>BMAU01004814.1:0-593177 GCA_019973935.1 Trichonephila clavipes | reverse complement strand
TATTTACGATTGAAAATTTGAACAAGATATATATATATATATATATATATATATATATATATATATATATATATATATATATATATATATATATATATATATATATATATTATAGGGAGAGTGTGAGCTTTGCAATTGTAGGAATTGAACAAAAAACACATTTGTGGAAACACTTATCGCACTACTTTATCAAAACTTGGCATGAAAAAAAGCATCAATCGATTCCTTTGTCGATATTTTCTATCTGTCTGATTACTGTATTTAGATATTGTTTTAAAGTTTCTTAGTAATCTTGCACAATCGAAAGGTCAAAAGTCAACATGTGTAGATAACTAACTCTTTGCGCAAAGCGATTATTTATGAAATGCAATCCAAAATGAATCACCGTGAAATCCGGCGTATAGCGCGCAGTTTGAACACAAAAAATAAGATCGAAACTTCAGGGTACGCGTTATGCGCCGGGTATAAAAAACGATAGCTTTAAAAATCACAGAAGAGATCTCTGAGCATAAAAAAAAAAGATTTCTACATGTATCGAAACACTGTTTATTTAAAAGAAAACTGTCTGTTTTATCGAAACACTGTTTATTTTTTTGCCTTTGAACAAAAAAAAAAAGAGCTTATGATGTTAATTATTGCTCGATGATTAAAACATATTAAAAATGAAATAAATTTACATCCATTTCAGAAGGTGAAAATGTTGACTCACTCCGTTATTGTGTTTTTATTTCCCTAGCTGGTTCTACAGTTCTAAGGCAACTCATTAAATCCATCATATGATATTTTTTTGTTTCATTTCCAGATACAACAGGATGAAAGACCACTAATCTGAACTTAAAAATATATATATAAATTATTTCTCTGAGAAAAAGAACTAAATACACGACTCCCAAACGAAGTTTTCGTTGAAAGAGTAATAACATATCCATGCTCATAGCCTGCCTTCATCCATCAACACCTGTTACTACAAGTTGCAGTTCTAGAAGTATACTATTTCTTCAAAAGTCTTGGGAAACCTGAAAAAAGGCTAAAACATAAAAGCAATGCATACAAATATTTCAGATTTCTTCGTAAAAAAGGGGTGCGGGTTATACGGCGAATATACCTAAACATTAAAAAATTCAACTTGAAAGTATAGGTGCGCGTTATACGCCGTATTTTACGGTATATGTATATAAAAATATACTACTATTCATTTTTTAAAAATCACAAGAAAAAGTTAAAAATAACTTTTATTTTGCAACCCAAAAATCATTCCCCTTCCCCTAAATATCGTAACAAATTCTACGAATTCTCAATTAATAAAAAAGATGTACTTTAGCTAGCGTAATACTTATCTTTTCCGAAAAATAAATCTTTTTTTTTTATCGGAATTCATGAAAGATGAGATAAGTTTACATCTGTTGGAATAATCTAGCATGAAGAATCTATAAAAATTTAAGCTATACTTTCTGCTCTGTGTTTAATATTAACGATATTTTTGACAAAATTTTGGACACATTTGGATAACTTCAGTGTAAATTGTTATTCATACAAAAATGAGTAAACATTACTTTCATATAGTTCTTACGATTGTGTTTTATTTTTAAACATTTGAACTTGAAAATTTTTAGAAGTCCTGAAGTCATTGCGTAAATATTTAGTCCGTAAAATTTTTTAATAAAAAGTATTCTGTCTGATCTATAAACATATTTATATTAATTGTAACTTGATAATAAATTAACTAAAATAAAAGTTTTCATTGTTGACCTAAGAAGAAAAAAAAATTTTTTTTCATTACTTGTTTTGTATGTGTTCGAAGAGGTTTAAAAAATAATTTTAACATGAGAGGGGATTTGCCAAGAGGAAATGTCCTGAACATTTGAAAAAGCTTATATTTTTAAATATCCATTTCAGATATTTGAATTTTTTTTTCATTCAAAGACAGATTGTAAATACTTTGAGAACTGAATTTTAGAGATGACTGATTTTAAAAACTGACAAATCGAATCTTTTTACACATGTATGCCCATTCTGATGGAAGAATGAGCATGCATGTGTAATGTAATGTACATGTGTCCATGCAAAGGTTTAGTTTCTATGTCCATTTTTCGACAAAATAGCTGCCCAGTTGGACTTTGTTAAAATTCATGGAATTTTTTCCTATTTTCCCGAATAAAAAAATGGGCCGATTGGTTTTATACAATAGAGGATTCTAAATGTGCGCAATTAAAAGAACTTCCTTTCCATGCAAAGTTTTCGTTCCTAGGTGCATTTTTACCAAAGTTATTTTAAAAAAAACGCTTTCAAATTAGTGGACTTAGAAAATTCCTAAGTTTTCCTATTTAGAATCGAAGAATTTATAGATTTTTAACTCTGTTTTAACGCTTTCTTACATAACAATACAATTTTGTACAAGCATATGCCAGAAAAAAAATTACTACAGTATTTTTAACAAACATTCGAGCGTTTCACACTGATTCTTATTTTAAACCCTTACATGCCAAATTAAAACAAATTATGACTGACTGATCAATCAACATTCGGAGATTTTGTGAATAATACAAACTATAATAACCATATGCTTAAAACTGGGGTAGAGTTAGTATTTCGCCGTATATTTTTCATTTGTTTTATCAATATATTTATAGCAAAACGATAAGTAAAATTTGTGAACTCGAAAAATAATAAAATTTTGAAATATTTCATCAGTTTTCAGCATCGTTTAAGCATCAAATTGTTCGACAGATTTTTGCAAGCTTACGGTTTTGCTAAAGTGACGTACACAGTGCGAAAGACTAAAAATTACGGATGAGTACAATAAAATCCACTCAAAGCGCAAAGTAAATAAAAAAAAAATGTTATTCAGACTTAAATAACAATTCAAAAAAAAATTGTGACTAAAATTGTCACAATTTTATTTAAAATTCACCGAATAATACGTTTTAAACGAGAACTGCAACCACCCAAATTAAAAAAAAAATTATTTTAACTGTAAGTTTAAAAATAGTTTCAAAAAAGTTTAATTTAACTATATATATACATTACCATCGATGGTTTCCTACACTTTTTCTTACAAACGCGCAACTTTGGTTCAAATATTAAGTTGATTCGAAATATATATTACGTGCGAGATGTTTACGAATTTAAAAAATATCAACAACCACCAAACTCCATCGAAGTTTCATCTGTGTGTATAATTTTTAAAACAATAAAAATTCCCATAATTTTTTTGTTATTTTCGGCTTAAAATGTAACATTTTTCTCTTATTAATCCTCTAAAATACACTCTGTCGCAAAAAAATATATGCACCCAGAAGAAATCAAGCTACAATCACGAAACTCGGCAAGAATGTAGTCTGGTAAGAAAATGCAAATGATTAAAATTTCGAAGCCAATGAGACAAGGCTATGTGCTACGCGCATATTAGTTGCGCAACTGGGAGAGTTTAAAAGCATGAGTACGAGCGCCGTACGGCTATCAAACGAATCTGATGACTTTGATAGACGATATTGAGACTTACAGGATGCCTCTAAGACGTAACCGGCGGCAGTACGAGCAGCTGACGGACTTTGATAGCCTAATAGGCCTCAGAGAAACGGGTTGGTCGAATAGACGTATTAGTTGCTCGGTGTTGGCAACAGTGGATCAAGAAGGTAGAGTGTACCGTCGCAGAGGGTCAGGACGTCCCAGGAACACAAATGATCGCGAGGGATCGTGCAATCAGAAGAGTGGCCACTTCGGCACCAACAACGTCGCTAGCATCGATTCAACGCCACTTACCTCCTTCCAGACATCCAGTGCCATCAAGAGAAACCATAAGGAGACGACTGAAAATTGGCGTTCCGCTAAGACGCTTACCACTGACCCCACATCATAGGCAGTGTCGACTGATTTTTGCCGACCTCGGGCAACTTGAGTGTGACAGACTGGAGACGTGTCATCTTCAGTGATGAATCGATTCAGTCTCAGTGCCTGACCACCGCACACGTGTAGGCGCACCGGCCAGCGGTCCGATCCGGCATTTATTGTCGAGCGGCATACAGCAATTTCAAAAGGTGTGACAATGTGGGAGCAATTTCTTGGGACACACGATCATCTTTAGTGGTCCTTCAAGGCACTTTGACAGCTCGCAGATACGTGAACGATATTTTAACGCCGATTGTGCTACCCATGCTATCAAGTCGCCCAGGTGCCATTTATCAACAGGATAATGCTCGTCCACATACTGCGCGACTCTCCCAACAATGTCTTCAAGGATATGACGTCCTACCATGGCCTGCCAGGTCACCAGATCTTTCGCCAATAGAGCATGTCTGGACGCGCTGGGAAGGCAACTGCAGCCGTCCCGAGATACAGGAGAATTAACTGCGCAGATGCAAAGACTATGGCAGGATCTTCCACAGGGGGTCATAAGTGATCTAATTGAATCGATGCCATGCCGAATTTCGGCTTGTATAGCTGCCAGAGGTGGCTTTACTACTTACTGATTTTTAACCTTTTGCAAGCTGTAACCGCTAATAAAATGATATTTTGTTCTTGAATTTTTTAATCATTTTTGTTTATTTTCATATACACTACATGCATACAAATTTCGTGAATGTAGCTCAATTTCTTCTGGGTGCATATATTTTTTTTGTATATTCTTTTTTTTTAAAAAAAAAAAATGTCAATGGAAGTGTTTAAAAATAAAAACATTTTGCATGATTTCAGAACAGCTTTCGAGCTATGCGGAAAATATTTTTAACGCTACTTGCGTAGCATCTGGATCTAAAGTTTGTAAAAACGAAGTTAAACCTATTGGCCATTAATATGCTTGCAACGCTAAGAAAAAATTCTATTGAAAGCTGGATATACATTTTTCTGAGAACACTTAAATCACATGCGAGTGATATCAAAAAATCAGATTTAGTATCAATACTGATTATTACTAAATCTGGGATTTCTGTGAAGCGTTTAGTTTTAAACTTTAGTATGTGAAAGGAAATTATCAAACACTGTTTCAAGGAACTTGTTACTTACGAGACTATTTTTGGAAACAATTTTATTTGATATAAAATACAAAATAATACTCTTCTTTCCCTCTTCCGAAAATAAATAAATAAATAAATAAATAGAAATATTTTCCTATCATAATTTTTGATACACTTATTTCATTACCTACTGTTTTCATGTTTCTTATTATAATTTTTTTATTAATAATTTACAATTTTTCTTTTCATTTTTTCCGTTTAAGGTTTTTCAAAATTTCTAACGAAATATTGGTTTTATTTACGTTGAACATTGGTTATTTATTTCAAAAAACATTATAGAGATATATTTGTGCTGTAAACTTAATAGAACACTCAACTTTTGAAAAATTTCCATAGAAAAATATTAATTCTTTTTAAACATTTTTTTTAAAAAAATTAAAGTCTTACAATGAAAGATCAAAAATTGAACCGAATATTTTAGATGATAAAATTAATAAATGCATAGTTTAAAAATTTATGTGTGTTGTGAAAATTACTTCTTAAAATATAAGATTTCACATTTTTAATGGAGTTAAGCTCCTAAAAATAATCACTGTTAAAAACATCAAAAATATTTTGAGATTTTTAAAAATACTTATTGGAACGGCACAGGCATTTACTGATTTTTTTGTTGGATTGAACTTCTTAGATTTTAATTACAAATGCGAAAAGAAAGTTCGAGAACTTAGTTATTTTACAAGAAATTTTCTTCAGTGAATCAATAACAAGCGCATAGCGTGCATGCAAATTTTATTATTTATAAGCTTTCAGCTGTATTGAACAACACAAAATGAGCATTTAAAGTGATCAATTTACGGCAATACAGAATGAATTTAAAAAAAACAACCGAGAGAAATGAACAAAATTAATGTAATTTACACCGTATCCGAAAAAGAATGTACCTTTTTCTTTATTTTTTCTAGGTACCCAGTGTGTAAAGAGTGATGAAAATAAGCCTGGAAGCTACTAGATACTCAAGTTTTGAAATCCTCGCTTTCTGTGTGCACAAAATTATCAACATGGTCTCCATCAAACCATAGAAGGCATTTTATGCCGTGGAATACGCAAAAACAATGTCTTATTACAGTTCAGCGCAACTTTCGGCGACAATTTGGGGTCGATCCACCGGACAAGAACTCAATTAAATGTTGGCATACGCAACTAATGGAGACAGGTTGCCTATGCAAAGGCAAAAGCACTGGATGACCGCATCCGGACAGTATTTTTCGGACACTATTTTTCTCTACTTTAGCATTTGGGGTTTCAGTAATTAAGTGTTTACGGCTGCAAGCTTTGTAATTGATGTTGTTCCAAAAGCGAACAGTGTGTTTTAACCCTAATTTCGCTACAAGTTAGTATTGTAGGGGGAATGGAGGGGGTGGCCGCAAATTAAATAAAATAGAGCTTTGATGGCTGTGTTAGAATTAAGGATAAAGGAGTTTACAATTTAGAGATCGGTTTCGTCACTTCACCAGAATTCCAAATTACGAGGATCATCGCCTATGACATTAATTCTTAAACTGTGATCCGCATCCCTTGGGGGGGGGGTAAACGCGCGCCCCCTTTTTTACAAAGAAACCTGAAATGTATGTGTGCAATGCTCTTACGTTTTGAAATCATTTCTTCGAGGTATTATCCCAAGATTTTGAAGAAATAGTACGTACGCTTCAAGAACTACAACCCTTTAAGTTCACATAAAATGCCTTTTATTTTAAATAAATACCATTTCGATGTAAGTAGAAGCCTTATTTTTTTTATGTTCATTTCTTTTTTAATTTTTAAAACTATCATTTTTATACCCGGCGTATAACGCACACCCGTAAATTTCGAACTTAATTTTTGTGTTAAAAGTACGCGGTACACGCCGGATTTTACGGTAGATGTTTACTATTTCCTTAAAGGAAAAAGATGTATTAAAAAGTATATATAAGTAGCAGAGGCAGTTTCAGAACTTTATTTAGAGTTTTAAATTATTTAGAGAACTTTTAAATCACCCAACCATGATTTGGGAGTCGGATAGGGGTGCTCAAAATCTTGGAGGTCCGCGATGTCTGGCTGATACATAAAGAGGGGAGGGGTTGTGATCGAATGTTTAAGAACCGCTGGTCTATGATATGTTATAAAAAAAATACCAGTATTTAAATATTCCATTGCTAACATATAGATAACGGCGACATGTATACAAATAAATGGATTAAGTCAGTTTTTAAGAAAAAAAATCGATAAAAATGTTTCAAAATTTGTAAACTCTCTTTTGTACTTGTAAAAAATATTTTCAGAATAAATAGAATAAGAAACAAATTACTAAAATAGAATAACTACATTAAAATAGAATAACTATTTTATTTTCAAAATTCGTTGTGGTAAAATTAGCGGAAAAAAAAGTAATTTAAAAGAACAAATTTTAGTCGGTGATTAAATCGAAGGAATGCACAATATTTGATAACTTATTTTTGATTGGCAGACTCTTAATCATTAGAAGTAAATAAAAACATAAAAACCTTTGCATAAACTTTTTTAGGAATAATGCCTAATTCACTACACAAATCACGTAAATTTTGCTTCATAAGGATAACTTTTTTAAATGTGTAAGTATTAATTATGAATTATGTTTGTAAATATTTAAGTCCAGAATAAATATTTCAGGAAATAAAAAATCGGGCTATAAATTTATTTTAAGTGTTAAACGATGATGTCTAAGAGTTATTTTCGAAATAAAAGAAAGGGCAGTTTAAGTTTTAAAATATTTTTTGCGTTACACCACATTATTACTTTATATATATATTAAACCATTTCCAAAATCAATTTTTGTATTAACTTGTTATATTTTTATTTCAGTAACTAACAAAATGTATATAACAACAAAAAAAAACTTTTTTTTAAAGTTTTATCCACAAAGCAAAAACGAATCCCTCCTGAAACTCATCAAGAGGAGCAATCCATATTTATTAAATATGGTTATGTTGCTTTTTTCTATCTTTATAGTTAACTTTTTTATAGTTAACTCAAGGCTGGATTTGCTCCAATTTGTTATTTACCTTAAGTAGTTTAGCAAACACAACTCTAAATTAAATCATCTAAAGAAGTGATCCACAACCCTCGGTCCACGGACCGGTACCGGTCCGCGGATCAAATGGTGCCGGGCCGCCTAAAGAACATTAACTATAGCCATTTTATTTAAAGTGGTGCATTTCTTTCGGATTTTCGCAATCTTCCACGGAAATCACTTTATATTCCACATTAAATCCCTTTTATTCATTTTTGGTGTAACTATATTTTATACTGAAGGCATATTTAAGTGTAACTAAATTAAAATTGTTAAACCAAAACAATTTAAAATATAAGCAATCAACGTGTCCCACCCTCGGCGGGCAGCGGTAAAATTATCAAACGTTGACCGGTCCGCACCGATAAAAAGGTTGCGGAGCACTGATCTAAAGAAACTACATTATAAATTTTGACAAACACAAAAATCGATTTTTTTAAAGAAGTTTCTCTTTTTGAGTTCAAACACCGTTGAGAAAAGGTAAACATATATATAATCTTACTTTTTCTTTTGTGTGAATATACAGAATTTGAAATGTTGTAATCATCATGAAGTTTTCATTTTTTTGTAGATTTAAAATAAAAAATGCATAAAACATGAATCATTGGTACGAATGAAATATAAACTCTTGCAGGTTTGAATCACTTGAATTTCTCTAAAAAAACTAGAGAATTCCCACTTTTAAAAAGAATAAGTAAATAAATAATGATCATAATATTTATAAGAAAACTAACTTCTGAGGATTTCTTTTGGTCGTTCAGTTTTTTAAAAACATAAGTCTTCTTTTACAAGTCTACTTTAGTAATGTATTTATGCTTCCACTTTTTTTTTCTCTTCATTTAAAAATAAAAATAAGATTTATATCAAAGCAAATTTCTTCGAAGGAATAGAGTAGGCTTCTTTTAAAATATTTTGACAAGTTAAGAGGCACACGAAAACGAATAGCGTTAAGGAGAATTTTACGTTTCGTAGAATTTTCATTTTTCTTCAGAAATTTTATCATACATATATCAAACATTAATTTATCCTTATAATTCTACTATAATGATTTATAAATAATTCTATATTTTTGTATAACTTAGGTAATTAGTAATTAAATTCCTCAAAAATATTAAAATATTTTTAAAAAGTGAGGCTTAATTTATTACAATATACTCGAAAGTCTAAGAATAACACTATTTAGAATAAATTTAGCTGATTATGTGCATTATTACATATGCCATGCACCAGTAGCGCACACAGGAATTTTTCAAGGGGGGTCCGGGGTCGAGAGTTCACCATTCTTGTACCATGCTCCTTTTGATTGTGTCGATCTTCGGGAACAAAACACAGTAAAAAACTAATTTTTGAATAAATAATTAGCATTAATTAATAAAATTAATCATTAATAACAAGTAATTAAATTTTTACGTACTATGTACTTGGAATTATAATCAATCGGAAAAAAATCGAGGGCTTTGGGGGCTCCGGACCCCCAGGAACCCCCTCCCTGGTGTGCGCCACTGCCATGCACTCATTATATACATTTTTTTGTAGCTTTTATTATTTCAGGAGTAAATACAATATTGTATTATTACACTCATTGTTAATATTTTACTTACCTCTAATTTGAAATCGTCTTTTTCCGATTGTGTGTTCCTTTTCTATCAAATTGTTTATTGTATTCGCAATATACGGACTGAATTTCTCGTAGAGAAATCCTATTATTTTTCCAATAAATCGTAATCAGAAGCATTGCTACATGTTTTTATTTTAATGCAAAATCATTCAACAATCGTAAAAATATTAAATGTCTTTAGTTGATTGTTTATTCAAAAAAGTAATACATGAATACTATAATTTCCAGTATTACACCACCTCGGCCGCGGTAGCCGAGTGGTATAGGTATTGGATCGTGGCTTGCCTTGTCACGAGTTTGAGCCCAGTACCACTAAAGACCCGCCGTGTAGGGTAGCGATGCACGTTAAATCTGTCGAGAGCTCAAACGTCCTCCCGTTGATGGGGTGTGGAAGTTAGGAGAGTGGGCACCAGCTAAGGTGTTATCCTCCTCACTTGACCGATGTTCAAAATTACGGGGCCCGTCGCCAAAAGCTGGTGCAGCTGAACAATGCAAGGTTAATACTCAATCAATCAATCAATCATTACACCACCTCTACCTACTCTTTTTTTTAAACTGAAAACCTGTTATATTTAGGAAAGGATTACAATCGAGATTATACTGAATATGTTTATACATATTTAGAACGATTTCACGGTCTTTTATCATACTTAAAATGCATCGACTAATTTTTTAAATGTTTCATTTCTGGACTACAAGACTGCTACGTAACGGGATTGAAGCATGTTAAATCTGACGAAACTCAACGTTGGCATTGTTTAAAAGTTTGGATAGAGGGTACCATTGCTGTTGCCGTCCTCGTCAGTTGACGGTGATCCAAAATTTCCAGGTCTATCACCAACAAAACGATGTTAATAAGCAATCAGGATTATATAAGTTTGTAGCTTGTATTCCATGATTTATTTTATTCATTGAAGTCATGTTACGAAGCAATTCGATGGTTATTAATGACGCGGTCTTCGAAAATTTTAGCCAAAATCAAGTGACGAGGATGACACCAAAACTGGCAGTTATTATACAAACTTCCACGCCAGATCTTTGTGAAGACTTTAAGCCTCGACAATTTTAATGCCCATCAGCATGGAGGATTTTTTGTGATGAATGAATTTGAACGTCGCACTATTCAGCTACACTAGGGCTTTTGGCAGCGGACCTCGCAATTTTGAACTATGGTCAAGTGATGAGGACGCCACCTGAGCTGGCACCAACTCTCCTAACTTCCAAACCACACCAATGAGGAGACACGTTTGAGCCTCGACATATTTAACGAGAGGTCTTTAGAGGTACTAGGACACAAAATCGCTACTCGCTCGCCATGGGTACGTGACCTACACTTGCTACCGCGGCCTAAGAAAGAATTTGAAAACAGAACAATAAAATGCAAAATTCTTTTATACCGACTGGACGGAAACAACGCTGGTCAGAATTAGCAACTTTGACCACCTGGTCACATCGCCTTTTATAGAAGCAGTGATGGATTTAGGCTTAGGCCTACGAGGCTCGGGTCTAGGGCGGCAAATTTTTAAAGGCACCAAAATTTTCGAGGCGGCAAAAATTTTAAATCGATTTTGTTTTTTATCAACTGTAAGACCGAACTTTAATGCGCCTTTTCTTGTTTTGACAACCTCAATATGTCAATATTGAAAGGGTAGAATTATTTTTTTAAAATAATTAATCGTGTAAGTACTAAAATTTAAAATATCTAACAAATAGGCACTAAAAAAATTTCGTTAAGTATACAATTTATATATTGACGTTAATTTGTTCATAAGTTTTTCTTAGAAAATCCAAAGCACAGGTTCCCAACCTTTTTTGAACTGGAGCCCCCTTTTCTAGTGAATATTTCGATTCCGCCCCCTCCCACTCAAGAGTAATAAGAACGTACATAATACATGGTGAAAACAAGAATTAATTTTAAAATAATATTCTATTGTTAATAGAACATATTTTTTAGTTTAATTTTTTTTCTAAAGCCCTCAATTTTGTTTACTTGCGAATCTGAAATAGCTACTGCCCCAAATATATTAAATTACGTGGTCCGTCTCCAAAAGCCCTCGTGTAGCTCAACAGTGCGAAATTAATATTCACTCACTCACTCCCCCAAATATATTTAAATGTGTAATACTATATATTTTAGTTTTAGATAGGATATATTGCTAGAATTGAAATGCTATTGAATTTTTTCTTTATTTAAAAAAGTGGAATAAAAAAAAAGTCTTAGCTTATATACCTGTTACAAAGATGCTTTTGCAAGAAGGTTTTGATGATATGAAGTAATTCACAATAAACTATATATATTGCTTTCAAAATAAAAATAAAAATTGACAGTTTCAGCCCTTAAAGAATCACACGTTAATTCCTGGTTAACATATTTAATTATATTTCTTGGATAATATAAGCATTAAAATGTCTTTTTCTAATGATCGTAGACAAAGACAACACGTACACTATAGATATTAAAAAATTTGCTATATCATTCAATTTATGTATGTCCAAATGTAATGTTATCTTTAAGGCTATCTAATGTTAAAGAATAGGGGCCGAATTCGCAGAATATTTTTTCAGATATAAAAGTATTCAAACATTAATATTATATATTCTGGCTACACTATCGTGTAGAGAATCACTTATATTTTATCATACTACTCATTTTTATCCGAGTTGACACATTTTTTCTTTTATAAAACGTGTTTTGCATTTTTTTTCCTATACCGTAATGCTAAATGAGCTATCCCTTCACATGTTAAAAGGAAAAAACTAATTATTTATGAAATATTTTGAAATTTTAAAAACACTATACTATAAAAAATGCATGAGTTACAATGTCACAATTTTTTATAAAAATTGAGGTATTTTTTTCTGTGTCCGAAAATGAGCTCCGTGTCAAGTTCACGCTCTCGAACATACGGCGAAAGCAGTCTCTAAGTTTTTCATCCCCTTCCCGAACTACCGAAATATGTGAATTTTCGTACATGTGATAGAAATGATTTAAATATATACATAAATCAACATAAGATAACCAGTATAAAAGTTTACTTTTGTTAGTATATAATCAGCGTTTTTTTAGACTATATTTGGTTAATCTGCCGAAGCCCCTCCGTGCCATCTCAACGCCCCCTAATTTTCTTTGGGTATCTTACCCCTCCCGAAAGTCTCAAACGCCCTCGTTGAGAACCTATAATCTAAAGGTAGAGTTTGTTTGCTCATCATTATAACATAAAATATCAATTCCCCCATATTTAATTATACCTTTGTGCGGTTACTCAAAAACTTTATTATTTTTTTAAATCTTCACATACAAATTTTATAGTTTTACGTAATGTGAGGCGTAATTCATGTCTAAATTCGATACCTAAATTTAATTCGAATCCATTATTACTATTTGTGTTATCATTATGATTCAGTGGCGCACACAAGGGGGGGGGTCGTCCTGGGGTACGAACCCCCAAAGCCTTTGATTTTTTCTCCGATTGATTACAATTCTAAGTACATAGTACGTAAAATTTAATTAAGTATTGGTTATTAATGATTAATTTTATTAATTAATGCTAATTATTTATTCAATAATTAGTTTTTTACTGTGTTTTGTTCCCGAAAATCGACAAAATCAAAAGGAGCATGATACAAGAATGGTGAACTTTCGACCCCGGACCCCCTCCCCTTGAAAAATTCCTGTGTGCGCCCCTGTTATGATTATATGTAAAAACGTAAAATTAACTTGGGCCTGGGGCACCATCGAACCTAAATCCGTCTCTGTATAGAAAGGCGTTTTGTAAATTTTTTTCCCCACAGGTATTTACTTGGGTTCTTTCACTAATTCCAGAGGTTTTCAATCTTAGTGAATTTGAGTTAAGTTAGAATGCTTTTCAGTAGATTAGACATACGATAGAGTTCATAGGTGAGACGTGGAGAGCTTTGGAGGAATATATTTAAAAAGTATGTGGCAATACCTGTGTTAGCTTTTTTAATTCCTACTATTAGTTCACTCTCTCTCTCTCTATATATATATATCACGTTCAAACTTTGAATCGTTAATAAAATACTTTATATTCATCTATTCAAGTTCAAATACATTTTTTAAAACTTGTAGTGGGTGACACTTGATGTTAAAAAACAGTTTTTCCAAATATTAATTAGTTCATTAAATTAAAAAATGAATAAATAGTAAGAAACAAAAAATAGTACTCCTGCAGCATATATATAAAGGAAAATCGGTCATTGGTTTCCTTTAGTGCAATGGATAGTGTGTTGGACTTCTCATCCAAAAGTCGTGGGTTCGAACCCCACTTGGGATGGCTTAATTTTTGAGAACGTGATTTCTTTCTTACGATAATATTTTATTAGAATAATTAAATTTAATTAATGAATAAATAGTGACATACAAAAATAATAGTCTGATTATATATATAGAAAAGAAAATAGAAAATTGCGAGGAAAATCGCTTTCTATTTTGTCACTTAATATTGTGATTCTGCCATTTGTGTATACGTATTTATATTAATTGTAATAATTTAATAAAAAGTAAGTAAAGTAAAATTTTTCTTTGTTGACAAGTAGGAATTGACTTAAATATTTTTTTACATTACTTGTTTTTTTTGTTGTTGTTGTTGCTGTCATGCAGCCATACCAAGTAAAAAAGTACTTTCCCATTCACATTTTTTACTAAATGACTTTTATTAAGGGGTCTATACAAAATGTCTTGCGTTGAGTCAGATGCCTTATTAACGTGGTGGACGTCTTGATTTTTAGCTTTTTTTAAGATGTGAAACTATATTATTTTTCTAAAGATGTTTAATATTGATTTTATCTGGGTCATTAAGCTCCTTGTTGTCATCATTGATTTCATTTTCGAATTTGAAATAATGCGTGTTTCTTTTCGGTTGTTCATTGGTAGCTTTCTCGTTTTTTTTTTTCAGAAGTAAAAACTGACAACTTTTTAATTTTCGATTAATATTATTACCTACAAGTTTTTTTACAATGCGTTTCCTAACGTTTTTAATTACCGAATAGGAATATTTCTATGCGAAAAGTGCAAAACTGTATCTTTTTATTCGCATTTTGTTTACGCCCGCCATTTTGAAAGAAGAATCCATTTGAGAATTCGTAATAATAAGCTCAATTTTTAACAAATGAGTAAATGTAGTAGTTTTCTTCAAAAATATTTCCTTTTCATTAAAAATATTTTTGCATCAAAAACATTCTAAAAATCTGTCAACGCCCTCTGTAAATCTGCCTTTGGTATTAATTTTGTAACAGGAATCCTGAAGCTTGTGATACGGTAACTTCGAACCAGATGCGGTTGTAGGTGTCGTAGCCATTGCTAATCACAAACATAAGATTAATCTCAATCTATTTATATTGTTTATTTGTCAAATAATTTATGATTTTAAAATATAAATAATCCTCCAGGGCAGATACTTAAAATCTTTAATGTAGTTGACCGCTAGAATTCTTTTCTGACGGAACAATTCGAGAACTTATTGACTGCAATAAGTTCACAAGTTGATTAACTCTGTCACAAACTCTCCACTACAAATTATCAGTTACTTGTTACTTCAATTCGTTACATATGTAATTGTAACGTTTCTTATGTTGCACCCATCAGGCACTGTGATTAGTGATGTTGACAGCTGTGTGCTTTAGGGCCTTGGTTCGAATCTTGAAGAAGGCGTGGACGTTTGTAAATGTGTAGTGCATGTGCGACATGGGGTACTCTAAATCAGGGGTGGTCAACCAAAATGACCCCGCGGGCCACTTTGGAAGAACTGTACAACCCCGCGGGCCGCATATAAAAACATATATCTTTATATTAGATTTGGATCCTTTACAAACATTTGTTGGAGTGAAAATTTAAAACAGACTGATATATTATTATTGTTTTCATTGTTTTTCATGTATACAAACATAGATAGTATAATGATAATAATTCAATGATCAAATAATGTTCAATTTATTTAATTAGTGAGATATCTGTTTCTTGACTCTTTCACTTAGTTTTTGCAAGTTGATCTTAATGCGTATGTATTTGCGTATCGTAATTGATGTTGCAGATTTTCGTGCGTTAAGTTTGAGCACGATTTAGGTTAGATAAATTTCAGTTTAGAAAATAAAGATTCGAAGTAACAGAAGCAACGTGATAAAATAATAACAGTTATGGGATTTATTTTTTACAAAAGAAAAGAAAAGAACAAAAAAAAAACTCTTTAAACAAAAATATTGTACAAAATAGTCGTATTTTGTAAAGTTGTAAAGAATCTCGCGGGGGTCACAAAATTATTCGCGGGCCGCGGGTTGGACACCCCTGCTCTAAATAACCGTTGATCTGTAAGTCCTCTGATGAGGTTTGTGGAAGGAGAGGAGAGATGGGAGGTCCTGGACAACCTCGAGAGTGTTCTCCCACAAAATTGGGGTGGAGCAAAGCCAAAATCGTACTGTCGCCTGAACGGTGCTTAAAGCTACGAATAACGACAGGCGTCTATCTAGCACTTTGACGCGAAGAATTTCGTAGGCTTCGATCTGACACCGTCAGAACGGGGGCATCAGCAGCAATTTGAACTTTTCTTCTGTACGAAGGTGTGTAGCAAGAGTTTTAAAAACATCAAAGAAAATCTCAAGTTTCGACAGTTAAAGCTCCAATAATATCCTGCTACACACATCTTTGGTATATTTATACAGATACTTATTTAAATTATTTATAAAATTATTATATGCAGTTTACCTTTGAAGTAAAAAAGTCCCCTATTTCTGTAACCAGAAAAAGATTCAAGAAATGTTTTCTAGATTTTGATAAAAGATTTATATTCGATACTAAAACTTATTCACAAATAGGGAAGAAAAGCATGAAATTATCACTCAAGTAATCATATGAAGCATGGGAAAACACATTCATTGTAAGAGTTTTGGGTGGATTGTTGCACGTTTGAAAACGCCAGACCAGTGGCATAACGTACACCCCCGCAACCCTCGCACTGCGGGGGGCAAAGCTAGACTGATGCTATTAACATAGAATTTCACAAAATTAGCTTTACGTTTTTTTTAATCCAATTTTTAAGCGATTTTCAAATTGGCGATCTAACATCATTCAAAATCAAAACTTTGATCGCCTATTAGATATCTTAGATCCGATAACCAAATCAAAAAACATTTTAATTTGCTGTAATCCCCGCGACGAAAGAGATACTTTTCTTTAGTGGGTTTTCTTTTCAAATCTAAATTACTAACAGATAAAAAGAAATTCAGGCGGAAAATTAAATAAAATGCTAGAAAGATATAAAAAAAATTCATCGCTGTTTTTTTAGTCTACTTCATGTTAGTGGTAGGGAGAAAAAAGGACATGTTACTTTTTACTGAAGTAGCAAAGTAACTTATTGGCGTCTTTAGCTCCCCCCCACATGTATTTCATTTTCATTTAGCGAACTCCTAAATAACGTGCACCTGTTATGTTTTTTTCATGAAAAATAGTATTGCAATACTTGAAAACGCATAGAGAGCATTTTAAATGATTATATGGTCTAGATTTATGACTTAGAAATTTATATGCACACAGAAATTTCCGTAGATTTATGAGTATTCAATCAAATAAAGTATAATGAGAAATGTTTCACAAAATTGTTTTTAGAACATATATATTTTTATATTCAATGCACTTCAATATAGGGAGTGTTCCTTCGCTGTTAAAAACATTTTGATCTCACTTCTCTGTTGTAATATTAGAACTGTTTTTTTTGTAAACAGAATGAATTATTCTGGTTCTTATACTGTTATTTTGTTAATAAAACACGAAGAAACGCGGTCCTAAAATGAGTGGAGTTAAAAAAACTTTGAGTGGTTCTCAAAAACGAAAAATTCGAAAGGAAAAGGAGTATAATATTAATAGCAAATATGCAAAATTGGGTAACTGTTTAATATCTGCAAGTTCATCATCTTGTGCAAGTGCTAGTAGTAGTAATGCCAGGGAACTTTATGAACAAATCCTGGAAGTGAAAATTAATCCACAAGAAAAAAACACAGTTTCGGACACTTCAACTAATAAGGATACTCTATCTAAAGAAAAGGAGCCGGAAAATGAAAACGAAGAAACGAAATTGATTAGAAATGATTTTGCGCATTATGTAGGTACGCCCATAGATGCAGATTTAAGGGAACAATTTTTAAAATTGGGCCCATACCAACCAGAAGGTAATTTCCAAAAAGATGCCAAGGGAAGGAGCTTTTCATCATCTTATTATAGTTTCATATCCAGGGCAGGATAAAAGATCGAAAGGAAATGGCTGTGCTATTCAACACGACTTCATGTTGCTTACTGTCAGGTATATTGGCTTTTTGTTGATAGAACAAATATGTATTTTAAAGAAGCCTGGTGTAAAGGTGTGAATGACTGGCAAGGAATATAAAAAAAAAAATTAAAGAGTATGCGCAAATTCTATAATTCATATCCAAGCATGTCGCACACATGACATCTGGAAACAAAATAAAACGGTGGATTCATTATTGAAATACAATTTTAAAGAAGTTAACAAGGTTAGCCAAACCTTACGAAGAATCATAGACGTTACAATGACTCTAGCGATGTGCAATCTTCCTTTTCGGGGACATCGAGAAACTCGAGATTCGGGGAAATTTTTTGAATAAAATAGACCTTTTGCCTAAATATGACCCTCTTCTCAATGTTCATTTGTCAGAAAAAAAAATTCAAAAATATCTTAGCCCAAAAATTTAAAATGAACTTATTGCTATTATAGGCTCTAGAATAAAAGAAAATATTGTTAAAAATATAAGGAAATGTTCTTTTTTCTCTATTCTCCTGGACACGACACAGGATATTTCAAAAAAAGACCAATTAAGTATTATAATAAGGTATGTAACAACTGATGTTAATGATAATAATGGACCAGATAATATCAGAATTAACGAAACGTTCTTAGGCTTTATTGAGGGGGCAAATCAGACTGCAAAAAGTTTGGAAAGTGATGTGTTAAATTTTCTAAATACACTGGACATTAATTTGGCGAAGTGTCGAGGACAAGGATATGATGGGGCAGCCAACATGAGTGGAGCGTATGGGGGACTACAGAAATTAATTAAGGACAAACAACCAAGAGCAAATTACGTTCACTGTTCAACACACAACCTGAATCTTGTTCTAAACGATGCATGTAATAACGTGCCTCATGTAAGAGAATTTTATGACTTTTGTCAAAAAAATTTCACATTTTTTGGGCTCAGCATTAAAAGGTGGAGTGATCTGAAAATTGTGCAGAATAACGAGAGCATTCAGCAGACTATTAAATCATTATGCACGACAAGGTGGTCATCTCGATTTGACTCTGTAATATCAATTCGCTACAATTACATTTCGATTTTAAAAGTACTTTCACATATTTTACTAACCAGTACTAAGCAAGACAAGAAACAGGAAGCTTTAACGATTAAAAAACATATAAAAAAAGTTTCAATTTTTTTTTCTTTTTGGTAATTTTCCAATGTCAAATTTTACAAAGCATAAATTTAACTTCAAAAGCATTACAATCACCAAAAATAGATTTGGAAAACGCTAAGACCATGTTAAATTCTAGCTTAACGTCTATCGAGAATCTTCGTAACAATTTTGTTAATATAAAGGAAGAAACTGTTGGTTTGGCTAAAAAATGGGGTATCACCCCGGATTTTGAAAAAAAGCGACATAGAAAAGTTAGACAGTTTTTCGATGATTTCAATGGTGATGAAAAACTGCAAGACAGAGAACGATTGTTTGAGGTGGATGTTTTTAAGGCTAATGTTGATGTTATTACTACTCAATTAAAAAATCGTTTTGAGAGTATGAATGACATTTACAATTCATTCAGTTTTCTTTCTCCCAAAAATATTGTAACCACTACAAATGATCTCTTATATAATGAAGCCAGTAATCTTCAAAAAGTATATAGCCTCGACCTATCTAGTGAATTTCCAAATCAAATTATGTCTCTAAAAGCAGTTTTTAGAGAAGATTTAATTAAGGTAATTTTTTGATGATTCAAAATAAGCTTGCTGCGCCACGTTTACCAGATGTATGTATTGCAGTTTTATTGTTTTTGACTCTTCCAGTTACTTCTGCAATGGCGGAAAGGTCATTTTCTATATATAAATTAAAATTAATAAAAAATTATCTACGTTGTACGATGTCAGAAGAGAGGCTCTCCTATTTATCTTTGATAAGTACTGAACAACAAGAAGCAAGAAAAGTTGAATTGGATGAATTAGTAACCGACTTGTCTAAGAAAAATGTGAAACATCAATCGCTTTTTTTGTGATTTACTTCGTGAGTGTAGTGCTGTATATTAGCTAGCAGTGTGTGTCGCGAACAACCTAACGAACTAGTTACTTTTGTAGTTCAACCTGAGTGGTACTGCAAGCGCATTCTTTTTTGTGTTCATGCTTTCTTATTAGTAACATTAGTTGTATCTTTGACTTTTTGACAATTTATGCTAGAGTTTTATTGAACTTCGGGTCAAGCTCATCCCGGGATTCATAAACGAAGAATTTGGTAAGTGATACCTTTTTCTATCATAAGGATCTGAAATCGAAAATATTATTTTACAGTGTTTGTGTTTTTCTTTGTGTATCGTTTTTATTTAAGTTACCAGGTTATCAGTCGACTGTTGTTAGATTTTCCATTTTTTAAATACTGTAAATATTCTCTAATGTTAAACGTTATTTACTTTGTTTATTCAGACATAGGTTGATTTTATATTCAGTTATAAGTTTAATATTTAAATATTTTTACGTGATGCGTAAAGGTACATTATGTTATGGTTTTGCAATTCTTTGTACATATATATATATATATATATATATATCCGGCTTGGGGCCCAAGATCTGACCTTGCGGGGGGCCCAATTATTTTCCGTTACGCCACTGTGTAGCAATACTTCTGTCACAAAATGATGAATTTTTCCACATGTTCAGGTTGTGCGCGTGTTTTCTCCTTTTAATTTACAACGAATATGTGACAAATTTCCAAATATTTCTTGGTTTAAATTTTTAAAAAGTATGAAATTAGTTTCTTCAATTTATAATAATTCTATTTGCATTAAAAAAAATAAATCAGATTTAATAATACTAAAGAAAACTTTTCCTCTCCTAGTTGTTGAGATACAGCGCAAGAATACATTGATATTTTTCAAATATCTTGGATTATTATACTTTTCGATGAATAATAGAATAAAACTTAGCAACTTAGAAGAAAAAAATTCAATTCAAGCAGTTAAAAAAGATTTTTGTGCTTAGCATGTATTTAGAATGTAAACATGGAAAACATTAAAAACCAAAATTAAAGAAATTTTTAATGCAATTTTTTCCCTATGTAACATAAAATTACAATTTAAATAATCATTTTTTTTTTGAAAAAAAATACCTGTTACAATTATTATCTTAATTTTTCTTTTTCTTTTTTTTTAAAGAAAGAACATTCATAAACGACATTTATTATTTTTAATTGAAAAAAAATCCTTGGTAGAATAATAAAACGAAAAAACCACGATTTTTTTAATTAAAAAGGAACATTTATTGTTTTTAATAAAAAAAATCATTAATAGAATAATAGAACAAAAAAGTACGAAAGGCTATTGCACAAAAAATAATGCAAGTGATATGGAGAATAAAAAAAAAACAGTTCCACAGTCTAGATAAATATTTATCTGGCAGCGCTAGCAAGATAAATAGAATTCACTTTGCGGTCGACGGGCAAAATCTCCCAACGGTCTTTAATGCGCATTGGTGAATCCTGCCCGATCCGCGAATGACGTAAGATAACTCAATCTCGGAATCTATTGGCTAAGTTTCAAGTCAGTCTGTTTACCGAAAGCACTACTACTATCTAGCAGAGGACATGGTTCCCAAGGTCACCAATATCGTTTTACCCACAGCGTCTTTTTTCCGATGCGTATTTTTTTCTCCTTGACGGAAAAGGGGGTGAATTTAGAATAAGCGGCCGTGCATAACGGCAGACGATTTCTTTTCGTTATTGTTCCTTCTAATTCGAACATGGAGACTTTTTTTTTAAATAGTATGGGTTGGTGGCTATAATTAGGGTTCAAATAATTATTTACGGCTTTGCATTTCAAATGCTTTGGCTCTCTTGCTTTTGAGTGTGGGAACTGAAAATTTTCTTTGTCTTTTGGGAAAAGTTTTTTTTTTTAAAAAACTTTTTTATATTTGCTTTCTAAAATTTTTTAAATACAATACAGCATGTATTTTGTAAATAAAAAACTTATTTTGAAAATTTTTACGCTTAATTTTAATAAGCCACTCCCAAAAAGTTCTGAATACATGAATTCGTATATATTGCTTTCAAGTGTTTAATCCAGTGGCGCACACAGGGGGGGGGGTCCTTGGGGTCCGGACCCCCCCTAAAGCCCTTGATTTTTTTTCCGATTGATTATAATTCTAAGTATATAGTACGCAAAATTTAATTAAGTAATTGTTATTAATGATTAATTTTATTAATTAATGCTAATTATTTATTCAATAATTAGTTTTTACTGTGTTTTGTTCCCAAAAATCGACAAAATCAAAAGGAGCATGATACAAGAATGGTGAACTTTCGACCCCGGACCCCCCCTTGAAAAATTCCTGTGTGCGCTACTGGTTTAATCAATAATAGATAAGCCATATGTTAGAAAAATCTTGTATACATAACATAAACGAAATTCTTATTCTGTTGTTCGTTATATTACAAACTAGCTAGAAAACCGATTATTAACGTAAGACACCAAAATTACACAGTAAAAAATTCGTGTTGCAAACCAAAAATGAAACATTTGAAAGAATACTTTTTACAATAATAGTTTTTTGCAATACAAATGCATCAATGAATAAATATTATTATAGTAAAAAGATGCAATAATCCAAAACAAAAAAATGAATGAAGCTTGAATTTTTGCTTTCAAAGATAAATGAGACATCATTTCAGGTCATATCGCCAATTAGAAAATCACTTAAAAATGTGATTTAGGAAAAAAAAATCTAAAGAGAACTGCTAGATAGCGGACACGAACACAATATCTTTCTGTTATTAGTATAGATGCTTATAAATTTTTCTTATTTTAATTTTGAGAATGATTCAAGTAGCGCACACAGGAATTTTTCAAAGGGTGGGAGGGGGCGTCCGGGGTCGAAAGCTCACTATTCTTATATCATGCTCCTTTTGATTTTTTCGATTTTCGGGAAAAAAACACAATAAAAAACTAATTATTGAATAAATAATTAGCATTAATTAATACAATTAATCATTAACAACAAATACTTAATTAAATTTTTCGTACTATATACTTAAAATTGTAATCAATCGGAAAAAAATCAAGAGTTTTGGGTACCCCCTTGTGTGCGCCCCTGTTCACACCTAGACCACCTGTAAATATAGTGATGATGCAAAATACTACAAGATATTAAATATTTTGTCCTGACTTCCACCATTAAAAAAATCCACTTAGTTGAATTATTTTTCTTTCATTTTTTGAAGTTATTTGTAAAGATCAGAAAAATAAAAACTTATTTGTACACAAAAAATATTGGATTTAGAATGCCTTAGAAAATCTTCCGCAGATAATGTTTATAGGTAGGAAATAATCCTTAAAAAAAAAAACTACTGATATTATTATCTAAATAAGAAGTTTGTGCATATATTTTTCTCCGGTTTTTTTAAAACTTTGTAAGCCATTTCCCCCAAAATTGTTTAAAAGATCTTTCTAAGCATTTTTTAGGTCATTAATATGCAAGATATGTTTTTAACTGATTCTTTTTTTTCCTCCCTCGTAGCAACGTTTTCATCTTTCATATTAAGTAGAAATTCATCTTATTGCTGAATGTTATTCTAGCGAACATTAGTTTTCAATACGTGCATAAAACCTGTATCTTTTTTATACATCTACCTCATCAATCATTTTATCAATCGCACCAATGCTTTCAAAGTTTGTTTTGCTTCGAATTCCTGGAACGTTTTCTTTATATTCTTTTTTTATTAAATTTAAAAAGAAATTTTGAAATTTTTGACTCTATTAGTCTGTAAATTAAAAATTCGACGTAAAATTATTTATTTATTTTTTTATCCTTTTTTTACTCTAAGTTAAAAGTAAAAAATGTGATAATCTTATTAACGTTTTTACTGTTTAAATCTACGTTATATTTTCAATGAAACCTTACTTCTTCATCATAATATTTCCGATCATCATTCTCTTTCTGTCTTCATTATAAGATTATTCATCATTTTCATAAGGCATTTCTCATTTCCTTCTCCATTTCTATCTTATTTTTTTTTAATGTTGAATGTTTTTAAGATGATTTTAAAAGCACATAGGAACTTGAAATGCTACATTGAAAGATTTCTTCGCATATTATAATCTGTACACTATTATATTACTAACATATATTAGTGAAATTTTAAATAGAAATACTAACAAACTCAAGCAAAAATGAAATAAGAATTCATTTGAAAGAGAGAGAGATAGAAAATACGACCAATATATATATATATACTTTGATAATTCTACTTTATATTATTTTTATGGTAATTACAGTGTGCCGTGACCCTTTTTCAAGAGTTAAGATGCATAAATTCTTAAGATTGTAAAAATACAAAGTTATTTAATTATTTCTTCAGATTTTTCTCCCAGCCAATAGAGCAGAAAGAAACGTTAGAAAAAAAGCAAAAAAAAAAAAAAAAAAAACAGCCCTTAAATTTCCATTTTCTTAATTTACAATAACGAATCTAATAGTTTTTAAACCTTGATGAGTTAACACTTTTGAAACTTTGTGTGCAAATTTGGAAAATACTTCCAAGTATTTTCCCCTGGTATTTTTTCCTTCTTTTTTTTTCTGTTTCATTTATTTATTTGCTCTCGCTGGGATAAAAAGTGCTTTATGATCTTATATCGCCGCATACTTTAAATTAGTTTGAAATAAGTAGTTATAATTTGTTTCTTAACATTATCTGTAACAAAAAGAATTTAAGTATCATTATGTTGGAACAAAAATCGTTAACGTTCTAATAGTTTTTTTGATAAAAGGACCAAGTATACTTTTGTAACGAAGCTGAATACAAATCAACATGCAGTTGGACCCCGATTTAACGAATGCTTAGGGACCGAACATTTTTTTCCTCGTTAAATTGGGTTAAACAGCAATTAGCGACTACAATACCACTTATAACTAACTCTATTAATAAGGCGGCGCTACACAAAAAATATCCATAACTAGAAATAACACACTTTTCATTCAACAGCTAAAGATACTATTAGTGTATTATAACGCACAAGTTAATGAGAAATTTTAAAATACTAACTAATAGATACAGTGGCGTAACGTACACCCCCGCCACCCCTGCACCGCGAGGGGGGCAGGACTCTAAGGGCCCCAAAGCCTGAGCGATGCCGATTGCGTAAGGTCCGGCTACGGCTCAAAATCTGATTTTGCAGGGGGGCCCGAAAATTCTCCGTTACGCCTCTGAATAGATATTGGACAATCTTTTTGATTACTCACTCGATAGAATTTTTTTGTTGACTTTATGCAGAGAAGGAAGTACTGCGTCATTTACATCCTGTTGCATGAGGTATGTTTTCACAGTTTCCACACAATGTAGAGCAGGGTAATCAACCTTTTTTCTGCTGGGCCGCATACATTTGTCAGTTATTTCACGCGGGCCGCATACATGAAGATAAACGGGGGAGGGAGGGGGAAAGAAATGCTTTTTAAAACCAAGATAACATTGGAACTTTTAAATGTGGAAAATTGATCAAAATATTTTAATTCCTGTTTTGCCTTTTTTAATTATTATTTTGTTCTATTTTTTATTTTGTCACTAACACTAAATTATAAGCATTTAAGAAACACTCCTTCACCAATTCTGCATCAGTAAACGGTTTCGTATGATTACCAATTATACAAAGGTAAACTTCATAGGATGTCTTTTTTACCGCTGTGACATTACACCTGACAAAACACTTTGTTGCTGTTGCAAAGATTATTCAAAAAAGCCTGTTTATCACCTCTTGAAAGAGATATTCGAGGAGAAGTGTCATTGAATGATTCCTGTTCAGTGACGCACACAAGGGGGTCTTGATTTTTTTCTCCAAGCCCTTGATTTTTTTCCGATTGATTATAATTCTAAGTACATAGTACGTAAAATTTAATTAAGTAATTGTTATTAATGATTAATTTTATTAATTAATGCTAACTATTTATTCAATAATTAGTTTTTTACTGTGTTTTGTTCCCGAAAATCGACAAAAATCAAAAGGAACATGATACAAGAATGGTGAACTTTCGACCCCGGACCTACCCCTTGAAAAATTCCTGTGTGCGCTACTGTTCCTATTTATTGATATTTTTTAAATACAGTACTTTCGTAACAAATCAAACAATTACTGATCCATGTTTGCTTTTCACTACAAAATCAAGTCAATCTAGTCAATCCACTACAAAATAGTCAATCCACTACAAAATTCACTACAAAATAGTCAATCCACTACAAAATTCACTACAAAATAGTCAATCCACTACAAAATAGTCAATCTCCCAATCATCTTGAAACGATATATTTTCTTCGAATGCTTTTCTCTTGTAAGATATGAAGGATATATAAAAATTACTAGTTCCACCCATAAAGGGTCGCTACTCCAATGTTGTCTGTTATCACTAACCGTAACTGTTCCAAATAGAAAAAGAATATCAATTTGAACCCGTACGACACCCACAACAAAAAGCAAAGTGATATATTTGATTTCTTGACAAAGAATTTCTTACCGAATTTTTAATACTTTGTTCTTAAGTAAATTTCTCAGAACAATGGACCCTAGCTGTGCCAATTAAAAAGGCTCGATGGGCCGCAGGTTGAGCAACGCTGATGAAGAGCATTAGGAAATGCAACAGTTTTGATAAGTTTCATTATCAATTTCTGCATCAGAATCGCTATTCATCAGCTCCGACAAATGAACAATTTTCTGAACTTCAACTGCACAGATGGGCAGTCTGTTATCAACATGAACATAATCGTTAAAATCTTAAAATATCCCTTGCGTTGTGGAGTGTGAGGGGATAAGAAGCGAATTTCGTATCCTATTCAAATCTCACACGAAAGGTTCCATTTATAAATAATCTGCACTCCTTCCCATTGAAATTTGATACTTACAAGAGAAATATTTTTCTCTGTTCCGGACAAAAAGGACAATATATATATAAAAAAAAGAAAAACTGTATCTAATACAAATTAATTTTAAAAAAAATTTTCAGCTGTTGAAGTAATTCGGGGTTTATTATTTGTTAAATAGGGGGCTTTGCCTTCATTTTTATCAGGGAAAGAGAAAAATTTCTTAAATCGCGAAATTCGTTAAACAGGGGATTCGTTAAATCGGGGTCCGACTGTATTAACAAAACTAGATTAAGCTATATTTCAGTTATTTAAGGAACTATTTACTGTTTGATACTCCTGACGCATATTGTTTTTGCTTAGTTATAATCCTATTATCTTAGGTTAATTTTGTGAAATTCTTTCGTACGTTTTATAATATTTAACTAATGCTTCTTTGTTAAACAGAACACATTTTTTATTCAATAGCTAAAAATACTATTAGCGAGTTAATTGGAACCAGTTAATTGGAAATTTAAAATCTTGACCAATAGATGCTTGACAATGTTTTTGATTCTTGATTCGAAAGAGTTCTTTTTTCGATTTTATGCAGAGAAGAAAATACTGCGTCATTTACCTCTTGCTGAATGAGATATGTTTTCACTGTTTCCAAACAATGTACAGCATTAGAAAATACAACAGTTCTTATAGGAGTTTCATTATCAATTTCTGTGATAGAATTATTATACATTGGCACCAACAAATAAACTATTTCCTGAACTTCAGCTGCACAGATAGGCAGTCCGTTATCAAATGTAACATAATCGTTAAAATCTTAAAAACATCCCTTACATTGTGGAGTGGTATGAAATAAGAAAGAAGTTTCCTGTCCTATTCAAAACTTACACGATAGGTTGCCGTCATGACTGGTTTACACCTGAAAAGTCTTATAATGGTCTGGACCCTTTCCCGTCGAAATTTGCTACTTGCAAGGAAACTATTTTTTTCTGTTCCAGACAAAAAGGATGTCATTTGAAACTATCCAATTTTTTCTAATAAAAACCATTTAAAAAAGAATTTTAAGCTGTTAAAATAATTCGTTAATTCGGAGTTTATTATTCGTTTAATAGGGGTTTTTGCCTTCATTTTTATCAGGGAAAGAGAAAAATTTCTTAAATCGCGAAATTCGTTAAATAGGGGTTCGTTAAATCGGGGTCCGACTGTATGAGCAAAACTAGATTAAGCTAGCTATATTTCAGTTATTTAAGAAACTATTTTCTGTTTGATCCTTCTAACGCATATCGTTTTTGCTTAGTTATAATCATATTATCTTAGGTTAATTTTGTAAAAAATTCTTTCATACTTTTTATAATATTTAACTAATGCTTCTTTGTTAAACAGAATCTCATTTTTTTTTCATGATTAGTTCTTCTTGCTCTCAAATATATCTCAAAAGTGTTCGTACTCTTAAAATTTTTCTATAAAACTCTTTTAATGTTTTCAACTAATAAAGATTATTTTATATCAGAATTACAAATTTTTAAATATTATTTTCAACTTTTTCTTATTTGAAAAACATAATTAATTCTTTAAAAAAATGGTATAACTATTGTTTTGAAAAATTAATAACCAAAAAAAAAACTACGAAAAAAATTATGCCACAAAAGTCTTCGTACACTTAAAAATATCCTCAACATAGCTTTAAATATTGTGTTTCTTACTTAATTTAGTTTTTAGTAGGGTATAAGGGCATTCTATTAAATATATCATTACATACCGTCTTAAAAGTAAAATTTTTTTTAAAAAAATAAAAGAAATGCTTGTTTTTCTTTCTTAACAACGTTTTATACACACGAAATGGAAATTTAGTCAATGACTATAACTGATAAAAAAGAAACATTAATTTCTTTCTTTTTTTTGTTCAGAACTTCGCGTCAGATTATGATTGATGTCGAAAATGTATCACCAAAAATACGTAACAAGCATGGTTTCTCAAAGCGTATAATTTTGCTTCAACTTCCACACACCTTCCTTCTCTCACCTCTCTTTTGAATTCGGAACTGTTTCTAAATTAGAAAGAAGAGAGAGAGAGAGCGAAAATTGCCCTTCCTCTCTTTCGCAACGTAACTCGATTATAAGTAAAGGTTAAACAGCAAATTTTTTCAACTAATAATTATTTCGAACACTTCTTGGAAAATGGCAATCGAAAAGCCATTAAGGTCTCCTGTGTTTGTTCCTGATGGGAAAATGGGCGGATTTTCAATCCTAAAGAAAAAGAAATCGGATGTTACGACGATCGCTAGACCTCATCTTTTGTGTTTGAACTGGACACACATAAGGCACCTAGCATCGTGTGAGGTGTACCACGGTTTTGAACAGGAAAGCCGTTGGGTTAACATTCTCACAGTGATCTAATACTTGCCGATTTTTTCCGTGAAGAAGCATGAGAAAATCGATGATGTTCCGAACGGAAACGGGAGGTGAATTTCCAATGGGAAAAAAATTAAAGTGAGCCACTCTCTCTCATTCTTACAAATGTTATTTCACTGAACCGAGTATTTCGCAAAGTGAAGCCTAATGCCGATAGCTAGAGGGAAAATTTTTTAGGAATTCTATAAAATTCTAAAAATATTTTTAAGGTATCCGACTACGTTCGGAACCGTGATTTTAAAAATGCGCATAAATGGATAATTTTCGTGATATTCTTAGATTAGAATACATGTATAAAATTGTTTTAAGGACATTTTGACAAAAAAAATTATTTAAATACAATATTTCGGTAAAAAACTAACTTAGAATAACCTTTTTTCAAAATGTTCTCCTTTTGTGAAAAATGCTTCTATTATAATAATATTCTGCCTGTATATAGCTCAGACCTCTCTACAGAGGCTCAACTATGATTTTTGAAAAATTCACATTATGTTCAGAGTTACAACCCATTGAAATAATTGTCGGCGTTTTTTTCTTAAAATTTATCCCCTCTGTTGTCGTAAAACATGGATAAACCCACTTCTAAGTTATATATTTCAAAAATTCTAGTTGAGTCTCTGTACAGAGGTCTGAGCCAGTGGCGCACACAAGGGGGGTCCTGGGGGTCCGGACCCCACCAAAGCCCTTGATTTTTTTCCGATTGATTATAATTCTAAGTATATAGTACGTAAAATTCAATTAATTACTTGTTATTAATGATTAATTTTATTAATTAATTGTAATTATTTATTCAAAAATTAGTTTTTTACTGTGTTTTGTTCCCGAAAATCAACAAAATCAAAAGGAGCATGATACAAGAATGGTGAACTTTCGACCCCTGACCCCCCTCCCTTGAAAAATTCCTGTGTACGCTACTGGTCTGAGCTATATAGAGTCAAAATATTATTATAATAGAAGCATTTTTCACAAAAGGAGAATATTTTGAAAATGAGTCATTCTATGTTCATTTTTTGTCAAAATATTGCACTTAAATAATTTTTTACTGTAATACTATTTTTAAAATAATGTTATGTACATTTTCTAATCTAAGGGACACTAAATATCCTAAATATTAACCATTCATACGCTTTTGCAAAATCACTGTTCCGAACGTAGTCGAATACCTTAAAATGTATATGTATGATGATGCCATACATCTGTCGTTTCAACTATTTAGTATTAATATTAATCACAAGTTACCTCAAATTACATGAAGGATAAATGAAAAAAATAATAAGAGTGACTAGGATTTTCGTTGACGAAATAACTAATTAAAACAATCGAAAAAATGATATGTTATATTAAAATCTGAAGAAAAATGAATGAAAATATTGGTTGAAATTCATCACAAAAACATTTACCCCTTTATATCATACTAGCCGTTACCCTCCCTTTTCGATGGGTATTTCATGATGTATGAATATAGACTTTATAAGTTATCAATATCTAAGTTCTATAGCATTAAACTTTCCACTGTACTGAAAAACATTGGTATAGCTCTCGCTACTTGATTCAAAAAGACCAGAACTTGAATTTTTAAAACAGAAGTGTATTTTTTACGTCCCCACAAACTGCCTTGAGAATTGATTTCCACAAAACACATCTCTACAGAACAACAACAAAAAAGTATGCTTGTCAAATTTCAAGTGATTCCATCTAATAGTTACGGAGATCTGATTAGTAAGAATGTGAGTCACTTTTCTCCTTTATATAGACAAATTTGTACGTGCTCCTGCAATTTTAAAAAAATAATACCCGAAAATCAAAGTTAAAATAAATTACATTAACGAAATTGTACATCTGTATACCTGGCTTCAGTTACTGTTTAAAGAGAGGTTAATTTTATGATAAACGTCGCATGTTCCCGATAAGATAAGTCAACAAAAAAAAGTATAATTCAATTTTATCTTACATAATATGCACAAAGGAGTTAACTACTTAACCAAGCTTGGATAATCTTACTGGATCTGTAGTTTATATTAATTTATTATTAATAAAATGACCAACCATTCGCCTTTAGGGAGGACAGTCCTCCTTTTATTTCTGTCCTTCAAAAAGTGTCCTCCTTTTCAATATTTTAAAACTGATCTGTTAATTTCAGTGTTCAGAGATTAACCGAACATGTTTCCAATATGTCGAAGAATGGCCTGAAACAAATACCACAGGAAATAACAGTTTTCAATTGTGTTTTTTGACTTCATGCAAGTTGGACAGATATAGAAAACTGTATTGATTTTTTATGTAAAGAAATGACTGATATTAAAATCGATGACAATTGTCTGTTTGAATAAATTAGAAGACTGGATGTATATTTAAATTATAATATATTGTAATAATTAGAAAATCAACATGCTGAAATTGATAAAAAGATGGATGGAAAATCTTAACCATTTCATAAAGGAACACATTCCATATGAAAATTTAGTTACTGTTGTTGAATTTACGTTGTGCTGCATTCGAACTAATGCTGCAGTTGAAAGAGTTTTTTCAGTTGGTAATAATTTTTGGACAAGTGAGAAATCAAGATTGAATGTAAATATTTTAACTGAAGTATACTTACTGTAAAATTCAGAATGAAGCATATTTTTTGCTCCAAAATTTCTAATATATTAGAAAATGATATATTGACGGGAAAAAAATCCTTTAATGAGAAAATATTCGTTTAAATAAATAATTAAAATGGGATATAAGCGAAATTAGCGTATTTTTGTTTAAATTAATAAAATATTTCAAATATGTTGTAACTTTTTCCTAAATTTTTCGTCCTCCTTTTCATTGTAAAAAAACTGGTCACCTTATTATTAAACAAGGCTGTGCGCACGTTTATATGTTAGCTGAAATACCCATTATTGTGCGAATTTTAATGTTCCTTGCATTAAATGTTTGCTCTATGATTCAAACACGGATTCGAGTTTTCTTCATCAAATTTTTTTATTTGTTCTTCCTTAAGAATAAACATTTTGTTTAAAACGAAGTTTAATAACACATTAAAAAATAATCTAATTGCGATTCTCATTAATTGGATTAAAATCGCATATTATAGCAATAAAAAGTATAAATTTAGGAAACGGAATCTCTGTACTTACAATTTAAAGTTAATCAAAAGGAATATTTTAAGTTTCTTGATAAATGGAATAAATTATTTAGGCTTCCATCGAAAACGCTTAACATCGAACACGTTTAGATCTGTGGACAAAATGTTATCTGAATATTTTTGCATAAATGGAAAAAATAATATAAAAATTAAAAGGAATACAAAATAAATAAATAATGACAATTCACACACACACCACTATACTGAAATCCCTAGTTCATGAATACGTTTAGGAGAGAGCATTAATACATTTTCAAGGCGAAGTGGGTACTTTTTATTTATCTTAAAAGTGTAAATAATTTCATTATCACACGCGTTTTCAGTCATTTCTTAGATTCTTGATTACCATAAAATCCGGTGTATAACGCACGCTTTTAACATAAAAAATAAGATCAAAGTATACATTTACGCGTTATACGCCAGATGTAAAAATCAGAGCTTTAAAATAAAAAAAAATAGATTATAGCATAGAAAAAAAATGGACTTCTACATAGATCGAAATACAGTTTATTTAAAATAAAGGACATTTCTTACGAACTTAAAGGGTTGTAGCTCTCGAAGTATATTATTTTCTTCTTAAGTTTGAAATAATACTTCGAATAAATGATTTCAAAACATAAGAGCATTGCGCACGTACATTTCAGGTTTCTTCGTAAACAATATAAATATATATAGAAAAAGTGAATTAAAGTAGAGGAATTGGAACAGGGGAGTGCGTTATACAGTGAATATACGTAGAAATTAAAAATAGCTGCTTGAAAGTATAGGTGCGCGTTATACACCGGATTTTACGGTACGTATAATTTTGAGATGTACGTCATTTACTACACTACAAATAAAAAGATATAATATTTTTTATGTGAGTTTTATTTCAAATCAGAAAGATAATTAAGGGGTGTTGGAAACCTCTCTCTCTATACTGACAATGTTAAATTGGCTGTTTTCGATGTACCTTTTCTCAAAATCTGTATTATGTACATGCTTGAAATTTTTCATACTATTAAAGTACATCTCTCTTATTATACTAAAGTGAGCTTTTAGCTAATTTTGAATTTTTTAAGAAATTATGAAATATTTTATCAAACATTGCGAAATTTGACCCATTTTTTACTTAAAAAATTTGTAAAAATTAAATTTTTGAGTGTTTTAAAAAAAGCTCATTTTAGTATATATTAGACATCATTATAAATAATTCGTAAAAAATTTACATACCTGTGAACAGTAGTTTCTCAGAAAAGGTACATCGCACATTAAAATTTACATTTTGAGATAAATTGATTTTAATGTATACAGTGAGACTTCTAATCGGCTGGGAAATTAAAAAATAAAAGGCTCAATTTTTAAAATAAAAGATACATGTTTTGGTTCATATCAGTCGTTACACTTTAAGCAAAAACAAAGTAGTTTGTTTACAATTTTCGCCATTAAAATGGGCGTGGCCCAAATTCATCGATTATTTAAAAATACGTTTTAATGGTTTCTAAATACCCTAGAGATTCAAGTAAGGTATTTTTAGAAAGGTTGAAATCTATACAATTTGAAAATGTAAAAATCTCAAATTGTCAAAAAAATAAGATTTTAGCTTTCCAACCAACACCCCTTAAATTTAAATAGTTTCAAAATCTATTTTTTTGAACATTTATTCCGTTACCGATGAAAAAAGCATAAGTGATTACACAAACATATTAATACATTCACAAACTTAATATACTTGATAGTTTAATGTGTATTATGTTCGAGAAAAATTTGAAGGTAATTTAAAAAGCACATTATGTGTTAACATCCCTCATTGAGACTGGAAAATTTCGAATGTATTCCGGTGCGTTGAAATTTGATTGTAAAGATATCAATCACACTCTGGGAAATCGACATACAAAGTGATAGAATAAAGTTATGTTTAGTCAAATCTCTTACTTGTAGACAACATTAAAATTATATCAAATTAAAAACCTGCACACACACAAAGAATATCGATATAGTCAGATACAGTGGGAGGGGGCTCGGGTCTAGGCCTCCCCAAAGCCCTTGATTTTTTTTCGATTGATTATAATCCTACGCATATAGTACGCAATATTAATTACCGTAAATTCCGGCGTATAACGTGCACTTTTAACCCAAAAAAATGAGATTGAAATTTACGCGTGCGCGTTATACGTCGGGTGTAAAAATGATAACTACAAAAATAAAAGGGTTGATCATAAGAAAAATTAAGCTTCTACATAGATCTGAATGCTATATATTTGAAAGAAATGACATATATACCTAATGAAGTTAAGGAGTTCTGATTCTAATAGTATACTATTTTTTCAAAATTTTGAGATAATAAATGAAATAAATGACTTAAAAACATTCGACCATTGTACACGAATACTTCTGGTTCCTTTGTAAAAACGGGGTGTGCGACGAATATACCTAAAAATTAAAAAAATGCAGCTCGAAAGTATGGGTGTGCGTTATACGCCGTTGCAGGCTATATACGCCGGATTTTACGGTAAGTATTTGTTATTAATAATTAATTTTATTAATTAATGCTAATTATTTATATAATAATTAATTTTTTACTGCTCCCCGAAAATCGACAAAATCAGAAGAATACCTTGGGCGGCGTATTAAAGCATGATACGAGAATGATGGATTTTCGATCCTGTGTATGTAATCCCCCCTCCCACACTCCTTGAAAAATTTCTGTGTGTGCCATTGGTCAGATACTTTTCACTTTAAAGTAGTTAAATGTTTTTTGTTTTTTCATTTTGTCTAATTTTCCTTTTCCTAACACTTTTTTTTTATTTAAAGAATATTTAAAAAGAATGAAAAATGTGTTATAGTTATAACTTTAAATCTCCTTGTATCAGAATCGAATTATTTACAAATAATAAAATATAATGTCAACAAAACTGTAAAAAAAAATTACAGTGCTTGAAAAATAATTCTTAAATTTTTGATTTTTTTTAAAAAAATTTCTTGAACATTATATTTTGAGGAACGCAGAAAATTTATGTTTTGAATTTCATTTAACAGATGTTGTCTTTTTATTTCTTATTTATATTCTTAAATAAGAAATCGAAACTCTCTGAAATTTTTCTAAGATTATTCCAGGAGCAGCAATCTGTTATTGTATAGCCACTGAAAATAAACATAAAATTTTCCATTTACCATTAAAAAAACAAGACTAACACTTTTCAGATGAAGGAAAAAAATGCACGAACATTATTATATTCTTCACTGGGTCTACAAATAGCTTTTCTTTGCATTATACTAATAATTTCTGTTAGATTCAACATATTTTTTTCTGTATAAAATGTATTCCAGATTTCATCTCTCGTATCGTACATAATTCCAGTTATATTTTCGATTTTATCTATACTTATAAAAAAAAGAGTTTGTGAGTGTGTTTCACTTGTTCCGACCAAACTAAACAACCCAGGAGTATAAATCGGGGCACATAACTACTATAGGTCATAATGCTATGCACTACAAAGATTTTTTTTTTCGAAATTCACTTTTGATTTTTTAAAAATTTAATTTTTAAGTGATTCTTAGTTATCTTAAGATATGACGTCATAGGTGAGAACAGAAGTTGTACTGTTCGTTTAATTTTCATCGTCAGAATCTACATCAATGCTATTTTTTGAGCTTTGAACACATTCCAAACTCTGTTTGTCTGCCATAATTAGGGCTATACCAGCACCTCCTAGATACACACACGTTATCATCATCTACAGCGATGTGAATTCTTCCGATAATACAATATAACAGTCCAATCAAGCTGGTTTTTCCGTATTTTGTTTTTCCCAGAAGGAAAATTTTTTCGTGTTACGCGATTTTCGTTTCACGTTAACCGAAAAAAAAAGCATGAAAATACACAGTAGCTTGTCGGTCGGGATCGTTGTATTATTTCGTGTTAACCGATAGTTCGTCTGCAGCGTTTTCGCGTCAGACGTGTTTCACTATATATTAAATTTTATTTTATTTTGTATAAACGCCACACCAGAATAAAGGTATTGCAAAGATCGTGCATGGATTATTTTAAAAAATAATTTTAATAATTTTGGCCTTGACTACACTCTTCAGCAAAGCATTAAGTTTAAAATTCTCTTTCATTGTGAAAAATTCGTTCTTCTTTTCAGTGCTATCATTATCCTGTTTGAACTGGTTTTTCCACACAGCAGTTCGGTAAATTTTTTGATTCATCAACGTTACAACGGAAATGTCTCCAGCAATAGTAATTCTGACTTAACAATTTTCTGCCGACTTATCGAAGCTTTTTATGTATAATGCTTTTTGTATGTGTAATGTAAATGTATAATGCTTTTTTGCTTATTTGAATCTTCTTTTTCAATAAAGTGTCTTTGTTTTTCACAAACAAAGTGAGCCGAAAGGGCGATGTATTATTTCTCTTAAAACTTGCTTCGAACCTGCCTTGTTCATTAACTTGAAAATTTTAAAACTAAATCCACATTTTATTTTATCAAAGAAAATGATAGTAAGCTATATTGTGTGTACCGTATATTTCGAAGTATTACGTTCACCTATACTTTCAAAAAGAACAGTTTTTAAGTTTTAGGCATATTCGCCGTTTAACAGGGCTTCAAACCATAGTTTTTTTCGTTCCAATTCATCTAAAAAATATATATGTATCCGTTCAGTTCAGAGACGTAGCTAACGCCGTATCAATGATACGGGGCCCCCGAGCTACAGGGGCCCAACGTATACTTGGAAAACTTGTTAATATCTTAAGAGGCCCCCAAAAAGGACGTACAAGAAATTTTGTTACGGGGCCCACTCAGGACTAGCTATGCCAGTGGTTCAGTTCCGGTTTTCGTTCCGCCAAAAATAACGGTTTTCGGTTCAGTTCCGAAGGAATAATTTAATTTTAAGTACATTCTTATTTGTACGAAAAATATAATTCTATCATTTACAAAAATGTAATTCTATCAAAATTTAGAATATTTTATCCTTTTTTTAAAAATTTTTCACACTATGTGAAGTGATACAATTAACCAGCGTGTATCATACGAGCGGTGAGCAGAGAGCGGCAGGAATTGGCATTGTTATACACTATCGAAATCGCATTTGACAACTAGATTCATGATTCTGGTTTGTCTATCTTAACATTCTATACAAACATCTGAGAATGATCGCATGCTGAGATGCGAAAAATATAACTTAGACTGATACTTTTTCTTAAAAAAATCCTCTATGCTTCTAGTTTATACAACTGAATTAAATCTGCTTTCTATAAGTAGTTTCATACAAAACTAAGCAGAAAAGTACAAGGGAGCATCAAAACAGGAAATCGAGAAGCAATGTACGTGTAATGATGATAACTATGTAGTTGACGTTAAATTAGAAAATATTGATAATTTAGTTACAGTAACAAAATGACTAAAAATACATAGAAAATGTTTTTTTTTTTCGTTTTTTCTCCTGTTCGGTTCCAGTTTTCGTCCCGATCAAAATAACTGTTTTTTCCGGTTTAGGGTTCAGTTCCGGTTCAAAAACCTGCCGTACGCCGCGCACCTTTTTTAACCCAGAAACTTGCAGTACTCTTTTCTTTTGAAGCCTATATATAGCGTGTGAGTGAATTATAAAAGTATAGTATGAAGTAAAACCTGACATAATTAAAAAGTCATTTAAAAAATTTAATATATTTAACAATCTATAAGGAACGCGGAAGATGATTATTTAATTATGGATTTAAGAAGCAGTGATGGTGAAGATGAAACAAATTCGATGATGTGCTTGAAGATACAACTGAAGAAGAATAGGACGAACTTTTCATGTTAACCAATAATAAAAGTGCATAAGATATGCCATTTTTTATAAATAAACAATATTTAGATATTTGTAAAAATTTAAATTTGTAACGCTCTTCTTAAATTTTAAAGCTATCGTTTTTTTTAATATCCAGCGTTTAACGCTCACCCGTTAATTTCAATTTTATTTTTTGGATTAAAAGTTCGCGTTATACGGCGGAATGTATGGTACCGTAAAATCCGGTGTATAACACGCGCAGTTTTAATACAAATAATAAAATCGAAATTTACGGTTGCGCGTTATATGCTGGATATAAAAATGAGAGCTTTAAAAATGAAAAAAAAACAACAAAAAAAAAAAAAAAAAAAAAACAGATAACCACATAGAAAAAAAAATTAGACTTCTACACGTATCGTAATACTGTTTATTTAAAAGAAATGATATTCCTTATGGGGTAGTTGTTCTAGAAGCTTGATATTTAAATTTTTTGTAAAGCTTGAAATAAAGAGTGTTTTTTTCCAGATATATAAGTTTAAGTTGGCATTACTTTCCAAGATGGCGACCGATTTAACAGCTGTCAAGTGATTTATTCTCAGTTTGGTTTGGCAATTCATCAAAACGATCATCAAGCAAGGCGTAGATTCGTCGAATGGGCCCAAAACGAGATTGCCGTTGTTCCCGATTTTCATAAGCGAATTTTGTTTAGCGATGAAGCGCACTTCTGGTTGAATGGCTACGTCAACAAACAAAACTGCCGCATTTGGAGTGAAGCTAATACACAAGTGTATGTCGAAACACCGTTACATCCAGAAAAACTGACTGTTTGGTGCGCTTTATGGGCTGGTGGAATCCTTCTTCAAAAACGATGAAGGCCACAAAGTTACAGTCAATGGTGATCGGTATAGAGCCATGATTACTATCTTTTTCTTTCCTGAATTGAACAATCATGATGTCCAGGAGCTGTGGTTCCAACAAGACGGCGCAACATGTCACACAGCTCGTGGCACAATCGATTTATTGAAAGACACGTTTGGTGACCGCCTAATTTCACGTTTTGGACCTGTGAATTGGCCTCCAAGATCTTGTGATTGAACACCGCTAGACTATTTTCTGTGGGGCTATGTAAAGTCATTGGTCTATGCGGAGAAGCCACAAACGCTTGGACCATTTGGAAGACAACATTCGTCGTGTTATTGCCGATATACGGCCACAAATGTTGGAAAAATCATCGAAAATTGGACTACATCCGAGTCAGCCATGGCAGTCATATGCCAGAAATCATATTTAAAATGTAATTCCACAAGATTATCTTTCGAATAAAAAAAATTCATGTCAATCGAATAATACATCGTTGTTTTATTGCAATTTAAAGTTCTATACCTCTAAAAAAACACCCTTTATTACTTCGAATAAATGGCTTGAAAACACAAGAGTATTTATTGTCTTCGTACATTTCAGGTGTCTTCGTAAAACAGAAGAAACGCGTTATAAGGCAAATATACCTAAAAAATAAAAATTTCATCCTGAAAGTATAGGTGCGCGTTATACGCTGGATTTTACGGTAATTTAATATGATAAAATAGCTTTTTATTTATTCAGTTTTGTGTGTGTGTGAGAGAGAGAGACTTTTTGTAATTAATACATTTCTTGTTCGTATATAGTTTAAGAAATCAAAATAAGCAAATAAACAAGGAAAAAGCATACAAGAGATGCTTTAAAATATTTATTAAAAGCGAAGTCATTTCAAAAACGCCTATGATGACAATGCAGACAATATTTCTCATCATTTGAGAAAATTAACACCATTACATTAATAAACAGAGCCACACATAAAAAATGTATCTAATTAGTTGATTATGATACAGAAAAAGTATCTTTCTTAGGATAAAATTTTTATAACAATAATTCTTTTCTATTTTATAAAACATAAATCTGGAATAAGAATTTTTTTAAAAAGATATTTCTCATAAAAACATACAACGCATATTAAGCAACATAAGTTTAAATTTTGAAACAGATTTCCTCTTAACTGATCTTAAGAAAAAGAAATTATCAACCTTTGCAACAAATTAGCACAATTCGCCATACGCTTAACTAGTATTTCCTTGATGAAATTTAGATAAAGAATAGTTTTATATATAAATGATATCCAGGTGTTTTTATATAATGAGACGAGCTGACCGAGTAAAGTAATAGGTCTTAACAAAATTGGCTGTTACCATATCAAAAAGAAAATCGTTCATTTGAATATATTAAGCCTAATTTACACATCAATAAGTCGAAACTGTAATTTAGATATGTTACTAGACCGTGACATCACCACGCGGTGTGGTTCAACGTACCAATTTTATACATGATAATTACAGAGCATCATCAGCATAAATTACCAATGGTTGATTTTGTATTGGAGTAATGCTGGTATTAAGCACACATTTTCTAATAATAGGTTCTTTATTAATTGATGAAACATGGATGATTGTTAAATTGTGTAAATAAGTGCGGGATTGTGTGTGGAGATACATTGAAAAATTACTACAATATGCATCTGTTTTTCACTTTAAACTTGATTTTAAAAGTTTACTTTTTGCTTTACAAAATGTACTTTAACGGGGTTTTTAACTTTTTTGGCTTTTATTTTTTCAATTCCTTCTATTAGCTCTCCCCCTCTATATATATATATCTCTTTTTCAAATTTTCAATCGTTAATGACATACTTTTTCTATACGTCCAATCAAGTTCAAATAAATTTTGCAGTGGATGGCCCTTGATGTTAATACAGTATTTTCAAATATTAATTCATTAATTTAATTAAATTAATTACAGGTTTTCGACACCAACTTAGATTCGTCTCCGTTGTGGTAACAATAAGGCTGTTAAAACAATGACAAAAGTTGGCGTTCCTCCTTTATAGGTTCCCTTCCTCGAAAAGTGTCCTACTAGTTCTTTTCAATATTGTAAAACCGATCTGTTAATCTCTGTATTCAGGGATGATCGAAACATATTTCCAATATGTCGAAGACTGGCCTGAAACAAATATCACAGGGAATAACAGTTTTCAATGGTATTTTTTGACTTCATCGCAAATAAAGTGGGCAAATATAGAAAACTGTGTTGAGTTTTTACTAAAAGAAATGCCTGATATTGAAATCGATAACAATGGTCAGTTTGAAGAAGACGACTGAATGCGTATTTAAATTCTAATAAATTAGAACAATTGGAAAATCAACATGCTGAAATTGATAAAAGATGAGTGAAAATACTTAAACCATTTCAAAAACGAACACATTCCATATGAAAATTTAGTCATTCTTGTTTAATTTACGTTGTGCTGACCTGGAACTAATGCAGCAGTTGAAAGAGTTTTTTCAGTTGGTAGTTATTTATGGACAAGTGAGAAAACAAGACTGAATGTCAATATATTAGCTACAGTGCTTACCGTAAAATTCAGTAAGAAGGATATTTTTTGCTCTGAAATTTCCAATATATTAGAAAATGCTATGTCGACAAAAAAAAATTATTTAATGGAAAAATACTAGTTAAAGTAAATAATTAAAAGCGTAATTAGCGTAATTTTGTTTGAATTAATAAAATGTTTAATACACATTAAGGTTGTAATTTTTTCTTAAATTTTCGTCCTCCTTTCATTGTAAAAATAATGGTCACCTTAATTTACATAAAGTATCCCTATAACATGTTAATTAATTAAAATATTATTTTTATTCTTTTAAGAGGGAGGGGGTGGAATGGGGTTCCACGAAATCATTTTATAGTTCTAAGATTTCCGTGAGTTGAAGAAGTTTGAAGACTACAGATTTATAGCAACAAGGTGCTAAACAGTATGAACATGTATAAGAATATAAATGCGCTGAAGAGCTTCAATACATTAAAAAACATTGACGTTGTAATTTATGAATGCGCAAAGGAATAGGAAGATACTGAAAAGCGTAGGAATTTGAAGAATGTCTATTCTAAAAACGTGGCTGTTTAACTGCATGAATGTGATGAGAAAACATTGTAATGAGTTCTCTTCGCGTCTTCTAACTAACTGTCATGAAGGAGGAAAAGCTTTTCGTGAATTATTTGTTTTTTGAGAACCTCGTTCCGTGAAGGAACAGTGACGCATGCAAATTATTTTTACTTTTTTGGTGATTGTTACACCGTTTTTATTTAATTTTAAATAAGATAAATAATGTTTATAATTATCGGTATCTTTGATAGTTATATAAAATGAATTAAATGTACTTAATAATTAATCGTATAAGAAAAAATGACAGTAATACACTCATGTCCAAAAATTAAGGATAATTCAGAATCACACAGAAATGGAACTCTAAAATAAAAATTTCACCTGTAGAATTATCACACACATCTTGAAGAAGAATATGCAAATTACAGGAAACCACCAGATGGCGCGGATAGTACGTCACAATGACGAGAGTGTAAGAGAGGGGTATATAAGGAATGGTGGCAAAGAAGTAAAATTGTTCAAAAGCGCTTTAAAAGCCTTTCAGTGCAATAACCGCATAGTTATGGCACAAAGGAAGCATTTGGATGATTTTTTACGTGGTAGAATTATTGGACGACTGGAATGTGGACGTACCCAGCTGGAAGTATCCGAGGAACTTGGAATCGCCCAGAGTCTCATCTCCAGGCTTTGACAACGATTCCAAGATGATGGTAATGTGAGTAGATGTTACAGCACAGGTCGCCCCCGAGTTACAACGCCGAATGAGGACCAGTATTTGGCAGTTACTGCCAAAAGAAACAGACGGAGCACAGCATCAGACCCTGTCTCGTCAGCTCTCTTCAGCTACCGGTACGACAGTTTCAAGGCAGACCGTGTACAGACGCTTAGGGCACATTGGCTTATATGCTCGTACACCTGTCAGATGTGTTCCACTTACCGCAACTCACTGTCGCCTGCGATTAACCTGGAGTAGAGAGCATACATTGGGGACACCACAACAGTGGTCTTGTGTGATGTTTTCCGACGAGTCCAGGTTTAGTTTGCAGTCTGATTCTCGCCGGACTTTAATATGGAGAGCGCCAGGTACCCGTTATCACCAAGAAAACACCATTGAACGATACCGTTACGGTGGTGCAGGATGGCTCGTTTGGGGAGGAATTATTCTTGGTTCCAGAACTGACCTGCATGTTCAGAGTGTAACGATGACAGGCCACATCTATCGGGATGTCATTCTGGAACAACATGTATTTGTTTCTGGGTGCCATGGGTGCTGAATTCCTGTTTATGGATGACAACACCCATCCTCATCGTGCAAACATTGTAGACGAATGCCTTCAGTCGGAGGATATAACCCGCATGGATTGGCCAGCAATTCACCGGACTTGAATCCAATAGAGCACATGTGTGGTATATGCTTGGCCGACGAATTGCACCCCGTCAACCCCCTCCCACCTGTCTACTGGAACTTCGGAGAGCATTGCTTGATGAGTGGTGTAATATTCCCCAAGATCAGATTGATAATTTGATACTCAGCATGCCTAGGCGTTGTAAGGCCTGTATTGCATCGTCCGGGAGACATACTCCGTATTAACCATCATACTAACCATGTTATACTGTTTTTTGTAAATAGGTTCCTTTTTGAAATTTGCTCCAGGGAGTAAAAATCGCAATTTTTATTAATTATGTCAAACATATAGCATCTTTTTTGCTCTTTACCTTTTGTTTAATAAATAGACTTTACAAATAAGTCAAATTTGTTTTGCTTCTGTCTCTTTCTTTGCCTGAAATTCATTATCCTTAATTTATGGACATGAGTGTAGTAAAAAAAAATAATCTTGAGTAGAATTTGTTTCATCTTTACAGAAAACTTCCCTTGAAAGTGTAATGTATTGTCTCATTAAAGACTAAAAAAATTGCTATTCTTAATTAATTTAAGATAATCAAGATTTTGAAAATTGACAATACTTTTTTCCTTTCTGGGTCTCATTAAAATACACGAAAATTACAAAATATTATACTGTAATTATAATTTACTACACTTGATTATGAAATTCAATTTAACGATAGGCATCTTGCCATCGTGAAAACATTGTATGAAGAAGAATTATGTAAGAAATTAGCGCTTTATTTGGAGCAGATATTTTATCAGTAATAATAATGTAATTGCTTGAGAATAAACAATGCCAGCATCATTTTTATTACTATTTCCAATCTGAGGGAATTTATTTATTTATTTGTGTTGGGCTCCCACCTGCTGAAAGTCTGTCAAAACTATATATCCAGTCCAACCATACTTAAAGAGAGATAAGATATTTTGAGTTTTTGAAACGAGTGACACTAAAAAAAAACCTAAGCACAAAATCAAGTTTCCAAAACTATTTTGCTATTTTAGCACTCAAATCCGCTCAAAAACAACAGAGTTTTCTGATTCTATTTGTAAGAATCTATTTTTGTGGAAAAACATTCTCAGTAAGGCAATTAAAAATATATATTCCTGTCGAATTGAAAGACTTTTGGGATCCCAATGACGTCATTAGAATTAAGCAAATATAAATCTATTTCGAGCAAGCAGCAATAAATATAAATTTAGGATTTTGCTATAAATGAGCCAGTACATTCATGTTACCATTTTTATTAGCTTTTTTACTATCATTTTGCAGTTATTTTTACCTTTTTAGAGCAAGAACAATTATTAGTGTTCTGTCGAACACAAAGTCTAAGTTTAGCAGTCACTAAGTTTTAATAAATTATGACTGAATGTTAACATTTTTTTTGTATTAATAAATAAATAAAAAAAAGTTCAAATTGTTTTGGATAATTTTACTTTATCTCTCCGTTTTTTAAAAATTAAAAAATGGTCTTCATTAAAAAGAATGAGAATGAATTTCAAAAGATAAAATTCTTAATGATATTTAAGATATCAGTTATTTAGGTAAAATAAAAAATCCAAAATTAATCAGTGGCTCAAGGTATCCGACTACTTTCGGAACCATGATTTTAAAAAAGTGCATAAATAGATAAATTTCATGATATTTAGTGTTACTTAGATTAGAATACATGTATAAAATTGTTTTAAGGACATTTTGATAAAAAAAATTATTTAACTACAATATTTTGCAAAAAATTAACTTAGAATAACCTTTTTTCAAAAACTTCTTTTATTCAAAATGCTTCTATAATAACAATATTTTGCTTATACAGAGTAAAGACTTCTCCAGAGAGTCAGAACTAGGATTTTTTTAAAATACACATTATTTTCAGAGTTACCACCAATTGAAATAAAAATATCGGTATCTTTTCCTAAAAATTTCTCCTCTGTTGTAGTAAAATATATGGATGAATCCATTTCTAAGTTATATACTTCAAAAATTCTAGTTGAGTCTCTGTACAAAGGTCTGAGCCATATAAAGGCACAATATTATTATAATAGAAGCAATTTTCATAAAGTTAGAATGTTTTGAAAATTAGTCATTCTATGTTCATTTTTGTCAAAATATTGTACTTAAATAATTTTTTATTGTAATAATATTCTTAAAACAATTTTATATACGTTTTCTAATCCAAGTGACACTAAATATCATAAATATTATCCATTCATACGCTTTTGCAGAATCACGGCTCTGAACGTATTCGGATACCTTAACGTACACCAAGATTCTAGGGGCGGGGGGCAAAGTCTAACTGACGTCAAGTATTTATTTAGCCTGCAAATTATTTATTATTAAAGACAAAACCTGACTTTGCAGAGGAGCAACAATACTCTCCATTACACCACTGAGTGTAACCTTTAACAAAGCGGACATTCTTGCACCTATTATGGTGTTTCCATAAGTAAAATTAGATGGAAGAATTGAAAACATTTAAAAAGAGAATTCAAAACATCAACCAATTTAGAAAAATGTCTAATATTAAGTTTCGTAACTAGGTTGGACGAAATTCAATGTTAAATGATATTTATGCCTTTATAATAAAGGTTAGTTAGTATTTATTTTTCTTTTATTTACTTGTATCTGTTTTAAAAACAGCTATATAACAGATATACCTCCATATAACGAACCTCTATGTTGCGAATTTTTCTATATAAAGAACTTTATCCTGGAACCTTGAACACATTTCACGATTTTCTTCGTAAAATAACCTCTCTATAGCGAAGTTCATTTTCTATACAAAAAACTTTTTCTTTTGTGATTCAATTTTTGTTCTGCCTTTTTTTAATGTATTTCTGAAAAAATTTATAGTTATTCTCTCTTTAACACATTTTATGGTAGTCATAAATATTGAACTAGTTTTATTAGATCCTAACTCACCGAGATCAATAGTGTTCTGTACGTTTCATCTAAGAAGTGCAACCTTTAAACCCATTGCCCGGTTTACTAGAAACATCTTCGATATCCTCCGTTACCCTCAGTGGAGTTGTCCCGTGTCTAATTATAAAATAATGTATGTTTAATATTACTTGTACGCTTTAAATTATAAAATGTCATTAAAATTCATTAATTTTAGAATAAAATTATTTTCTTAACATTGAAAATACAATGAATTCTTCGACATTCTTTTTTCTTTTTTTCCTTGCAGTTTTTCTTTCTTTCTTTCTTTTTTGATGAGTAAGATACATAAAATAAACATATATTAATTTTTAAAAAAGGTGTGAATAATTACTTTTTTTAATATATAGTGTTTATGAATTTAAAATATTTGTTTTATGTGTTTATAAAGTATATTAAAAGATGAACCTCTACATAGCGAATTATCCAAACGAACTTTTTTCTGGGATTTAGCGACTTCGTTACATAGAGATCCGACTGCATTTTATACTTCTAGTACTTATTTTTACTTACAATAATGAAATTAATTATTTTTATGGCAATTTCACCTGTTCTAATATTTATTTGACTTTAAAATACAGTTTTTACAATATCCCTGAAATTCGTTCACATACCCTTCATTATACTCTGTTACTTATTATTAATTTTCAAATATTTCTCTAGAAGTTTTTATTTTTATAACATTTCGCAATGTTTAAAATGCATTCACGCTATGATACCTTAACAATTTATTATAAATAATTAAATCTGATTGGCAAAAATGTTTTTATCATTGCAATTCGACAATTAAGAGCAAAAACAGAAAACTTCGGTTAAAAAAAAAAACGTTATCCAACGTGAAAGAGATTTGCCACTTAAAATACTATTTTAAAGTATATTTATGGTTTTTAAAAGTATTTATATTTATTTATTTATGTGCAGCCTTTATCTGTTCTAAGATAGGGGGAAAATATGTCCTCTCTAACCACGATGAGTTTCGGAGTATCCGCTGTAGCCCCACCACCATTAAAAACCGCAGGGTATATTTTTAAGGTGACCATTTTTTTTACAATGAAAAGGAGGACGAAAAATTTAAGAAAAAATTACAACTTAAATGTATGAAACGTTTTACAGAGTGTTTTTTTTCCAGGTATAGAAGTTTAAGTTTGCATTACTTTCCAAGATGGCTACCGATTTAACAGCTGTTAAGTGATTTATTCTCAGTTTGGTTTGGCAATTCATCATGAATAGACTCACGCCTGAACAACGCTTTCAAATTGTGCAATTTTATTTCGAAAATAATGGTCGCGATTTTCATCAGCGAATTTTGTTTAGCGATGAAGCACACTTCTGGTTGAATGGCTACGTCAACAAACAAAACTGCCGCATTTGGAGTGAAGCTAATCAACAAGTGTACGTCGAAACACCATTACATCCAGAAAAACTGACTGTTTGGTGCGCTTTATGGGCTGGTGGAATCATTGGTCCGTTCTTCTTCAAAAACGATGAAGGTTACAACGTTACAGTCAATGGTGATCGGTATAGAGCCATGATTACTAACTTTTTCATTCCTGAATTGAACAATCATGATGTCCAGGAGCTGTGGTTCCAACAAGACGGCGCAACATGTCACACAGCTCGTGCCACAATCGATTTATTGAAAGACACGTTTGGTGACCGCCTAATTTCTCGTTTTGGACCTGTGAATTGGCCTCCAAGATCTTGTGATTTAACACCGCTAGACTATTTTCTGTGGGGCTATGTAAAGTCATTGGTCTATGCGGAGAAGCCACAAACGCTTGACCATTTGGAAGACAACATTGGCCGTGTTATTGCCGATATACGGCCACAAATGTTGGAAAAAGTCATCGAAAATTGGACGTCCAGATTGGACTACATCCGAGTCAGCCGTGGCAGTCCTATGCCAGAAATCATATTTAAAATGTAATGCCACAAGATTATCTTTCGAATAAAAAAAATTCATGTCAATCGAATAATACATCGTTGTTTTATTGCAATTTAAAGTTCTATACCTCTAAAAAAACACCCTTTATTAATTCAAACAAAAATACGCAAATTAAGCTTACATTCTTTTTAATTATTTTCTTAAAAGAGTATTTTTCCATTGAATGAATTTTTTTTTCAACATATTATTTTCTAATATATCGGAAAATTCGGGCAAAAAATGTCCTTCATACTGAATTTTACAGAAGCACTGTGGCTAAAATATGAACATTCTATTTTGTGATTTCTCACCAGTCACTTCACAAAAATCATTACCAACTGAAAAAAAACTCTTTCAACTGCTGCATTAGTTCCAGGGCAGCCCAACATAAATTCAACAAGAATAACTAAGTTTTCATATGGAATGTGCTCATTTTTGAAATGGTTCAAGTATTTCCCCCCATCTTTTATCAATTTCAGCATGCTGATTTTCCAATTGATCTAATTTATTAGAATTTAAACATTCATAGAGTCTCCTTTCTATTTCAAACAGACCATTGTCATCGATTTTAATATCAGGCATTTCTTTCGATAAAAACTCAACGTAATTTTTTATATCTGCCCAATTTACTTGCGAAAAAGTCAAAAAATACCATTGAAAACTGTTATTTCCTGTGATATTTGTTTCAGACCATTCTTCGACATTTTGGAAACATGTTTGATTTATCTCTAAATATGGAGATTAACAGATCGGTTTTTAAATATTGAAAAGGAGGACACTCTTTTCGATTAAGGAAAGAACCTAAAAAAGGAGGACTTGCCTCCCTAAAGGAGAACGGTTGGTCACCTTAATATTTTGAAGTGATCCCCAGTCACGAGAACATCAGAGTCACTAAGTGGCAGGATTTTGAATTTGCCATTCCCGTATATATGCGATATAATTTTAATTAAGATTTAGATATAAATGGGATGTTTCTTTGATGAAATATTCTATAATAATTTTGCCATTTTACTTCCAGATAAATGGAATATTTAGAATCATTAGTAAAATCCATGCCTATGCTATTATCCTAACCTAGTAACACTTCTTTTATAATGGGAGTTATTACATAACATTATTTTTTTCCCTAGCTATCATGACTGTTACGACACAATTTCACACATCGAAAAGCAATTTTATTTTGAAAAAAAGTGAAAAAACGATTTAATGATTTTTATAGAGTAAAGTCATGCAAAATAAACATTACATAGACATCAAAACCCTCGAAAAAAGAAAACTAAATTACTCTGAGCTTTAACCATTAGAAAAAGCGACAATGCTTTTAAAGGATCTAAAAATATAACAATTCAAAGTGTAAAGGTTGCGCCTAGGAGGAAAAAAAGCGAAACAATTAAAGTTACAGCTGCGTCCTTGAATTTTGTCTGCAGCTGAATCATTCCGTGAAACATCATTTTCATTTTTATTTATGCATGATTTCTCTCTTTGCTGATGACGGTGCTGGTTGAAAAATCTTTAGTTCCTTTTTCGATAATGATCCAGCAGGGGAAGTCACCATTAGCCAGCACGAACTGTCTCATTTGCTTAATATGTCTTTATGCCTTAATGTGACACTACACGCAGGCGTTAAAGGGGATATTTGCATACGAGATTTTCTGCATCGTTGGAAGAATGGTGCGACATTTTTTTAAAATTTTTTTGTTCTTGCTTGAATATGAGAGCTAGTTAGAAATGTTGTAGACTTAAATTCTTGAGCATGATAATTTTGCTCTTATTTTTTTTTTGAATTATTTAATACTCAACAAAAATGAACCATTTATTGCGAGTAGTTATTAATTATAGTTTTAATATTAAATTCGTTATTTAACTCGCTTTCTTAAGGTATCCGACTACGTTCCGAACCATGATTTTCAAAAAGCGCATAAATGCATAATTTTCATGATATTTAGTGTCACTTAGATTAGAATACATGTATAAAACTTTTTAAAGACATTTTTATAAAAAAAAATGATTTAAATACGATGTTCCGGCAAAAAATTAACCCAGAATAACCTTTTTTACAAAATGTTCTCCTTTTGTGAAAAATGCTTCTATTATAATAATATTTTGCCTGTATATAGCTCAGATCTCTGTACAGAGGCTCAACTATGAGTTTTGAAAAATTCACATTATTTTCAGAGTTACAACCAATTGAAATAATTATCAGCGTTTTTTTTTAAAATTTCTCCCCTCTGTTCTCGTAAAACATGGATAAACCCTCTTCTAAGCTATATATTTCAAAAATTCTAGTTGAGCCTCTGTATAGAGGTCCGAGATATATACAGGCGAAATATTATTATAATAGAAGCAATTTTCACAAAAGGAGAATATTTTGAAAATGGGTCATTCTATGTCCATTTTTGGTCAAAATATTGTATTTAAATAATTTTTTATTGTAATACTATTCCTTAAACAATTTTATATACATTTTCTAATCTAAGTGACACTAAATATCATAAATATTATCCATTTATACGCTTTTACAAAATCACGGCTCCGAACGTAGTCGGATACCTTAAAGAATATTAAAAAAATAATTACCATTAAATATATCATATGTAACAAATGACCGAATTTTTTAAAAAACTATATTGTTGAAATATAAGAACACACAGTTCTCAAGTAAAAAAATAATAATAATAAAGATTTTTGAAAAATTCACATCATTTTCAGAGTTACTATTAATTTAACCCACTGGATGATTTGCTTTGATGGCTGTAGATAACGCTGTGGGATGATTTTTGGGATGGGCAGCCTTGACATCTTCAGTTGGACTCTGCCCAGTGAGAGGATCACATGGTGGTACACGGCGATTTTTTCCAAGTCATGATATGAGCGATTTTTCTTGTCAATCACCGTCTATCAGACGGATATTCCTATAGTTTTTTCGAGTTTGGTATCATTATTTTTAATAACTTTTGCATAAAAATAAAAAAAATTTTAATCAGTTTTTATAAAAAATATTAGTCATAATTTTATTGATAAAAGTATATTGTTGTGCCCCACGCATCTTATTTGAGCCATACTCCATTTCATGAGCTATAAGGACATTTAAAACAGTCCTTAAGGTAATAATATTAAAAAAAAAATTACGAATCCGTCTTTTAGACGGATGCTTCTCAGTACGACAAAAAAAAAAAAAAAATTGATGTTATGGCCAGAGGGTTAAATTAAGGGTGGCCAACCCGCGGCTATCCTTGAATAATTTTGTGACCCGCGAGATTCTTCGCAACTTTACAAAATACCATCATTTTGTGCAATATTTTGTTTTTAGTATAGTTTTTTGTAAAAAATATATCCTTAACTGTTTTTTCTTTTTACGTTGCTTCTGTTTTTATACATACTTAGAAGAGAGCAGTATTGCAATGCGCACCAACCGCCGCAGCAACGCGCTTAATTCCTGTAACTTCATCACGTTGCTTATTGTTAGGAATAGGTATATTTGATCATTCATTTTTATTATTAGATTATCTATGTTTATATAGATGAAAAATCGTGTAAACAATAATAATAACTCATACAGTTATAGATTTTCACTCCAATAAATGTTTGCAATGGGTCCAAATCCAATAAAATAATATATATTTTTATATGCAGCCTGTGGCATTATAATGCTTTTACGAAGTGCCTGCAAGGTCATTTGGGTTGGACACCCCTGGTTTAAAATAAAGCGCCTATACAACGCTGTCTCCTAAATCCACAGCATACAAATTTAAATTATTTAATCACTGCTTTCAATTGCTTCTGGTCATTTGGTTTGGCCACTCCTGATTTAAATAATAACCGGTGTATTTTTACAAAAATTTCTCTACTCTGATGTATTAAAATATGAATAAATCCACTTCTAAACTTTATGTCTCAAAAATCCTAGTTCAGACTCTTTGCAGAAGTCTTAGCAATATATAAACAGAAATTTTATTATTCTAGAAGCATTTTTCATAAAAGAAGATTATTTTGAACATATGTCATTTAATCTGCACTTTTTTGCCCCAAAGTGCATTTTTTTATTGTGATAATATTTTTAAAAAAAGTTTATTTGTATATTCTAATTCCAATGACGCTAAATATCAGAAAAATAGTTAATTTATATTCATACACTTTTATATACAATTGCGGTTCCAAGCGTAGAGAAATTTCTTAATAAGATTTTTTGATGACGTGACAGAAAATTTTGATTTTCAAAGACCAATTCTAGGCAGTAACGAAATCTGAAATTCAAAGAAAAACAAATTACCGTAAAATCCGGCGCATAACGCGCAATTTTAACATAAAAAAAAAAGATCGAAATTTACGGTTGCGCGTTATACGTCGGGTATAAAAATGAGAGTTTTTTTTTAAAAAAAAGATAAACAATAGGGAAAACAACTAGGCGTCTACATGTAACGAAATACTAAATATTTAGAAACGAAATTCCTTATGAACTTAAGGATTGTAGTTCTAGAAGTGTGCTATTTTTTTCTAAAGCTTGGAATAATACCTTGAACAAATGACTTCTAATGAGAATTTCGAACGTACATTTCAAGTTTCTTCATAAAAAAGAGGGTGCGAGTTATACGACAAACAGTGGCGCACACAAGGGGGGGTCCGGACCCCCAAAGCCCTTGATTTTTTTCCGATTGATTATAATTCTAAGTATATAATACGTAAAATTTAATTAAGTATTTGTTATTAATGATTAATTTTATTAATTAATGCTAATTATTTATTCAATAATTAGTTTTTACTGTGTTTTGTTCCCAAAAATCGATAAAATCAAAGGGAGTATGATACAAGAATGATGAACTTTCAACCCCGGCCCCTCCCCCCTTGAAAAATTCCTGTGTGCGCTACTGACGGCAAATGTACCTAAAAATTAAAAATTGCAGCTTGGAAGCATAGGTGAACGTTATACACTGGATTTTAAGGTACCTTTTTTTTTAATCGTTTTAAAAGATCGAGGTAAATACATTTCAAATCCCATAAGTGCAATTAAGTTCATAGTTATGTGTATATAAATAGCTGGGAGGAACATATTTTTTTTTCTCGAATAAACAGCATGTGGTTTATAAAAAAAAGAACTTGTTCGCGTAAGAAACATTCATTTAAGCTCCGCTGTTTTGCAAAATAAATATCTACGCATTATCATATTTTAAGAAAAGGAGAAATAAGAATTAAAAATAAAGATTCATTAAGAAGCATTATCGTGATTAAATCTTCTTAAAAAATTAGAATGAAAGTTAATCTGTGTTAAAAAGGTGTGTTGTTATAAAATAACTTTAAATATAATTGCCAGTTTACATAAAAATATTATTGACGCTTTAATAGTTTTGTAGTTTGCATTTTTTTAAATAACTAGTCTCTCTTGCTTGCAAATTTTTATCAGTTATTTTGCTATGGTTTTACCCTTTCTTCTCTGCCTCAAATTTGATAATCCCTTATCAAAATTAAACTCGGATTCAACAAGAATAAATAATGTATGATTTATATATATAAGTTTATTTATTACAATCTTTGACAGTGAAATCCTTCATTTAATTTCTTTGAAGAAACTTTTGATATCTGCCGTGTCAAAAGTTTTCATTAAGAAAAAATTGCTATCGGTATGCTCTTATCTGTCTTAGACAGAAAAATATTTTTAAATAATCTTTTGGTAATCATACGTTCGATATTAGCTTCAGGATCAAATTTGGACTAAGAAAAATTGAAATTTGGAACAAAATTGTCGCTCATAATAATAATAAAAGTTTGAAATAACAAAATAATAGTAACAATTTTATGTTTTAAATTTTGCGTTTTTATTGCGATGCAAGCTAGTATGATGTCTGCTAATTATAAATAATTATTGTTTATTATCGCATAGAAATAGATTCGTCAAATAGAATACGTAACAATATTGATATTATATGCAGTGGCGTACACAGGAGATTTTCAAGGGAGGGCAGTTTCGAAAGTTCACCATTCTCATATCATACCCCAATACGCCGCCCAACATATTCTTTTTATTTTGTCGATTTTCCACAACAGAAAACTGTAAAAAATTAATTATCGAATAAATAATCAGCATGATTTATGAAAATTAATTATTAAAAACAAATACTTAATTAAATTTTACGTACTGTATACATAGGATTATAATCAATAGAAGAAAAAAAAATCGAGGGTTTTTTGGGGAGGAGATCCGGACCCGGTGACATCCTTTTGTGTGCGCCACTGATTGTACGTATGCTTATAAACTAACATTGATATAAATTGAAATAAATGTTTTGTTGCAAATCAATTTCTCGTTTAGTTTCTTGACTTATTATTATTAAATCGATAAAATTACATTCGACATAAATTATTCTTGCTTAGTAATGGTTCTTGTCTTTATGATTTCTAAAAGAAAATTAGCTAGGCTTGGTCAGAGGAAACAAGTATGTCTCCAGTGGATACCATCCCATGTGGGTAGCCTAGGGTTAGAGCATCGGACTCCAGACCGGAAGGTCTGGGTTCAATGCCCGATGCCACCAAATACCCTCCGAGTACACACGGAGTACGTGTGCTCGTTAAATCGGTGGGTCTGAAGTCTTGTGGGCTGAGCAACGAGCACAAGGACTGGAGAATATTTCCCTTCAGTTCCATGCAGAAATTGTGGAGGTGGAGATAGGTGTTGTCGCCATCTATCGTCCCTTCGGGGAATTTCGCCGAGCTAAATTGTACTGTCACCTGTATGGTGCTCAAGGCCATCGACAGGCGTACTTCTAGCCCCTTGCCACGATGAATTTCGTGGGCCTCGATCTGACTACGTCAGACAGGTGACATTAGAAACAGCAACAACAACATGTGGGTGTGCCTGGGAACGAAGCTCCTGATGAGCTGGCTGGTAGGGGTCGGGAACTCTCTAACCCCAGTTTCACTGTCGTAACCCATTCGGAAATTCATTCCCTCCAAAGAAATAAAATGAATTTGACTTAGCAAAACCCTTCTGCTCACCACTGGTACGCAGCTAAGAGTCCTGGCCTATCTATACAGTGCAGGGGTTCCAGGGCTCATCAGACGGCCTTGGCGCGCTTTAGAAGCGGCCACCTGCGTTGTGATCTTTGTGCAGGGGGTAAAGTCTTTCTTTACCTGTCCTTGCTCTTTCCCTGCTCATCTCCTGGACTGCTGGGGCATTTCCCTGGGCCAGTTGTATGAAGAGCAAGACCTGGTGTGAGACACTATTACGCGGAAAGGTCAAATGGACTTGGTGTAGGCTTTCCTGCTCCAAGGGGATTGGAAACAACAACAACATTATTTCTAAATCTATGCAAGATTTTTCTTTTGATTAAAAAAATTTATTGTATTTTTATACCAATTATTTTATTGTAATTTCTAATCAGAAGGAATATATTTCCTTAGATGTAATGGGTTTAGATATAATTATTTTTTTAAATAGATACTGGGAATATGTGTAAATATTGTATTGTAATGTGTGGAAATTGTAATAAATATTGTTAAAATTGCAAAATAGTCAATTTTTTAAATAAAAAAATTTGCGGGAGCTGCATCATGCGGTGTTGTAAAACTGTGATGAGTAGAAATTCTATGCAATTGCACTTTCTGCAGCACTCTCAAACCATCCCTGATTATGCGTCTATCAATTAGTTACAACAGAATTTGAGTGTGCAAGTATACGAGCTATGATAGAAACAAAAACAAAACTTGTTATACTATTAATGTAAAGCATAACATTAATAGTATACATTAATAGTAACATTAATAGCATTTCAATACAAGTTTTGTTATTGACACCTGGCACATCAAAATAAATAGTTTTCCAACGTAAACTAATTTTAATAAAACGAAACGCATGCTTGTAATAAAAAAATTCATTTTCCTTTGTTAAAGTATTTTTAAACATGGCTATATTAAATGTAAAAGAGAAATAAAATCAATTATAATTTTTTCTCACAAACCCTATTTCGTTTTATGTTTTTAAATTCAATACGAATATTCCGAAATGAAGAAGTATTCACATGTTTTGTGTAACAATTAAAAACATCAAAAAAATTTAAAAATAAATAAATAATCAAAAGAGACGGAAATTCTGTGAGAAATTATAGATAATTTTACAATTTCTTTAAGGCTGTTTTCTATTTCAACGTAATACGGTGATCTTAAATATATTTCTCATGGGCTGTGGATTAGTGTTTTACCAGTGCAGACCTAGTACATTCCCCGGAAGCTAGTGTCTCTTTTTAGTGTGATACTATATAGGCGGATACCAATTGCCGAAGGTAATTTTGTCGCTCAGTTTCCTCCCTTGAGGGAGGCACCTGCGCTCTAAAGATGCGAATCTGTACTAAGATTTAATTTTTCCTTGAGCACCCAAACCAAACAGATACTCTAGGGATCTTTTACATGCCATACAATCATACGACATGGCCGCTGTCGACTTTCTGCATCATGAAAAATCCACAGACTTGGGTCAGTGTCGAACCCACAACCTTGGGTGCAGAAGGCCAGCAACAAACCAACCACACCACCCAGTCGGATGATCTTAAATATAGCAACAGGGATCTCAAAAAATAATAAATCCAATGAAAACTCGTCCTCTCTTTTACACTTTTAAGCTTCATAATATTTTTAAAATGATGTAATGAGTAATGATGAGAAATCAGACATACAAGTATATTATTATGTATATTAACAAGGAAGTATATTAAAATGTGTATTAACATATGAAAGTATCTTAAAATGTATATTAACATGAAAGTATATTAAAATGTAAGAGATAAATATCACAATGATAATATTTTTTTTCATAATATAGTGTTAATATTTTTCTGTCTAATAATAAGAGACTATAAGAGGAAACTATAAGGAAAAACAACATTACGAATTTTTATTGACAAATGAAACAATTTCCCACGAAATGGAAGTTAAATTACATTTGACGGAAAAAAGTTCGTAACTGAAATCGATTTCCAAAGTCGTTATTTAAAGGCATTGAGTTTGGGGGATGTCTTTGACAAACATATCGCATGATGCAAGGTTTTATTTTATTGAAGATCGCATCTAAAAAGTACAACGTAAAAAAATGTTTGAGATTCATTAATTCATTAGAATAAAATCTTTGAAAACATTGACAAAAATTGCAAATTTTTTTCAATAACAAAAAGAATCCAGCATTGGAAATATTTACTTAACACAGGTTTCTTACATTTAATTGTCTTATATGTAATGCAAAATGTTAATATGTAAATAACATTTATTTTTTATCTTTATATGCTAATGAATTATGCGTATACAGTCATTTAATTAAGACGCTAAATCCCGAAAAAAGTTCATGATGTGGAAAATTCATTAAATAAAGAATTCTCTTTTAATGAACTTTAGAAACCACAAAAAAAAACAAATTTTAAATTCTTAAACACTATAGTTTATTAAAAAAGGAATTATTTACACTTTTTTTGTAAATTGATATCTATTTATATAATAAGTTTTACCCGTCAAAAAAAGAAATCTGCAAGGAAAACAAGAAAGGAAAAAAAAAACATTGTCTAGGAATACACTGTATTTTCAACTTTAAAAAATAAATTTATAGTATAATTAATGAATTTTAATGACATTTTCTAATGTTAAGCCTACAAGCAATTTTAAACATATATTATTTTATAACCAGTAAATTTAAGTATGCATGCGTCTTTAAATTTAATTACTGATAAAACCTGTTTTCATTAATTTGAGTTTTTTGTTTTAAAAATACGGTAATTTTTTATTGCTCTAGGTGAGTTAGGCACCTGGTAAAACCAATGCAAGGCAATGGATCACCATAAAATGCACTAAAAAAAGAAAATAATTTGAAAAATTCAGAAATATTTTTTAAAGTAGGGAGAAAAAAATCTAATCACAAGAGAGAGAAAGTTCGTTAAATAGAACATGCATTTCGATATTTGAATATTATTTTTCGAAGAAAGCAGTAAAATGTTCTTCGTCCTAGGAAAAGGTTCGTAAAATAGGAAATGCATTTCGAGATTTGAATATTATTTTTCGAAGCAAACAGTAAAATTTTCTTCGTCCTAAGAAAAAGTTCTTAAAATAGAAAATGCATTTCGGTATTTGAATATTATTTTTCGAAGAAAACAGTAAAATGTTCTTCGTCCTAGGAAAAAGTTCGTAAAATAGAAAAATTCGCTAAATAGAGGTTCATAAAATAGAGGTCCGACTGTATATTGAATAACATGTATTAAACATTTACGTAATACGTTTAATAGAGTAATATAAATACTTAAGGGAGAAAAAACGTTCCAAGTGTTTTCTATCCCTTTAGTAACCGCATTAAATAACAGTAACTCTGCAATTCCTAAGTATCTTATTATACAAAAAAAAAATCCATTATATAAGCACATACTCCATACGGGCGTCTCCTGTATAACCTTTGAAATACTTATCTAAACGTTTCCTAATCTTTTATTATTTATTTTTTATATAAAAATTATACGTGAGGAAAAATACTTTAAGCAATTCATATTGTCTTACTAATAGTCATAATTAAGCGTTAGTGAGTTCATAAGGGCTATTTTGGCACCTGCCAAAATCGTGATTTTGTTCCGATGAGAGTATGTAGAATGCGTGTTAACTTTCCTTCTACTGTTTAAAACTGGTTTGGAAAGGAGATTACGATGTATTTTTTGAAGTTAATACATCAAAAAATCGATCAAATTTTTAGAATGGTTGATTTTTCAAAGCGTATTTCAATCATTAATTAATGAATTTTCTTTAACGTAGGAGATAATCAATAAAATTTAATCTAATTGCACTTTACTTAATGCTTCTAAATCCTAGAGATATTAAACTTAAAAAGTTTACTATTTGAAATTTTAAAGTTTTCAAATTTTTATTGAAACTTTTCTAATTTGTTCAAATTGATTTGGGGGATGCTGCCTATTTGCAGTTTATAGTACACCTGGTGAAAAGTTTTTTTAAACAAGAGGGGAGACAAATTTATCAGATATAATACATATTATACATATATTTCAAGTTCGTATATTAATTTATTAAATTTTTCAAACTTTGATGATAAGAAATGATGTATTTTCATATACAAAATTTTTAACCCGTTTTTTCTGTTTCCTTTATGTAAATTATCAGCTTTTGCATATATTTTCGGTCTACTATGCTCACCTATATTTTCAAACTACATTTATTAAGTTTTAGGTATATTCATCGAACATCACGCATTTCTGGTACGTATAAACGAGAAAAGTACATGTGCACAATGCTCTTACCTTTTTAAATCTAGATATAGTGAGTGAGCGGATAATAAAAGCAGGAATGTAATTAAACCTGACATAATTCAAAAGTCTTTTAAAAATGCAGTATATCTAACAAGGCAGATGGAATGGAAGGTTATTATTTATTAAGGAATCTGAATAAAAGTGTTGAAGAAACAAAATGGAATTTAATGATGTGCCTGAAAATATAACAGAAGACGAATAGGACAAACTTTTCATGTTATCTAATGATGTGGTTTATGTTCATAAAGTATTTCATATGTGCAGAAATCTTAATTTTTTTATACTCATCGTTTCTTTTTTTCAAAGCTATCATTATTATTTCTGGCATATAACGCACAACCATTAATCTCGATCTTATTTTTTGTTAAATGCGCGCGTTATACGCTAGAATAAATGGTATATGCTTTAAGAAATTGATTGGCTTGTTTGAGTTTAAGTATATTTATTTAACCATATTTTCATACAATAATAGCTTTTACTTGTACGTAATTTTCCAAATCACATAAATTTCTTCACATAAATAATAAACAGATAATCTGTGCAGTTTTAACTTCTAATCCAAACTCCTCATCTAAGAAACTGGTATTTCACGATAATCCACCATATTTTCTTGTGGGGTACCAGCTCGGGTGTCGACATCTTCCCTTGACTAAGGCTCAAAATTACGAGGTTCGTCACCAATAGCCCTAGTACGGCTTCAAGATGCCATGTCAAAAAAATCAAATAAAATTATACTTTTTTGCGGAATCATTAGAAAATATTCAGGATTTATTAAGGAGAACATGTATATTTCTACGGAACGGCATATATTTTGTAGCAGGTTCTCACGCGAGCGTTTTTTCTAAAATAGCCTCTTCAGTTTCTTTATGACATTGTATGATATGATAACCTCATCTCTTGTAAAGGAATATTGATACAGTGGATGATCGGTTAGCGAACACTTTCACGAAAGATTTTTGTGTTCGGATAACGAACACTTTCAAAAATATTTTCGTGTTTTGACAACGAACACATATTCGGAGGTGATCAGGAGGCACCCCAAGAAATTATGGATGAAATTATGACAACTGCAAATCATTCCATCTGGAATTGGAGGTAAACGAGGATGACATAGAAGAGCTCATAATGGGACATGAAGATGAACTGACGATAGAAGAACTCGAAATCAATTTTTTGAATGAAGAACACCAAAAGAAACACAGCGAAATGTGTCTCCTGAACAAGTGGAAGACGAAAGAGGACCAATGCCGACATCTGCCATTACAGATCTTTTTGAAAAAGTGGGAGGCTGTCAGAGCAATGGTCTTAGAATGGCATTAATTACCCAGCTGATGTCAGTAGGGTTGGAATTATCTTTATTTATCGACAATGCTATTAATTACTTCTGGAAAATCCTGAAAAAATCAAAAAGGAATCGACATTGGACATGTTCTTCAATGCCCCGTAAGCAAAATATGAAAAGGACTGATTAACATGCAAGACTATATATATATATATATATGTATTATTTTTAAAAAACTTACTAAGAAATTATACATTTTTAAAATTTAATTTTTAGGGTCTCCAGAACTAATTAATCGATTTCACATAGAAGTCTATGGTGAATCGATGATCGGTTAACGAACAATTCGGATGGCGAACATAGTCTTGGAACGGATCCCACTGTATTTGCAAATAGGTATTATTATGCAAACTGATCTAAAGTAAGAATGGAGAAGATTGCTAAGAATAATAAGCATGATAAAGTATGATTCAAGGAGTATCAGTGGAGATTAGGTAACAATTAATGAAAACTCTAAAGTTGGGGTGGGCGATCGCGATCGATCAGTGGACCGCCAAGACATTTTGGGGGGACCGTTTTCACTAAGACCTCATAATCATTCCATCATGCGAAGGTCTAGAAAAACTGTATTTATTCGAATCTAAGCCGCCATCGATTCTAAGCAGTGCCCCAAATTCTCAACAAGAATTTGTGAAAATTGAAAAATAGTCTAAAATGGTTTATCGGAATCCAATTTTACGAAATTATAATAAACACACACACTTAAAAGGAAAACTAATAAGAAGTGAATAATTATTTTATCAGTATTATAAACTTTTAAATACGTGCATGAAGTTGTAATTGCTCTTTAAATTCCCCATCCAATAATTTTTTTCCTCTTCGCGCCCAATTTTCTGTTGCATTAACAATGGGGGGTTTTCTTATGATTTTAGTAATGCGGCATTTTAAAAATACGGATGAAAAAATCGAATTATAATTTTCCATTTCTTGAATAGAAAACTATAGTTCGTTTTTGGAAAAGCAGATGCCATATTTTACGACGAAAATCGTAAAATGTTCTTTTTCGGAAAAGTTCACTAAATGGAGAAATTCATAAAACAAAATAATTTGCTAAATTTTTTCCGGCTGTCTTGTATACTTTCTTTTGATCACTTCACCCACGCCACTGTTTTATTTGAAAATTTACAATTAGCCCTTTATATGAAAATCGGCCCACCCCTTCTCTAAAGCTCATTAATAATCTTACAGTGAGACTGACAAGGTTTGGTCACGAAAGATTTACTTAAACATAGTTGTGTATTAGGGTGGATCGCGACATTTCAAACATGAAAAACTAAGTCGTAACCTACCTGTAGGAAAAGATGTTCTATAGCAGGGATGGCGAACCTTTTTGAGACGTGGGTCAAATTTTGTTCATAGTTCTTTTTAGTATTAACTCGTGGGTTCTAATGCATATATTTGAATCACAGTTAAGTTTAAAAATTTTAACTGAATGTACTTAAAAAACAAAACATCTTTAAAATTCATTTGGCTTAACGGGTAAAAATGGGCGTGATTTGATCATTTAAAAATTTTTAATGGGGTTAAAAATTCTTAAGTGTTTGGTGCAAATTGCAAAATGTGTTTGAATGAACAAGGAGTAACGAAAATTACGTACAATATATATAATGAAATATTATTTATTAGTATATATACATGTATAGATGTATAACAAAATTGATTATAAAGTATTTAATGAGAAATCTGCTGCTGTGTTTATTTTCAGATTAGGATCATATTTCATATTCATTAGTTTAAGACATTTCACAGTTAATTCCCTGTCAAGTCTATTTCTATTAGAAGATTTTACAAAGCTCATTGGAGAAAACAATTTTTCACATGAATACGTGTGGACCCAAACACCATTCACTAGTTTTTTCATTGACAAAAAATTATTTAGTAAAGAATCTCATACATTTATTTTTAATGTGATATCTATATTATATCTGCTCTACTTTCATATGAGAAATCAAGTCTTCAAATTTTGTTTTGCACCCTACGTTGCTTCGAAATTCAAATAATTATATTTCTAAACTATCGATACCTAACCACATAAAGTAAGTGAACTTCATTGTTTCAAATCCTATTTTGTATGGATATAAAATAAAGTGAAATGTATTTTCCAAACTTTTAAATGGATTTAATCTCTCCTCAAAAGCCTGTTTTATTTTCTGCATAATTATTACATATTTTTTAATTGCATTTTTTTTTAATGTAAATGGAGTTTTCAAAAATTATTGTGCTTTGAAAATGATTTTGTAATTGAGGAGAATATTTCATGATTTTCTTTTCCAAATTTTAAGTAAAGATGTCAAGTTTCGTCATAAATATTTTAATATTTTCAAACATCGTTAAAACAATTGGTTCATATCCTTGATGTATTTTAGTCAGTTCATTAAATTGCTGAGTGACGTCGCATAAAAACAGTAAATCTTTTAACCAATGTTCATTGGATAATTCATTGAGAAACTATTGTCTTTTTCAATTAAAAAAGATATTTTCTTCTAATAACTTTACAAAGCGATTAAGGACGACCGAAAGTAATTCATAGCACGTTGTTGTATGTCAAAATCCCTGAATATTGGCATTCAATTTCCTCTTAAAATTGTGCAAATTGCCGTTTATAAAGAGCTCTTGCGTTTGTAAATTTGATTATTTTATTACAATGACATTACACTGTAAAATGTTTTTTAAACCATGCTTCGCATATAAAACTTGCTGGTGTTATTATACAATGAAATTCAATTAGAGAATGTGAAGTATTTTGCTTAAAATGGTGAATAAATCCAATGTTTTCTCTACCATGCTAATGCACGGCCTGTTGTTACAGAAGTTATGTTTCTGAAGGTCAATATCTATTAATTTAAATGAAATATCAAATTCTTTAAAAATATTAAGACCAGTACACTTCTCTTTCAACGCATTATTAGTTTTATTAACTCTTCTTTCATTATATTTCCATACTTATACCGAGCAAAAACTGCTAATTGTGCATAACCATTTACATCATTACTCTCATCTAAATCAACTGAATACATTTCTACATAATTTAAGCCTTTATATATTTTCGAAAAAATATTTTATTCTAAATCTATTTACTCGATCTTTAATTATATTGCGACTAATAGATAACTCATTAATACGTTTCAAAATCAAATCTTTTTCTTTAAAATCTGCAAACAGTGTAGGGCTGGGATATTCAACCTTTTTTTCTGCCGAGCCACATGCATATGTTAGCTTTTTCTCACGGGCCGCATACATATGATGGCTATTTCATGCGGGTCGCAACATGAGGATTAATGGATGAGGGGAAGGGGAGAGAGAAATGCTTTATAAAACCAAGATAACATAGAATATTTAAAATGTGGAAAATTCATCAAAATATTGAAACTCCTATTTTGCTTTTTTTAATTATTATTTTTTTGTACATTTTTTTTGGCACTGAATTTTTCTAAATTGGAAGCATTTAAGAATCACTCCTTCACAATTTCTGCATCACTTAACGGTTTCATATGATTACCAATAATATAACAAATTTCATACGGTGCCTTTGTTACCACTGTGACATATTATCACTGACGAAACACTTTTTTGCTGTAGTAAAGATTTTTCAAGAAAGCCTATTTATCACCTCTTGAAAAAATTCTTCAAGGAATAGTGTCAATGAACAATTCCTGTTTATTGGTATTTTTTAAATACAACACTTTCGTGACAAATCAAACAATTACTGATCCATGCTTGTTTTCCACTACAAAATAGTCAACTTCCCATCGTCTTGAAACAACCTACTTTCTTCGAATATTTTTCGCTTGTAAGATAAGAAAGATAGTTCAATATTAGTTCCACTCATAAAATGGTCACTACTCCACTGTTGTATATTATCACTCATCAGAAAAAAAATTAATCGCACCCTTACGACATCAGCAGCAAAAATCAAAATTGATATATTTGATTTCTTTACAAAGAATTTCCCACCAAATTTTTATAAATAAATGAATTTTTCAGAGTAATAGGCCATAAATTTTCCATGACCGGGCCACTTAAAATGGCGCAGTGGGCCGCAGGTTGAATATCGCTGGTGTAGAACTACATTATAAAAACGTGCTTTAAAAAAGGTTATTTGCTTTGGTTTGTCGATTTTTTTTCCACAAACAAAATGTGAGCAAAATTGTACACTTTATTTGATATTTAGTTAACACTTAATCTTTATTTCAAACACTACATACTTTCATATACATTTAACATCATTTGCGTAACTTTGAAACTGTAATGATTAAACTGAAGGCTATAGATAGCATTTAAATTGCTTTTGTGTCAATGCAATTAAAGAAATGCAAGTAGAATATAAATAATCCACACAAATGAGAAAATCTAAATAAACCCGCGTAAACAAACAAGTAATTGCCTAGCAATCATGGGTCAGTGTCTGACCCACGGGTCATAGCTTCGCCATCATTGTTCTATAGCATAGAGCAAGGGACGGCAAAACCTTTTAGTTGTGGCGTGCCAAACCAATCTACCAATATGATTCAGTGTGCTACACAGTAAGACATTTTTGAAACAAATAGATTCCCGCGATAACGCTTGCAGAGAATAGAGTTCAATGATATACATTTACAGTTTTGTGATGTATTAATTTTGCATCATTTAAAGATATTTCTTAGCATAAAAATAAACAGCATAAAATATAACTTTTTCTACAACTAAAATAATAAATTAAAATTATGCATATAATATGCATTTTGAAACATATTGATTAAAATAAGAAATAGCAACATAAAAAAAGTATTTCCCATAATTATAGTTAAACAAAAAGACAAATGAAATTTTTAATACGAGCCTAGGGCTTGCACCCCTCTCCTTTCATATCGCAAAATCAGGGGTATAATGTGTTACTTTCAATTTGTTTCAAATCTGAGTATTTATTAGTTGTTAAATAATTTCTTTGTGGACTCATAATATTTTTCATATGAGGAAAGATTTTTTTTTACTTACATGTGTTGTGTGAGCCACAAGCGGAAAACAGAGTGCATGCAATTTTCTCTCTTCAAACAACTAAATCTCTCCAGTAATATGACATTCAATAATTTACAAAATAGCAATAAGTTTATCTTTAGAGTTATCTTTCATATTTTTCGCAATTCCGTAAACGTTCATAATGTGCTGAAGAGGTTATATATATATATATATATATATATATATATATATATATATATATATATATATATATATATATATATATATATATATATATATATGTATATATATATATAAATAAATAAGATCCATTACAAATTTATCAAGTTCCATCCACTCAAAATTGACAAATTTGTAGTACCACTGAGAATTGTACCGCAGTTTGCCGACCCCTAGTATAGAGATTAGTAGAAAAATAATTGGATCGAGTGTTAAATTAGTAAACTCATGTTTTTTAAAATTCTTTTTAAAGTTTTTCAATTTTGACGCAGAAATTATTTTAAGAGAGCTCAAGATTACTTAATAGACCATTCAACGAGTTTGCAATTGTTACTCATGTAATATCTCCTAACATCAAACATTTTTACGGAGTAAAACTTTTTAAAAACTTAACAATATATATATATAATTTGTCTTGTTGTTTGTGGATCAGTAAAGTAAAATGGTATATGAGACACACATTTTTTCCATCTGACTAAAGTTTTATTTACATATATACTTTTTAACTTTATATTCGATCAGTGATTGATTTATAAAATAAATAGTTTTATTGATCATTTTTTTCTCCCCTGCTATACGTGCCATCCATAAACTGCTAATTTACTTCTCAAACTGTCAACAAGTTTATCTTATCTTTCTAACAAGGATAAAACTTTTTTCGAACTAGAATTTTTTTTTCAATCTATCTAACGACTTTTCATACAGCCTAACAGCCTTAGGCAAAAATCTTCCGCTTCTTTGTTTTGAAATTGTTTACTTTTAAAAATGTATCGAATATTTTATAAATAATTGACTGGATGAATCATAAATTGTTTATCAAATATGAAATGATTTATCGATAAGTATCGATAAATTTGCAATCCTTACTAATTTCACCATCGCCTTTGCTGAACTCTTATAAATCCAAGAGATATCTTTTGTTTTAAAATATATCTGAATATTCCATTCTTTTACTTGTGTGTGCGTTTAAATAAAACTATATGAAAAACTTTTCTTCATCTTAATTTTTTATCCTTTTTAATTCCCTTTAATTATCAATCTCTAATGGTTTAACTCTCGATAGAGTAAAGTAAAATCATGAATTTATAAATCTAGTGATTGTGGAGAGCCATTTTCAGCCATCTCCAAACCCTATTCTTTAATTTTAAATAAACTGTTGAATCATATATAATCACCTTATTTTCACGTGAATATTTTAAATTAAATTTAACTAATTATCCTATACATAAGATATTAATTCTTTTTTCGAAGATCTTTTTTTTAAATGGAACATTTTGTGTTTTTAGTTTGACAATTAAAAACCTGTCTTTACTGAAAGTAATTTTTAATTTTAAACATTTAAAGGCATTTATATATGTAGTATTTTTATAATATTTTAAAATTGTCGACTATATTGAAGTACCGTAAAGTCCGGCGTATAACGCGCACCTGTACTTTCAAGCTACATTTTTCAATTTTTAGATATATTCGCCGTTAACTCGTACCCCTTTATTTTACGAAGAAACCTGAAATGTACTTGTGTAGTGCTCTTAGGTTTTGAAGTCATTTATTCGACACATTATCCCAGGTTCTTGAAACAATGTTATGTTTCTAGAAATGCAACTCTAAGTTGATATGGTATGTCATATTTTTAAATAAACAGCAATGCGAACTATGCTGAAGTCTTAACTTTTTTTTAATGCTAACCTTTTCATTATTTTTAAAGCTTTCATTTTTGTACTCGGCGTATAACGCTCACACTTAAATTTCAGTCTTATTTTTTGTTAAAAGTGCACGTTACACAATGGATTTTGCGTTATCTGTACTATTTTATGTACTAAAACAAAATTGAGATTTTCTTTTTATCTGAAGAATTTTATTTTTATTAATACGGTATATTACGCACACCTGCGTATATAACGTACATCTACACTTTCAAGCTGCAATTTTAAATTTTTAGGTATATTCGCCGTATAACATGCACTTTTTTTTTACGAAGAAACTTGAAATGTGCATGTGGAAATGCACTTATATTTGAAGTCTAGATATAGAGTGTGAAAGAATAATAAAAACATATTAAAAAAATGAAAATAAATATTATTTAAAGTCATTTAAATCATAGTCATCATAGTACACCGAACAATCTTGATGGAATGGGAGATTATTTAACTATCAATCAGAGTAATAATGATGAAACAGAATTCGATCATGTGTGCCTAATTATGTAACGGAAAAAGAACATGACAAACTGTTTGTCTCTGAAATGTAAGATATGAATTTATAACCATATTTTTAAAAAAATATCTTAAAACTATAATGTAAGTAGGTTAAAAAAATTTTTTTTCATTTCCGGCTTTTTTAAAAATTTTAGATACTGATGTTCCCAAAATCTTTAAATTAATTTTAAGTATTAAAATGTCTTCATTTATGCGAATAATTTATTATTTTAAAATTTTGCTTAATTTATTATTTTAAAATTTTGCTTGCACGGAACCATGAAAGGACGTTTAAAAATATCTCCGTTCTTTCCACATTCCGCGGTATATAAATAATACTTACTTGGTCAGATTTTTAGATAATTAAAGAATTTCTGAAAACTTACTGGCAACAAATAGTACACTTATTGATGTGTGTGTGATGCACCTATTATTAATTTCCATAGTTTTCCCATGAATACGTTATAAAGAACCTTGGAGATACCTGTTCTTCTGATAGCTCACACGCATTAAAGTGAATTCTAATATTCTAATATTCAAAACGTTTCAAATATTAGCCTAAATAATTACTTTGCTTATTAATATGGTAACTAAGCTAGCTCATTTTATGTTAGTAACTTATAACTCTATCTTTTTATTTTAAATGTTTAAAAGTTATATATACTGCTCAAAATAATTAAAGGATATTGTGGTTTTAGGTGGATCTTGTGGCTGGGAAACTTTTTAGCTGATTGATACATGGTCGACAGACGTAGTAGGTTATATGAGAATAAATTACACATGCTTGGCAGAAAAAAAAATGCATTTTATTCCGCATTTGTGTACAAAAGGGAAAAAACACAATTTGTGCATATGAGAAAAAAATAATGAGAAAAGGTGTTTTCTTCAAAGGAAATCATTTTCAGTAGGGGGTATGGTTTCCACGGACGGCCAGCAACGTTGAGCACCTTTGAGGCATGGAGTCAATGAGGCTATTAATCACGAGTTGGGGTATTCTGTCCCACTCTTCCAGAAGAGCTCTTTTCAGTTCTTGGAGAGTTTGTGGGGGTGGTTGGCGGTCAGCAACTCGTCTTCCTAGACCGTTCCAAACGTGCTCTATTGGATTCATGTCTGGAGAACACGCTGGCCATTCCATTCGTACGATTCCTTTCTCGAAAAGGAAATCCTCCACCAGGTTAGCACGATGTGGCCTGCAGTTATCTTCCATTAAAATGATGTCATCTCCGATTGCGGTAGCGTAAAGGACTACAATAGGTCTGAGGATCTCATCCCTATATCGGTGAGCATTTAGAGGTCCATCTCGAATGATGTAGAGGTCTGTGCGTCCGTCAATGGAGATGCCACCATACACCAACACTCCCCCACCGCCAAATCTGACACTTTCGTGCACGAACGCAGGATTATTCCTACTGCCACGGTCCCTCCAGATGAAAATACGCCTATTATCCGGATGAACAGAAAAACGGGACTCGTCAGAAAAAAGAACATTGCTCCATTCATTTCTCCTCCAGTTCACATGCTCTGTTACCCACTCCCTGCGGTCGCGACGATACTTGATGTTAGTCTAACACATACCATCGGTCGGCGAGCATACAGACCTACACCATAGAGACGGTTTCGGACAGTTTGAGTTGAAACCGTGGTGCCAGTAGCCGAGCGAAGGTGCTGTTGGAGAAGAATAGCGTTCATATTTCGGAGTCTGCGAGCCGTTAACACTAAATAACGATCTTCATTGGGCGTTGTTGCCCGTTTACGACCTTGTCCTGGTTTCGGCCTGCACTTCCAGTCTCCAAAAAATGGTTCCAGATCCTGGAAATCACACTTTGTGACACGCCAATGGCTTGCTCTACTTCGGCTTGAGTTTGGCCCCCTTCTAACCTACCAACAACTCTCCAAGCTTCTGAATCGGTTAAATGACTTCGTTGAGACATCGAACTCATCGAAACAAAGCACTCACTGAATGCCGATCATCCTTGTCTCCATTTCAGTTGAAAGTCAAATTTCATTCGCTGCCGCTGAAGCGACGTTTTTGACGTCGAACTCAAAATTAGCATACTCCACAGTTTGAAAATCAGAAAAATTTGCATTTGTGATTCTCTTCTTCCATTTTCGGCAAAAAAAATTTCGCTTATATCTTTATTTTATATAAAACTTACAGTATCCTTTAATTGTTTTGAGCAGTGTATTACAAAACTATTTTAGCATTAAATTATTTTTTATTTCCTAATGCATCAGATAGAAAAAGGGGGAAAGGTGTGAAAATGAAGTGTGTTTCATTTTTTTTTCCTCTTCCGGTTAGCTAATTGTCCTCGTCACGCCACGAGAAGAATCAACCTGGAAAAAATTCCTCAGCGATTGTATACTGTTTTATACAGCCTCGTGTAAAGTTTCATTTTTGATGCTTAATTATTATAAATAACATGCTTCATACATTTAGAATAATGAAATCTGCTTATTACATCATATCGCGTGCAAAATATAATGAGATAGTTTACCCAACTAATGTTTTTTTATTGGTATTCTTAACTTTTAACAGCATCAGAGCTTATTCTGAAATTTGTTCACTGAAATTCATACCCCTATTTAATTTAAAAAACGCAAATTAATAAATTTGATTTGATATAGAGCATCCAGGCATGCTACAGAATCAATATTTCATAGAATGCATTAATCGTGCAACAGTGATTTTAAATGATTAAAAAAATGATAAAAAATAAATATATAGAAAAATTTTCTCTCTTCTATTTGGTTAGGGGCGGAGAGGGCTGAATGGAGATTTGTTGCTAGAGATTTAAGCAAAATATGTCTCATAAATCTCTCTATATATCACTCCTTGAATTTTAATTACATTCTTCAATTCCATTTATTAATAATTAGATAATTTCAATTATTGGAGGAACTTGATATAATATATTGACATTATGCAATAATCAGATGCGATATATTGCTTAGTTGAATTAAAATTAACTTTTTTTTATTTAAATACATCTACGCAAAATAAATTACAGGCAGTTAATAAAGAATTTTGGATCATTTTATACGGGAGGGAGTGTTTATTAACGGCGCACCATAAAACAACAGGAGGGCTATTGTTGAAGAGCCTTGTAATTTTGAGCCATGGTCAAATAACGAAGACGACACCTGAGTCTATCTATTAGCTGTCATAAGATGATAAGATTTTTATTTTCCCTAAGTAATTTTATTTTATTTCAAATCCATTTAGAGTAAGGAATTACAACCATTGTTGATCATAAAAAAACTATTTATAGGCAGTGGCGTAACGGAGAACATTTGGGCCCCCCTGCGTCAGTCAAGTTTTGGGCCCCCACGTTGAATTTTACAAAGGGTAGGTACTTGCCTCAGTCAGGCTTTGGGCCCCTTAGAATTGCGGGGGTTGCGAGGGATGTACGTTACGCCACTGTTTATAGGTAAGTTTCTAGAGTAAGAAAACTTCAAAATTTTATATGAATGAAAGATTGGAACACTTTTTTGTAACTTATATTGCAAACATCTTTTTTTTTCATCTTCAGAAGTTAAAACTCTGTTTGAAATAATTATTTGACACTTGAGATAATTTTTAAGTTCTTAAAAATATAAAAATTTAATTTTCGTGGAATAAATGTGATGAATGTTACTGAATTTCTGGCAAGGTATATTGTACACATATACATTGTGCAAACATATATTTATGAAAACATTAATTACCGTATGTTCCGGCGTTTACATACAAGCACCTGTGCTTTAAAATTGCGTTTTTTAAGTTATTAGTATATTCGCCGCATAACGCGCGCTTTTTTTTTACGAAGAAACCTAACTGCTCTTGTCTTTTGAAGTCTATAAATAGTGCGTGAGTGGAAATTAAAATCTTGGAATGAAATAAAATATAATTTAAAAGTCGCTTAAAAATGCAATATATCTTACAATCTCTAGATGGAACGGAAGATGATTATTTATTAATGAATCAGAATAATAGTGTTGGTGAAAAAACGAAACGCGTACCCGTAAATTCTGATTCTATTTTTGCTATTAAAAGTGCGCGTTATACACCATATTATAAGGTAATCGTTGCTAAATATTGTCACATAGATATGATTAATGTATGTGATCAATTGTGTGTGTTTTTAAAGCTGAATGAGAACAAAACTTACTCATCTCAACCAGAGACTATTTTCATTCGACTTAAGTACAACATGCACAGTCAATTACCTATATAAATCTCATCTACATGGCAATTTGAGGGAGGCGCCGGGTACGATAAATATGACGGAAAGATATACAGAAGAATTCAAAAACATCCTTTATTGTTGGGTCCATTACCCGATCCAAATAGAGGTCTCAGGAAAGTTCCACAGTACAAAATAAAACAAATGTCGACTGGGTGGCATAGTTCGTTAGGCGTTAGCCATGTACGTGCAAATTTGAGTGTTTGACCTCGACTCAAGTTGGAGGATTTTCATCATGCAAAAGATCGACAGCGTCCCTGTCGCATGATTATGCGACATGTTAAAAATCCCTAGAGGGTCTGTTTAGCTTAGGTGCTCTCGTAAAATTAAATTCCGAGAACAATTTAGCATCGTCAGAACTCAGGTGTTTTCTTCTGGGGTGGAAACTAGGCATCAAGATAGCATTGTGTCATCTGGTATCTACCAATAAGGTGCCACACTAAAAAGTGATACCAGTTCCCGGGGGAATGTACTATGCCAGAACGGTAATTGCCAATCTGAAGCTCATTTGAAAGAAGAAAAACAAATTCCTTCTTAGTAATTCGTCTGCACTCGAACTCATGACCTGTCGCTTGAGGGTTTGCAGCTCTGCCTACTAAGTCACGGTGCTTAGATACGAAGACAGCAAGTTTCGCTTTAATTGTAAAATAATATCAATATGAAAAATTATTAAATCATTGTACCTTTGAGTCAATGTATGTTTGTAAACATATTTTCGGTCATTTATATTAACAACTCAACAATTAGGAATCATTTGGATGATGATGGAAATTTAAAATCATTGTCGTGGTTGTATAAAAATCGAACATATTATTGCTGGAATAATGGTTAATCAAATAATATACTGTCTTTCGTTTTTGAAATTTTTGAATGAGATTGAAAAATATCTGATTGAATGTAAACAAAGTAACAAATATAAGAGTGGTAACATTTCTTGTTGCAATTCCTCTGTTTTTTGCTAACAGAAATCCTAGAAGAACTGTTTTTACCATGCCCTTTTTCCATACCATAAATTTATAGCATGCTTTGAAACAATTCGATGCATTAATGAGCATAATATAATAAAAAAATGCTTTAAATATTTTCTATTCTCTCCCTTTGAATATTTCTTTAAATATATATATTTCATTCTATATATAAACAATTCTTTAAATATTCTAATTAATATTTCTAATATCTTTCTTTCTTGTTTGTAAAGAAATAAAACTATGCACTAATTCTTTTTCCAATAGTAAAATAGTAATGACAAAGGTCAAAACAAAAAAAAGTTATTTATTAATCCGATTTTTTTCCATTAAATCCATATTAAATACTTCTAAAGAAAGAAGCAGAAGGAATGAAAGGAGTAAAAACTTCATATTTTAATTTAGAATTGCTTTGAATATATATAGTTTCCTGGAATTACATATTACAGTCAAAATATTTTGGAGTTATTTTCTCTCGATTGTACAAGAACGGATTCATAAATTTTTACTCAACATAATAGTTCACTTGTAAATAAAAAGCAAAGTTGACGAATGTTTTTTTTTTTTTATTTTTTTACATCGAATTATAGGAAGGGACAAAATGCGCTTAACGCATTTAAAAGTATATAATTTTTGTTTTGCAATGGAATGCATTCATTTACATGTATGATGATGTATGTTGCTTAAATGTGCAGTCGAACCTCAAAATAATGAACCTCTATATTGCGAATTTTTCTATACAGCGAGCTTTTTCCTGGAATCTTGAACATTTCTCAATTTTCCTCGTAAAATAGCCTCTCTATAGCGAAGCGCATTTTCTACATAACGAACTTTTTCTTTTCTGATCCAATTTTTGTTCTCCCTTTTTTTAACATTTTATGGCGGTCATAAATCTTAAATTGGTTTTATTAGATCCTAACTCGCTGAGAGCAATAGAGTTCTAGACTTTTCATCCAAGAAGTGCAACCTTTGACCCCCATTGCCCAGTTCACTAGAAACATCATCTCTTTCACCCTTAGTGGAGTTGTCCTGTGTTCTAATTATAAAATAATGCATGCTTAATATTACTTGTATGCTTTAAATTATAAAATGTCCTTAAAATTCATTAATTTTATTATTTTTTTTAATATTGTAGGTACAGTGAATTCTTCGACATTCTTTTTTTTTATTGTTTTCCTTGCAAATTTTCTTTCTTTCTTTCTTTTTTGATGGGTATGATATATAAAGTAAACATATATTAAATTTTAAAAAAGTGTGAATAATTACTTTTTTAATATATAGTGTTTATGAATTTTTAAAATTTGTTTTATGTGGTTTATATTAAAAGATAAACCTCTATATAACGAAATTTTTTCCGGGACTTAGCGACTTCGTTATATAGAGATCCGACTGTATTTTTATATTGGATATAGAAAACAGTAACTCTTAAATGAGTCGTATTATTGTCTATTTTGCAAATAGAGGTTTTTTGCATCACATTTCACATGCTGGTTTGCGATTTTTCTAACTGTATCATTTAGAATTTTTCTACGAATATTGTTTTTGAGTCACACATCTTAAGAGCTTCATAGACTACTAAATGTATAATTTTATACTTGATGGCATCCTAAGATTTACTTAGAACAAAAGAAGACTACTATTAATCTTTTGAAAGTACACTACATAATTATATTATCACTTGCAGTTATACTTCTACTTTCGTTCCTCTGACTCACGCGAATTCGGAGTTTGGCGATTTTCAAATCTCGTAGTTTCGTGTTTTTTTTCTCTCTCTCTCTCTCTCTTTTCATCATTAAAACTCAGGCGGAATAATTGCCAGAGCCTAATGAAATTAGTAATTTAATTGAAGAAGTTATCGAGATCTTGTCAAGCAGTTAAATTCAGAAGTGGATAATAATGACGTTCAAGAGCTGCTGGATTCTTACAATCAGGAGTTGACAAATGATGAATCATAGAAATGCATGAGTAAGAGCAAGATATTGAAGAACTTGAGTCATTAGACCCAGTTCAATCAGAAGATCTCTTGACGGCTGGTAATTTGACAGAATGACTCAGTTTAATTGAAAAAGGGGTACAAATTTTAAAAAATACATACTTCAACGAAAAGCGTACTTTTTCAACAAAACAAGGAATAAAAAAATTATTAGTATGCTACAAGGAAATTTTGCGGGAGAAAAAAAATCTTTGAGCCGGCAGAGAGAGAGATTACTTTTTTGATTTCATTAAACCTTCTACATCAAAATAACTTTGGTTTGCGATTTTGTATTTGTGCTATCAAAGATTTTACTAAACAATTTTTTTCTAAATTATTATTTTCTTCCGCTTCCGGCACCAGCAAAATTTATATCTATTTAAAAGCGAATTTTATTACTCCGTTATCACTCAGTCCCTCATATCTCGTAAGTTCGGGGTATTACTGTATTTATGTTTCTATTTACATTACCATATTATTGAGAAGGAACATACGAAAATCAAGAACACATTGGCAACGCAAAGTAATATCAACAAACTGCGGGACCCCCCCTGGTTCCACCCTGGACACCAGATTGAATTGAGGCAAGGAATTACCAGACGACATTTTTACAATAACGAATAATTTTTATTCACTTGAATCAATTATCAACCTTCTAAATACAAATAAGAATCAATATGTCTACGTCAATGGGATTGAACTTTACTATTAAATTAAATCACGAAATATGATACTAATCAACTATATTAAACTCAATATCGAACGGGATTACCGGAATAAGAGGACCGAGAGATATACGCAATTTGAATTACTAGCAATCATTAACTTTCCACTAACTATATTATTTATTTACTCTTATTATCCTATAATTGAAGTTTAAATATCACCTGACTTTTACTACTTCACTCCTTTCTAGTCAGCTCAACTTTCCGAATGTAGATCGCTGCCTGACAATCAGCCAGAAACTAATACAATCAACTTGAATCTTCTTAGCCCTCCGTCTATGTATCTCTTGGCTCAATAGCCTTCTTCGCTAACTTACAACACTCTCCTTATATACTTTGATTCATTTGCATATCCCGTTTCCACCTTTTAGAGCTGGTTGGAAATATACGCGAATTTACAATCCCCAAAGACGTCCAAGAGTATTAGTGATAAAGGGCCGTATAGATTCGTCACAAAACTAAAGAATTATGCCTCCAAATTAATATAATGCTAACTCTCACTTTCAAATGTTGCTAGTACACCTGTAACATTTGTTAAAAAGTCACAAAACTCAATTGAAATTTCATTGAAAGCAGTGGTTAAATTTCATTGAAAGCAGTGGTTAAATTTATTTAAAAGAAGTCTTAACATGTTTTCTTACTCTTCATTTTTTAAACCGAATCTTCATAAAAACATAAATAATGTTCCAATTTTTCTTTGGACCATCAAAAATTTTTCGTGTTCCCATCAGTGGTTGGTGACCGCTGTTATAGAACATATTAAAACAAAAATTATCCTCTCTCAGTACCCTCAAAGAAGAATTTTTTTCCTCAAATGAAAATGATGCACATTTGTTCTGCGTTTGAGCAACGGAACATGCATGGATATTGTAACATTTCATGAATACATTACACAGTATAAGCATTGTGTATTTTCCCTAAATTACGCTATAAAACTTCGACATTCAAGTTTCGAAAACGAACTAAAATAATAATGATCACGATAAGATAATAATAGTATTAATTTTCATAAAAGTACTTCCAACGTTAAATTATATATATACCGTAAAATCCGGCGTATAACGCGTACTTTTAGCACCAATAATAAGATTGAAATTTACTGATGCGCGTTATACGCCGGGGTATAAAAATGATAACTTTAAAAATAAAAAAGAGGAAAAAAATTAGATTTCTCTTAATAGAAAGGAACACTGTTTATTTAAGAGGAACGACGTACCTAATGAACTTAAAGGGTTTTAATTCTAAAAGTAAACTATTTTTTCAAAAGCTTGGTATAATACCTCCATAAATGACCTCAAAACATAACAGAATTGCATACATATATTTCAGGTTCCTTCGTAAAAAAGAGGTGCGCGTTATACAGCAAATATACCTAAAAATCAAAAATTGCAGCTTCAAAGTATAAGTACGCGTAATACGCCAGATTTTACGGTATATATCTATCTATCTATATCTATGTATATATATATACCTTCTATATATATATAGACTTTTATCCCACACATCTTGTATGGGTTAACATTACTATATTACCAAACTAAACACGTTTGAAATAGTAATAAAACAATAGCAATATGTGTGGGGTAACGTATATTTCTGTAAATTTACAGATATATATAATTAAAAAAATAAAACTTTAAGAAAATATTGTCCATAATACACGCTTTCAAAAGAAATCAATGGATAGTTTTCTAATTTGTTTTCTAACCTACAGTAGTCATTTCACAAAACTAAACAATATTGAATCAAAAAATAAATAACAATATTTTTATATAATTTAAATGTTTGATTAGCAATCACATCGCAACTTTTACATTACAACACAAGCATAAAAAGTCGAGCATAATTGAAATTTTAAAAATAAATCCTTGTTCATCCTCAAATGTACCCATGGTAACAGAGCATAGCGAACTTTTTGATATTACTGCGCTTGCGTAGAAAGGACATTAACTGGCATCTGAGCTAGTGGGCCGCGACAAATTGGTTCTTGACATGCAATCTGGCAACAAAGCAGTTTTAAGGCTCTCACATTGTTCTTTTTCAGATGCATTATACTTCACTCCTCTCTCAAAGTTAAGTTTACGCGTTTCAAAAGAACATATATATTTTTCTTTATTATTTTTCCGCTATGTCATTGTTATTGCATCGATTCGCTTCGCGTATTCAAGACATATGTCGAATAAGAAATCGCGCTGTAACTGTTTAGATCCATGTGAATAATAATACATGTGTATGCATTTCTTTTAGTATTATAAGATATTTTTTAAAAGATTAGTTTTTAAATAGGCCGGAAAGCGAGAAACAAACCTTGTGTGTGTGTGCTCTTTCTGAGGAGGGGCGAAAATTTTAATCTGTTTGCAAATATAAAAAAGAAAAGCATCTTTTTGTTTTTTTTTAATTATGTTTCATATTTCTAGAATTTAGAGTCTTATTTGTCATCTTTTAAAACTATCTAAAATTATTTTGTTAATGAGAGAGCTAGTTGTAAAATATAATATGAAATACCTTCTTATATTTCTGGAGTATGATTATTCATAGGATTATCCAATCCTATGTCTTAAAATCTCTCTCTCTCTCTCAGTATACACTATTATTTTTTTATTTATCTAACTCATAACACTAAAAAACTATTTATAATTTATTTGTATTAATTACTGGTATACAATAGTACGTGGCTTCTAAAAGAGATCTGAATATAATAGATAAAAAACACATTAAAAATATGAAAAGTATTACGCAGGTATATTGTGTACAAGTATATAACTGAGCAAAGTACCGTATAAAAGTATTTTACTGTACAAAATGTTGTGTAAATATACCGTGTCAAAAAATATGTACGGTACAAAATGTTGTATAAGTATACCGTGTCAAAAAATATGTACTGTACAAAATGTTGTATAAGTATACCGTGTCAAAAAATATGCACTGTACAAAATATTTATTGCATAAACATACTGTGAAATGCATTTTATGATAAATTATTGTTCTAATTATAGAAAATAAGTATAACTTAAAATTGCAATAAATTTTGAAAGAACTAAGACAAAACTATGCATTTAGTTTTATCTTTTCTTATCCCGAAAGGCTTCTAGAAGCCAAGTAGTAGGGATTGCGAATTTCTTGGCTTGTAACGTTGAAATAAAACCATGAATTCGAACCCTGATTCCACTCAAGAATATTCAGATGTCTGTATCATTATTTAATTGTGTTTCGTATTCACGAAGTCTGTCGCTTGGTTGATAGTTTATTGAACGTAACGAAAACGACACCCGAATTAGCCTTTATTTTCCATACTTGCACATTACGCCAGCGTGAGGACTTTGAGCTGCAAAAGATATAACGTTCACCACTCCCTCTGCATGAAATATCTTTAGCAGCAGCAGCAGAATGAAAAAACCCGATTTGATACTAAACAACGTCAGTCAAGAGTTCCCGACCATTATCATTCTGCTATCGTGGTCGCGAAGTGCTTCGCCAATACTATTGGCGTAACGTACATCCAAGCATTGTTAAGGATTCTAGGGGGCCCAAAGTCTGACTGACGCCAAGCACGTATTAGGACTTTGGATCGAAATCCTGACTTTGCGGGGGGGATAATATTCACCGTTACGCCACTGGCGAATAGTCTTGTCTAACTTTTACTGGGACATATTAATTCAATTTGTGTTGAAAAACAAGATAAAAGTTTTGGAAAACTTTTTCCCAAGTAGAAAAAAAAATGTGTGCGTATTATAATATTAATACAAATTTGCGCAGAGTTGTAATGCGTGTATTCCTATTTTTTACACTGGGCGCCTTTTAAAGTGTATAAATATTCAATAAGTTTTTAATTTCTCATAAAATTTACATTTTTAATGGCTTTAAAAGCACAAGAGATGAAATGAAAAACATCATAATAAGAAAGTCTTATTGATTTATGCAGAAATAAGTAATGCATTAAAATACGCTTCTTTGTGAAAGAGAATGGAGATGTGGAATAAGTACTATTAGTCTTTAGACAATTTCTCTTCATTAGAAAAAAAATGCTCGGAATTTAGTGTTCTTTAACATTAAACGGACATAGGTTTAAATTAGGTGGTGTTCCTTAGGTTGACTTTCAAAAATGTCTTAATAACAATACTCAAGCAATATTCTTTTTTAAAAAAATTTAGCAAATTTCCTTGAAATTTTCTAAAGAGATGTAACAAAAAAAAAACACTCTTTTTTTAAAGAAACTAAAGACATTCAAATATAAATGAGTGGAAATGAGAGACAAGTTACGAGTAATGTTTAAATTTAATTGTGATTTAACCGATCGCAAATGAAATTAAACACTGTACTGTTCAAAACAGGGTCAACCTGCAGCCGCGTTAAATAATTTTGCGGCCTACGAGATTCATTACAACTTCACAAAATACGACTATTTTGTGCAATGTTTTTGTTTTTAGTGTGTTTTTTAACAAATAAATCCTATGACTGTTTCTGTTTTATCCTGTTGCTTCTGTTACTGCGAATGTTTTGAAATGAAACTTCTTAGCGCTCGAGAGTGAATGAGAAATTTGCTCAGTTTTGCGTAACAATGAAAAAGCGAACGGAAGCAATCTCCCCGCCCCCTCCCATCCCCCCGAATCGTCACCATGATGACAGGATAGCGAGTTGGGAGGAAAAGGGGAGCGGGGACACAACGTGACTTGCGTCATATCCGTGTAAATGTTGGATGATTGCTCACCTAAATCAAATGCACAAAGAGGAAAAGTGTTTCGTGAAAGAAAAGAAAAACTAGCAGCAAGTCCAGTCGAAAAAGTGACAAGAAAAAAGCAAGGGGGAAAAAAGAACCAGAAAAATATTGCAAATTTATTAAGTACTACTGTGGAATCTCCATCAGAGTACATGAGAGAATATCGAGCACTGAAAAAAACACACTGCAAAATACTCTCTTAATGCTCAGTTTAAGGGATGGGAATGCTATTGAGATTTTTCTAATGACTGCACAGATTAATACAGACTCAGTGAACCACCCTGTGCCATTAACTACAGAGCCCTCATCAATTCTAGTGCGTGTTGGAACTGATGCACGTAAATCAATAATAAATTCTATCTTGCGTTACAAAGACTATGATTCCCATAAAAATGCTCACAAAGATTTTCAAAAGCGATTCATTGATAATCGTTCAACTGATACGGACGTTCAATTTATGATAGATTATGGTTTAGAGATGATTTGAGAATGTCTGTTGGCTGAGCACTAAATATATTTTACAAAATATTTTACCGGGAATTAATTTAGAAGACACATTAAAGCATACTACAATTGCCGACAAAGTTTAAATAGGAAAATTATACGAAATTTATCAAAATATAATGGTATTGTATACCCAGGAATTCCAGGACATCTTTCTACTTCGGATTTGGTATCAGAAAGACTCATTTCACCACGAATACCTTTCACGCAAATTAGGCGATTGAGACATGTGTTAGGTCAATTTGGAATATTAGGGTAAATAATCAATGTTCCAACGTCGCCAAAGAAGTTTCACTTCTATCGCGTGGCGATAGAATACGCACCCCACGCACCATTTTTTTTCTTTCTTTCTAAAATGAAATTTATCAAACATAAATCGCTCTCAGAATTAAAAGAACTAAAACCTGCAACATTAATTACGATGCGTTAAGTACATGCATTTTGAGAACGAATTGCAAAATTGAAGTGAAAGAGCTGAGAAACAATTATCTCACTAATTAAATAAATTAAACATTATTTGATCATTACTTTATTGTTATCATATTATCTATATTTGTATACATGAAAACAAAAATAATATGTCAATCTGCTTTAAATTTTCACCCCAATAAATGTTTGTAATGGGTTCAAATCTAATATAAAGATGTATATTTTTAAATGCGCCCCGCGGGATTATAATGCTTTTACGAAGTGCCCACGAGGGCATTTGGGTTGAATACCTCTGGTCCAAAATAAAGTGCATATGCAATTCTTTTTCCAAAACTCACAACATATAAATTCAAATGATTTAATCACTGTTTTCAATTGCTCCTGAGAATAATATTTCATATAAAAATTACACATAGAAGAGATGAATCCCTTTCAGTTATTAGTTTATTTGTATAAACCAACTTTGTGTGGACAGTGAACATAAGTCAGCTAGATGAATTCAAATAAGCAAAATTGAGTAAAATCCTGTTAAACACATACTGAAAATGAAAACCGAACATCACAAATTTATCAAAAAATGATCTTCCGTGTAGCTTGATTTATACGGCACATTCTATATTTGTCCTTTTTAACAATTCATAAAAAATAACATTCATAAAAAATTATAACAGGAATTGAATAAATTTTTGTACATTTTTAAGGGATATTTAATATATCGCTAATGCAAATTGATGAGCAGGGTTTGCTCCTTGTTATTTATCGGCATGATTGACAAAATATTTAAAAAAAAACATTTCGCAACTGTTCTACGCTCTTTGCATTGTCTCACAATGCAAAACCGAACACCTTTTGCAAAACAGAACCATTTCAATTGAATGTTCTTTTTTTAAAAAAGAAAAACTCTCGTTTTGAGTCGTTAAATTCGATTTAGTGCAGCGTTTTACGAGCAAAACGCGCTATTCACGATTGTTGTTGGTCACGCATTTCAGCTAATAGCAAATGGACAAGTGAAGGTCACACAGCTACGCGCGCAACTCAGAAATATGATCACGTTTTCTCTGTCGGAAGCAGACTGCTTCATGAATACAGTAAAAACTGAATTTGACATCGAATTTCGCATTTATTGGCATCGGCAGTATTGGAGTAACAAGTTAATATTTTAATCAAGATTTCATAACAGTTTCCATTGTTCCTTTCGGTTAAAAATATCTCGAATAGTATTTTAAATAACATATTCATTAGGGTTGTGCCGATTTAAGCTCATTTCGGGCCCTGGCAGCAGAACAGTTACAGGCCCCATGGCATTGTGGGGCATCAAAATTTATAATCAAAACAATCTGGTTAAGTTCAGCTTATCTGGGCCCTTCGGGGGCCCAAGCCCCTGTACACCTACCCCAAGCACCCAATGGATAAACCGGCACTGCATTAAACGGATCCAAGGCGCACACAAGGCGGGGGAAGGGTCCCCGGGTCCTCCCTATTTTTTCATAGCCCTTGATTTTTTTCGATTAATTATAATCCTATGTAAAAGGTGTTTTTTTAGAGGTGTAGAACTTTAAATTGCAATAAAACAACGATGTATTATTCGATTGACATGAATTTTTTTTATTCGAAAGATAATCTTGTGGCATTACATTTTAAATATGATCAAGCAAGGCGTAGATTCATCGAATGGGCCCAAAACGAGATTGCCGTTGTTCCCGATTTTCATAAGCGAATTTTGTTTAGCGATGAAGAGCACTTCTGGTTGAATGGCTACGTCAACAAACAAAACTGCCGCATTTGGAGTGAAGCTAATCCACAAGTGTATGTCGAAACACCGTTACATCCAGAAAAACTGACTGTTTGGTGCGCTTTATGGGCTGGTGGAATCATTGGTCCGTACTCTTCAAAAAACGATGAAGGCCACAACGTTACAGTCAATGGTGATCGGTATAGAGCCATGATTACTAACTTTTTCATTCCTGAATTGAACAATCATGATGTCCAGGAGCTGTGGTTCCAACAAGACGGTGCAACATGTCACACAGCTCGTGCCACATTAGATTTATTGAAAGACACGTTGGGTGACCGCCTAATTTCACGTTTTGGACCTGTGAATTGGCCTCCAAGATCTTGCGATTTAACACCGCTAGACTATTTTTTGTGGGGCTATGTAAAGTCATTGGTCTATGCGGAGAAGCCACAAACGCTTGACCATTTGGAAGACAACATTGCCGTGTTATTGCCGATATACGGCCACAAATGTTGGAAAAAGTCATCGAAAATTGACGTCCAGATTGACTACATCCGAGCCAGCCGTGGCAGTCCTATGCCAGAAATCATATTTAAAATGTAATGCCACAATATAATCTTTCGAATAAAAAAAAATTTATGTCAATCGAATAATACATCGTTGTTTTGTTGCAATTTAAAGTTCTATACCTCTAAAAAAACACCCTTTATGTAGTACGTAAGATTTAACTGAGTATTTGTTATTAATAACTAATTTTATTATTTAATGCTAATTATTTAATCACTAATGAATTTTTTACTGTTTTTTGTTCCTGAAAATTGACAAAAAGGGTGGACTTCCGACCCTGGACCCCCTCCCCTCCCTAAAAATTCTTGTGAGCGCCACTGGGTGGATCGAACCATTTTTTTCAAAATTTCAAAACGTACTTATGTGCGGGGGAAAGATGTTCTTTGATATTTAGATGAAAGGAAAAGTAAAATAAAAGAATTCTTTTTTGTGCTAAGTACTGCTACAAGGGGAATGAATTTAGGTATTTGAGGAAATAAGTTTTGTTAAAAAGAAACAGGTATTTTAGTATTTTTTTAAAAAGATTTGTTGCGACGAAAGGAAACCTACTAAATAATTACGAGGGTAAAAACCACATATTTCTAACAGGTTCTTTAGTATATATTAAATTAAAAAAAAAAAAAAACTAGTGCTGAGAAATTGCAGTGAACGATGAAGCGGCAGACGGAAAAAAGCTTGGATCGGACCGATTCAACGGCGCAGGGGAGAGAGCTGAGGTTATGAAATATTCCAATGTACAATAAATGTCCTATTCACTATTCACAATCCTCATTTATCAATAATCATCGTTTTCGGTTATTTGTAGCGTAGAAAAATAATTTTACTTTGAAGTCTGAAGTCATCCAACTAAAATTAAGTCTTCCATTTTTTTTCTCTCATATTCAGCCCCTTTGTGGCAATATAATTTTTGTGAAATTATTTTATTTAAATTATTTTCTCCTAATCTCTATATCATAGAACATTTTTTCCGCATATAAGTAGGTTCTGATTTATAATACTTATTTTATCTCTGTATAACAAGGATCCACTTTAATATAAGTACGTTTTTTTTCAAAGAAGAAAAAATACCTGAATTTTCTTAACTGGTTCTCCTGTTTCTGAGAATAATCGGCATTTCCTTAAAGTTTAAATGAACATTCGTTCTGATGTGAGAAATCTTTTTCCCTTTCCATTCATCTCAGCAGATTGAATATTTTTCTTTTCATTGACAAACAGGAAACATGATTTTTGTCTCAAATTCACATTCTTAAGGTTGTCATCGGTTAATGTTAAAGAATAGAATTCGTATTTGGGACATTTTTTCAGATATAAAAGAGCTAAGACATTATATACTATTATATTCTGCCTTCTCTATCCTGTAGCGAGTAGCATAATTTATCATTCTACTCGTTTTTATCCGAGTTGATGTATTTTTTCTAGTTAAAAATGTGTTTCCTTTTTTCCTCTCCAAAACCGTAATATAATTAGCTATCTTTCTTTGTGTGTTAAAATAAAAAAAAGTATTTGTGGAAAATTTAAAATTTTTAAAATCACTGTATTATAAAGAGATGTAGGAATTATAATGTCATCTGTTGTTGTTGCTTATGCCACTTGTCTATGAAGATGTCAGATTGAGGCCCACAAAATTCATTGCGGCAAAGGGCTAAATGCACGCCTGTCGTTAGCGTATCTTTGAGCACTTTTCAGGTGATAGTACGATTTGGCTCGGTTGCACCCAAATTTTAAGGAAAAACACCCTGAAGGTGGTCAGGGACCTCCCACTTCTCTTCCACCAACCGCACGAGAGGACATGCGGTTCGACAGGTAGAGAGTAACCCCATGCTGCAAAGGCACTCTATATTTATTACCATCCATGGCTTCACCGGGATTCAAACCAAGACTCTTCGGCACAGCAGTCAGCGTCACTAACCGCTGTACCGTATGGGTGGCATAAAAAACGTGAAACGCTTCACGATTTTGCGTGTCATCCTTGCACAGAAGCCATTCTCTGTACCGTTCAAGTTTTAGTATATGTACTGAAGATCAAAGTGTAGGCACGAAATGTTATTGTTAGCAACTCTTCTGTATGTCTTGGTCCAGTACAGTGATTCTCAACCACTGTGCCGCCAAATTTTAAAAAAATTATTAATTATACTCTATGAAAAAAATAAAACCCGGGACCGCGAATCAATCGGCCGTTTTACGGAAGTAAACTAAGAAGAATCGGGATATATTTAACTTATTCTTTCGTAGATAGATGGATATACAAAATTTGATTGGGTTCGTAATCCATTTATAATAACGAATACATCTCTAAATGAATTAACTTTGAATGAAGAGGAAAAACTAATTTTCGTGCTCTTAATAATCGAGACTTAAATTCAAAACATTCGGAAGAGTCAATTAATTCATTTTGGATTAAAATTAGAGGCGATTATATCTCATAATAGCCGAAAAAGCTTTAAAAATAGTGTTACAACTTTCAATATCTTATTTGCGTGAATTCGGATTTTCAACATAAACAATATAAAAATATAGATGACCAAATGAGAGTGGCATTATTGTTTTTATGACCCAATATGAACGAAATTATCAAAAATCATCAAATTATTAATTACAAACTAATTACTTAAACATTTTGTTGTATTTGTCGTACATATTATTTTACGTAACATTGCAAATTATTATCATAAACTATTTTACATAGTGTATATATGTAAGTAAAATTCTTTTAAACAATTTATTGTTATTGTGCCGCCAAATTTTAGAATTGTTAAAAGTGAACCGCAACAAAATAAAGGTTGGAATCACTAGTTTAGTACAACAGTTTCTTATTTTACCCGTTTTAGGTTCTAAATTTAATCTAAAAGTATATTTATATATATTATTTTTTGGTAAAGACTTAAATAGAACAATATAATAAGTAGAATGATTCGCACTTCCGTGAATATAATATTATGTATTACACAAAATGTACCGCAAAATGTGATTAAGTAACATCTTAGCTTTCAATCTACAAATGTCGCAAACAGCTTGCGTAAGTTTTGTATCAGATTTGCAATTTCAGAACACAATTTTTTTGAATTTTATGTTAATAAATTTCATGAATTTTTGAAGAAAAGTTTTGTAAGAGAAATCATTTTTATTTTCGTTAAATTAATGTTAATGTAATAGTTTATGTAATGTTTTTTGCTGTAGAAAAAATGTATCTGTTCATCTCGCTGTTAAAAAATAGCTTTTACTTACATTTATTTATTATTTTTTTTGTCAGAAATACATGAAAAATCTGAAATATAATTTTAAAGTCAAATTCATATATTCCATATTCAGATTTATGGTAAAAAATTTCGTGTGATAAAGACGTAAAGTCTTGTATTTAAAAAAGTTTTGCATTTCCGTACATGTAAAGCTAGTGAAATACAATGGAAGTGAGTAAAATGAATGCAAAGTATTTCCTCGTATCAATAAAACTATTTTATGTATTTTTTCCTTAAAAATACCAAACAGTATCCGAATTTAGAGCATTTTGTCAGGCAGAGAAATATTTTAATATCAGTGTGTATATATATATGTTTAATAAGATTATAATATATATTTATCTTATTGATACTATAATATATGATTCGCGAAAGCATTCCATTTACATCATACGATTTTTTTGTATGTAATATTCATATCAACTAGCATTCAATAATGAAATGAAATGTAGAGTACTTAATATACAAATATGACTTTCAAACAAATGTATGTCAGGTATTAAATGAAGTGATAGTAACTTCTTCGTACGGAAATGAAGTCAAAATACGGACAGGATATTTTTCTTCATGAAGAAAAGGTATCCTAAGACATTGGGTCTTATTTTTTAACTTTTAATGAGTACAGCTTTGAAGTTATCAAACACAATCAAATTTTTTGGACGAGCAAATTCTCAGCGGGGCTTACATTATTCACAATGCGGAACATTTAAAGAATATATTTTTTATATAATTCGCATAAAGAATGCAAATATTGAAAGTTGATCCAAGAAAGAAAAATGCTAATAAATATCGATTACATATTCCAAGAATTATTTTGGAAAGGATTGTAACATGTGATAACATATCAGTTATTGCAATCTTTGATAGTGAATAAATAATTAAAGTGGGTATTAATTTAATTAAAGATAGAAGCACTTGTTTATTATTATGTCATTATTAAATGCTACTCGTTTAAAGAACTGGTAAAGTTTTCCATCCATAACTTTCAAATATATAATACTGTGCATTAAATAACCTAACTAGATACCTCTATGCGAGTGATATCTATTGAGATTATACCTCAGTACGCATGTTTTTCCATAATAATCTTATCTTCAAAAAGTTATTTTAACGATATTTTCTTACTATTACTTGTCGAAATGAAAATTTTCACAATTGAAAGTTTTGTTAACAAAAATTTTTAAGTAATTTCAGGCTACAAAAACCATTCGCTTGGAAAATTAGTGAGGTAAAAATCTATGATTTCAGGCATTGTCTTGTCGCTATTTATAAATACCCTTTATCAAATTTAAGAATATTTTTTCCTCTCTCCATTATTTCCATAATTTAAGAAAATATTAAATCATTTTCACCAATTTATTGATTAAATTGCGTTTTTACTGTTTCATAAGGAAGATTGAAAAATTTTCACATAAATAGATAAAATAAAAAGGATTGCATCATTATAAGGGGATATGTATGAGTATCTATTATTGGATTTTAATACCTTCTTTCTGACATAAATCATTCAGTTTACAAGAATCGTGAAATTAATTAAAGGAATTATATGCTTTTTTGGAATAGATAGGATTTTTAATGGAAATGTTATCTTTTACAAGCCGAACGTATGCTTTTACGAGTCAAAGTCATCTTTTTGTAAATAAAATTTACCTTTAATAAAGAAAATTCAACCTTTTGTAAATTAAATTGAACCGATCGGGAAGCAAATTCAATAATTGCCTACTAAATTAATTTTTAACCTTTTACAAATTAAATTCGTCCACAGTAGAATCATTATGTCCTTTTAAAATTCAACTTATTTCTTTGTTTCATTGCTTTCTGTATCTAAAAATTGGTAATCGGATATTAACAGAAACAGAGCGAAAATGAATTTACATTTCTGTAATTTCAAAGAAAGTTTGAATTATGTCATCGTTCTGTTCACTTATAATTATCCATAATGTTGAATCCGAACAATTCTGTTTAAATCTATATTGCATGCAAGAAAATTTCATAACATTTTCGTGAGCAATGACCAATTCTTTAAATATTTTGAAGTTGAAGAAAGCAATTATATAAAAAACAGGTAATATAAAAAAATTTAAGTCAATTCCTATTTAGGTTAACAAAAAACGAATTTTATTTTAGTTACTTTTTATTAATTACAATTAAAATAAGTATGTACGTATATACATATGAAAGAATCACAATTTGAAGTGACAAAATAGAAAGCGATTTTCCTTGCAATTTTCCATTTTCCTTTCTATATAGGTAGTTGAACTATTTTTTGTTACTATTTAGTAATTAATTAAATTTAACTATTCTAAAACGATAGTGCAGTAAAAAAAAAATCAATTCCACAGAAATAAGGCCGTCCCAGGAGGGATTCGAAGTGACGTCCTCTTTGAATTAGAAGTCCAACACGTTATCCATTATGCTACAGGCGACACTACGAGAAATTTTCCTTTCTATATATGGTGTTAGACTATTATTTTTGATGATTGCTATTTATTCAATATTTTAATTTAACTAATGAATTTTATTTAGGAAAACTGTATTAACATCAAGTATCATCCACTAAAAGTTTAAGAAGTTGTATTTGAACTTGAATGGATGAATAAAAAGCATTTTATTAACGATTGAAAATTTGAACAAGATATATATAAATATATATAGGGAGAGTGTGAACTATAATAGTAGGAATTGAAAAATATATTGTTTATTGACGTCGTACTCATACCTACACGAAGACTATTTCGGATGGACCTAGTAATATTGAACCTCGGACAAGTGACGAAGACGACACATGAGTTGACACCTCACTCACCCTACTCCAACACTACGCCAAATGGAGCACTTTGAGCCCCTTTACTCGGAGGATCTTAAGTGACTCAAGGATTTGAACCCACGACAGACACCAGCTTTGAGTTCGTAATCTTGAATACTCGGCTATCACGGGAACGTAACGAAATTTTTTACATTATTTACTTCTAATATAAAAAAAGAGAATTATACTTGATCAGCGTTTTATATGCCGTAAAATCCGGCGTATAATGCGCACCTATACTTTCAAGCCGCATTTTTGAAATTTTAGGTATATTCGCCGTATAACGCGTCTCCCCTTTTTTACAAAGAAATCTGAAATGTAATTCTGCAATTCTCTTATGTTTTCAAGTAATTTTTTTGAAGTATTATCCCAGACTTTAAAAAAATAGCACATTTTTAGAACGACAACCCTTTATAAAAGTTCATAAGAAATGTCATTTCTTTTAAATAAACAATATTTCAATATATGTAGAACAATAATTTTTTGTGCCCAACTCTTTTTACTTATGAAGCCTATCCTTTTAATATCGAGCATATAAAAGTGCCTTAAATTTCAATCTTATTTTTTGGATTAAAAGTGAGCGTTATACGCCGGATTTTACGGTAACTACTTAGATACAATATAGAAGAGTTAATTAGTATCATTATTTTATTACAATTTTTTTTTTATAAAGAAGTGTTTGGTAGTTTAAATAAGGGAGATATTATTTATTACTAGTTTGAAAATAGAGTGATACTGTCTGGATTTGTATCATATCTGAGATCTAACTTAATAGTGAATATTACGTTGATTAGAAAGAAATGGATTCATTCATTGTAAAAATTTTAACAAAGTCTAATTTTTTGCGCTCATATTTTTTTATTATTTTTAAAACTGTTATTTTTATACCCAGCGTATAACGCGCATTCGTAAATTTCGATCCTATTTTTGATGTCGCGTTATTTGCCGTATTTTGCGGTACCTTTTATTGATACTTTCGGAAAATTAATTCTAATAAGTCAAATAAGTAAAAAAAAAACCTTAGTTGGAACTATATAAATTTTATTTAAAAAAAAAATTTCTATCAAACACTGAATATTTATTTATAAAATGTGGAATTTGGACGTAAATTCTGTACTGATTATCTATAAAGTGAAATCAATTTACAGAAGTATGTTTTTAAGGGAACTAATACCATATGTTCTCTCTTGTTCTCTTACATGATCTTTTTCTTAGAAAGCGCGACATCTGGAAAAAGAATATTATGTATAACTCAATTATTTTCATATTGATTTTCTGACTTTATATCTCAACTATGGAGATTATGACACGGAACTCAAACATGAAGTATTTGATCGAAAGCTTGTCTATTCCCACGTTTATCAATACTGTTTTTTCAAATGGGATTACAGTTTTCTTTATCCATTTTCTCATATTTTATCCCTTTTATCTTATACGCCTTCTATTTAGGTCAATAGCAACGTGTGCTTAAACGAACATGATAAAATCGACTCGGAAAGAAGAGAAATTCATAATTATTCGAGAGTTTCGCAGCAGTTTTCTATTTCTTTATTTGTATTTCAATGTTTCCTTTTGAAATTTTCCCATGGTTGATTATAAATTGCTCGTCCTTTCGTTGCTTAAAAATTATTTGAAATTTTCGCATTTGTTTACAAAAGTTCTGCGTTTTCATTGGAAGACTATTTTAATAAAAAAAATATCCTTTAGTGTATTGTAAATTACCTTCATTTTTACGCAGAATAAAACTATGCGTAAAAATACAATCTATTTCAGTAGCTGAGAAAATTGATGCATATAATGCTTATTGTTTATAACAGATTTTATAAGGGAGTTATGATTATGAATTTTTATCTTATACATTTAGTATTTTAAATATATGCGATGTGTGACACACACAAAAAGTTCTATTTTTTCAAAAGCTTGGGATAATACCACGAATAAATGACTTCATAACATAAGAGAATCGCACTTGCACATTTTAAGTTTCTTCGTAAGAAAAAGGGGTGCACGTCATACGGCGAATATATCTTAAAATTAAAGAATGCAGCTTGAAAATATATTTATATTCGCCGGATTTTACGGTAACTTTAACAAAAGTGAATGTTTCATATTTTGAAAATAGTATGAAGAATCTTTTTCTTTACCTGTTTTCTAAAAATTAGGCTTTAAATTTACAAGCGTTAAAAAAAACTTCTAATAAAAAGAAAATTTGTATAGTTTACAAAGGCATTCTTTCTAAATTCTGGAAAAAAATGTATATATAATAATGATGAACGTAATAAATTATTTTATTTCCTTTCTTGAATATTATTTATTAGCTATAGAAATTAACTTATAATAATTTTATTTTCGTAATCTTAAGCAGCGTCGTAATTGTATAAATACATTCAACGGTTCTGTGCAAAAATGCGATTCAAAGGAAATCGAAATTATCTATAGTTTTTAACTAAAGTTTATATTATATATATGTTTAGAAGCCTTTCCCAAATAATAAAAAGAGTTTTAATAACTTCTAATATAAAACATTTTATATAGTGACATATTCTTTATTGTACACAAGTATAATAAAAAAAGATTCTGTTTTATTTTACAATCAAAATATTTCTGAAAATAAAAGCAATGTTTTTTTTTTTTTGAAAAAATTAAAATATCCAAATTTTACGAATGTTTTTCATCATAACGCTACATGGTATTTCTTAAGAACTTTAATCTAAACACATTTTCAAGAAGAAAAATATCTGAATTTTCATACAACTTACACATTCCGCTAACAAGCTCAAAATAATTTGTTTGTTAGTTTGTAAAATTATAGTTGTTATTTGTTTCAAAAATTTTCAATGTTACAATTTATACATTCCCCTTACAACGCTATGCCCTTAAAATTTGAAAACATTTAACAAATAATCCTTTTTTTTCCTTTAACGTGTAAAATGAAAACTAATTTAGAATTGCGGTATAGGAGATGAAAAATAGGACACATTTCATACTAAAAGAAATGAATCAACTCTAGACAAAAATGAACAGAAAATCTAATCTTCTATCGTGTAGCGAAGGGCATACCACAACATTAATGTTGCCAACATTTTTTAAACATATTTTTCAGATTTAAGGTCCTATTTCTTTCACTAAGCAAAGTGACATAAAAAATGAACATCTATGCACCTACATTTTCCACTATCTCACAGTCAAAACTCTTGCTACCATCGTCCCCCGTGAACCCTTTAAACCACAAAAGATGACACTAGCGTGCAACTGTATGCAAATATTTTGTCTGAGTTATCACGCCTTTTGTGGTCTGTGCAACGGCAGCTGCTGATTCTGTCTCATTTGGTAACAGTCCGTGCTATTTGAATTGAAACCTTGCGCATAAAAATAAAAATGAACAGTTGGTTAATCGTTCGGTGCAGTGAACTCACGCAAGTCAAAACCTCGTCTTCTATGATGAATCGCGTAGTAAAGTTACATTAAAAATTAAACTAAGTTTTCTGCTTGGAGAGAAATTTTGACACAGTTTATTTATAATAAATTCTTAATTTAAATTGGTTTGATATGAAATTTTTTTACAGTGAATTTAGTAATTCGGTTACTTTGCGTAATTGTTTTAATTTTCTGTCTTCTAAATAGCAACTTATTCTCTAGATTGACACGATGGGTGTGACTCTGTGATGTATGGAAGAAGTAGAAAAAAGAAAGAAAATAGAATGCAGAAAAATGAAAAAAAAGCGAGATTTATCGAATAAAAGAATTTAGAGAAAAAAAAAGAAATATAGAAAAAAGAAATGCAGAAAAATAGAAGGAAAAAGGTAAGAAGTATTTAAATATGGGAGAATTAAAGAAATACATAGTATGGAGAATATTGATTGTAAAGAAAAAGAATAAAGTAAAAAAAATAATTAATATCTTATAAGAAATAAAAGAAAAAAAAAAGAAATACATAAAAAAAAAGAAAGAAAAAGAATATAGGAACCAAAAACAGGAAAGAGTAAATGAGCAATTAAAGAGAAGAAGTAAAAGATAAAAAAACAATAAAGAATGGAGTAGAGATGGAGGAATGAAGAAGAAAGAAAAAAAATGCATATTTTATATAAATTTTTTTTAATTCAATTTCACATATTCCAAACTCATTATGCAATTTTTTTCTGTGTAAGTACAATCCTATACTATTATAAGAAGTGGAATATATTTCGGAAACTCGTGCATTAAAATGTAAGCAAAGTTATACAAATATTGGAATATTGTGTGATATTTTATAAGCATGTATTTAGTTGTTTTTATAATTTGTAAAAAATAAATGTAGTTTCCTATAGTCGGACCATGGGGAGAAAAATCTATTCTTTTTCTTAAGAACTTTGTACTTACGAGCATCCACATATTTCTAATTTACATTTATTTAATCAACAAAAAAGTATCAAGAACTTCAATATACATTTACAAGAACAATGCAGGACAAAATATATAAGAAGTACTTTTGTTATATGGGAATACCGCTCTTGATAGCAAATGTGGATACTTAAGCTAATAGACTACAAAAAATTCCGCCAGGAAAAATTAATGGTTTAAGTCAATGGTCGGCAAAGTTTTGGAGATAGAAGCCAAGCTGTAAGTGAAACAAGACAACTAAGGTGTCAAAAACCCATTTACACAAAGAACCATTTTTACAGAGAGCCGCATACGGTTGCGCAAGAAGATTAGCAGTCGCGATCAAGACTTTTGCACTCCTATTAAGATCTTCTTTTATAATATTAAAATAAAATTGTATACACAAGATAACGTTTTCCATTACTTCCAAAACTAAGAACTTACGAAGCTATTTTTATTTCTGTCGCATAATGCAAGAACAACCAATGTCAAAATATCACAGTGTTGGAATTAAGATTCTAAGCATCGCAAAAAAAAACAAAAAATGTTCCAACGAAAAACACCGTTAGAATTTTATGCTGAAATTTCATGTTTACATTAATAATAAAAATTGTCAATTCAACTACTTTTTTTGATTAACCCTTAAACATATCACAAAATATGGAATGTGTTCTTGTCACTTCTGTTGGGGGTTTATGTGTATCTCTTGTTCGTATTCAAGAGTGCTCCCTAAGTCATGTATGCAAATAAGTAAACGTTGTTGGACATCACTTAGTCTTCTTATGGTGGCATTTCTACCAACCAATCATACTTTTACAGCTTTAGAGCTAATTGTAATAATTTTCACTCTCAATACACTTTGTCAAATAAGAGCCCTTTAATATGTAAATCTTAAAACAGTCAAATGTTTAATTTTATTTTCAAATTAGAAAAAAATTTTCAATAGATAATTATAAAAGAAAAAGAGAAATGTAAAGCAATATTTTAGTATAAATATAATTACTTTTTTAATAATTTATATTATTAGAAGTCTGAAGAGCCGCTGTTTGCAAATCTCTGATTTATGCGATATGAATTTAGATAACATTTTTTTAATAAACTAAACAAATAATTAAACTCCTGCTTTTTCTTACAGTTCCCCGCGAGAACTGTAAAAAAAAAAATCTATCAATAACTTACAAAACTATTGTATTTGGTATTTAAGAACACGTCATCGCACACCACTTTTCTAAATAAAGTAGTACAGTAGAACCTGTTTTTGTGCGGTCCTTTTTATACGATTTGTTTTGTGCGAACTTTTTATGCATATACGAATTTCAACAGCTCTGGCGCCTCTGTAATGTTTTCTATCAATGCACATACGTAAACTTTAAGGCTCTCTGTTCATTTATTATAAAAAATCTCTCCACAATGCACGTTCAATTGCTTTATCTCATATCGCTAGCAGTAGCGTTTGAATTGCAGACAAAACATTCAATGACAGTGACATTATCAATTATTAGTCTTCATAATCTATCGATTATGAAGACGGACGGACAAGTAGAACCGGATTCTTTGAGAGCGGATAAAATATATGCAGGGATCCAGCTTTCCAACAAATCGAAAAAGCATTTTTTTTAAAAATTGATACCAATTCCGAAAAGAATTTGAAACTCCAAAAAGAGTTTTGATCATGCATATCTGGTTACCATGACGTTCACAAGCAACTAACCGTCCGACAGTTGTCTCAAAAGCTTATCACTTACTCTATTGTGCCAAAAAAATAATTCAACGAAATTGTATCTTCAAGTGACGAAAGCGATTTTGAACTAATTCATTACTAGAAGATGCACACTTTGAAGTGGCAGTGAATTATGTACTTGCATTTTGAAAACTTCTTCATGTATACAATGACAAATTAAATGGTTTAAAAATGCTTCCATGTGGAATTTAATTATTTTTTTTGTTATGGAAGTACTTTCTCCTAAATTTCGTAAATAATTGACGTATTTTCTAAGTGCGCCTTATTTTATACAGCCCCTCCCCACCGCATAAAAAAAATCTCATATGTCGACTAAGTTTTTTGTTATATGTAAGTAGTTATGCAAATTTTCGAGAACATTTTCTATGCGTTTTTTTTTTATGCGGTCCCTATCTATCGTACAAAAATAGATTTTACTGTATATATATATATATATTCCTGAAAATATTTTCCGGAACTGATTTATCTATATTTTCTTATAAATTGTTTCGCTCCGTATTAACATTTATATAATTGTGATAGAATCGTATAAATAATTTGTCTGGTAACTGAGAAGTGTTTCTGTAATTGATTTGTCAACTATAGCTCCACAATTTGATACCTGTCTCGAAGCTATTGTTGTTTGATTCGCATTCATTACAGCAGTGTTTGCACAATAAAGGATGCGTTGAATAAAGTTGACGCTGTAGCTTCCGTTTTGAAAATAGGTCCTTGTATGTATTCATAATGAATCGCTGGAAATTCGGCTGTAAAAGGCCATGAATAATCGAAAGATGTTTGCCGAGAGCAAATAGGGTTAAACTGAAATAAATATATACAGCAACTGGGAAAGGTAGCGTTGTTAAACTGGAAAGAAACTGTACAAGATCAATAGATCCAGACCAATGATACTTAACCTGCGATCCACGGGCCGTACGTCACCCACCGGTCTTTTCTGAGTTGCCCAGTCATGGCCCAAGAAACTACGAATTTCAATTACTTACGAAAAATGTACTTAAAATTTAGGGTTAAATTTTATCAATCAATCAATCAATTCTTTTAATTTAGCTATCAATTCGCTTGTTTTTGATAGTAGAATGGGAACAAGAGACATGGTCATAGTTGAAAGGAAATTGAAACTACCCCATAACTCAGTAAAACATGTATAAATGTAAATACTTTTTATTTGTGTTTAATAGAAAGGTGAATATACAGTGGGTGATCGATTAACGAACATAATCCGTTATAAGACTATGTTCGCTATCTGAATTGTTCATTAACTGATCATCGATTCACCATAGACTTCTATCTGAAATCGATTAATTCGTTCTGGAGACCCTAAAAATTAAATTTTAAAAAATGTATAATTTCTTAGTAAGTTTTTAAAAGAATAATCCATACATATAGTCTTGCATATTAATCAGTCTTTTTCATATTTTGCTTATGGGGCATTGAAGAACATGTCCAATGTCGATTGCTTTTCTCTCTTTTTCAGGATTTTCCAGAAGTAATTAATAGCATTGTCGTTGTAAAGATCTCCAACCCTACTGACATCAGCTGGGTTTGGGTGCCATTCTAAGACCATTGCTCTGACAGCCTCCCACTTTTTTAAAAGATCTTTAATGACAAATGTCGGCATTGGTCCTCTTCCGTCTTCCTCTTGTTCAGAAGGAGACACATTTCGCTGTGTTTCTTGGTGTTCTTCATTCAAAATTGCTTGGAGTTCTTCTATCGTCAGTTCATCTTCATGTCCCATTATGAGCTCTTCTATGTCATCCTCGTTCACCTCCAATTCCAGATCTCTAGCAGTTGTCGAAATTTCATCCATAATTTAAGGGGTGTCTCCCTGAATCACCTCCGAATATGCGTTCGTTGTCCAAACACAAAAAATCTTTCTTGAAAGTGTTCGTTATCCGAACACAAAAATCTTTCGTGAAAGTGTTCGTTAACCGATAACCCATTGTATTATAAAAATGAGTTCTAATATTTTGATCAATTTTGCTTTGTTCAATGTTAATTTGGTATTTTATGTTTTTTTTTCCTTCATTATACTCATGTTGCGGCCCACGCGTGAAATACTTATCATTTGTATGGTAAAAAAGTTTGAGTGTACCCCTGATCCAGACGAATGTGAACATAACAATCGGTAAAACAAGAACTCGATTTTCAATTATGCTTCTTTCCGGTTTAAATGTTAAACAAATTATCTCTTAAGTGACTCCAATTAAGTGTCTAAAACTGTTATTCGCAATACACTCTATAGAGCATTTTAAAAAAATTAAAACAATATCCTTTGACTGTTAATGACACGTAAGAATATGCTTGCTTCAAAGTAATTCAATTACAAGTACCGTACAATCAAACCGGCGTATAACGTGCACCGGTGTATAACGCTTTGAAGCGATATACACTGGTGATGTGCTATACTTTCAAGCTGCAGTTTTTAATCTTTTTAGTATATTCGCCGAATGTCGCGTACTTCCTTTTTTAACGAACCCGGATATACAAACTTAGAAACTACTTATGAAATGCTATTACGTTTTGAAGTCATGTATTCGAGGTATTATCACAGGATTTTGAAAAAAATAGTATATTTCTGGAATTACAACCCTTTAAGTTCATAAGAAATGTCATTTCTGTTAAACGAACACTACTTCGATATATGTAGAAGTCTAATTTTTTCTGCTCTTATCTTCTTTTTTTTTATTTTTGGAATCATTTTTATACCCTGAGTAAAAGGCGCATCCGTAAATTTCGATCTTATTTTTTATGTTAAACGTGCTCATTATACGCCGGATTTTACGGTAACTGCTTAGACGCAATATAGAAGAGTTAATTAGTATAATTATTTTATTGCAAGTTCTTTTTTATGAAGAAGTGTTTGGTAGTTTATATAAGGGAGATATTATTTATTATATATATATATACTAGTTTGAAAATTAAGTGATAATGTCTTGATTTATATCATATCTGAAATCTAACTTAATGGTGAATATTAGGTTGATTACAAAGAAATGGATTCATTCATTGTAAAAATATTAACAAAGCTGTCATTTTCTTTCATGATATCATTGGTGTGATCAGTAGCTATCATTGATCCTTTCAGGAACTTTTAAGTAAATGTTTAAAAAAAATATCTGCAAATATTATAAAAATTTAGTAATTGTGAAAAAAAAAAAAAAAAAAAAGAGAGCAAAAATCTCTGCAGAATAAGTTAATTATAGTTTTTAAAAGAGGCTAGAAGTAAAAAACTTAACATGAAACTGAAAAAAAAAATTACAAAAGATGTGATAATCAGTGGCGCACACAAGGGGGGTCGGGGTCGGACCCCCTAAGCCATGATATTTTTCCGATTGATTATAATTCTAAGTATATAGTACGTAAAATTCAATGAAGTATTTGTTATTAATGATTAATTTTATTAATAAATGCTAATTATTTATTCAATAATTAGTTTTTTACTGTGTTTTGTTCCCGAAAATCGACAAAATCAAAAGGAGCATGATACAAGAATGGCGAACTTTCGACCCCGCCCCCCCCCCTTGAAAAATTCCTGTGTGCGCTACTGGTGATAATGTTGTGTGAATTGTACAAATTAAAAAAATAATTGCTTCGATTTACGATATAGATAATAAGTAAAATTTACTTTTGTTTCTGAAATCTAATTCTAAAGGCCGTATCACACATACATTTTTGGCACAATTTTTTCAAGCAATTTTTCGTCCTACTGAAGGGGGAAGGGTTGCCGTAAACAAAACGAGATGCTCTGACGTCAGTCACGCTCTGTCTCCACATTGAAAAATTACTCGCCGATTTTTCTGCTTCGGAAAATGATCATCCAAAATTATTTCTTTTACTTCGCTTGCGCTTTTGTTGATGGGCGTAAACATAAATTGAGCTCCATCTTGTTTAAAATATTATGCGCAGTTAAAATATTATACGGCATGTCTGATGTGTTAGACGAAAACGAAGCCGCCATCTTGTTCATGACGTGGGGCGCCGAAGAACTCCATTGGCTAGAATTTCAAACAATTTTTATTTGGAACAATTTTTTGAGCTCACTAGCAAAAAGTTGTTCGAAAGCCGTTGCTGTAGCAACTGAGTAAAAATTGCACGAATTGGTCGAAAAATTGCTTGAAACGTGTACGTGTGATACGGCCTTAAGCAGTGGCGTAACGTGCACCCCGCAAACCACGCATCGCGGGGGGCAGGGTTCTAAGGGGCCCAAAGCCTGACTGACGCAATTGCCTACCCTTTGTAAAATTCAACGTGGGGGCCCAAAACCTGACTTTGCAGGGGAGCCCAAATTTTCTCCGTTACGCCACTAGCCTTAAGTAGTATTTTTCTGTCAAATTATGTGAAGTAAAGTGTGCATTTTTTCTGGCAGCAATTTTTTTCAATATTTCCTTTTAAACTAATTAATTTCAATATTTCGTTCAGTTTCCATAATTTTCGTTTGTATTAAGTAAATCCACATAGACTTAATACTCGGGATAGACGTAGACGGATCCTTGTATGTATACTATTGTTAAAAATACTACATTATCATACTGATGCCTTCAGAAGTCAATAAAACACATAGATAAAAACGAATTAATCTTAAAATCAGAATTGATCAGAAAGTTCATATTTGATGATCAATGATGTCTTTGGTAAATTTAAGGCTTTCTCTTTATTCCCACTTTTTCGTATTTAATTGACAAAATTAGTTGTAGATTGTTTTATTACAGTGGAGGAAGAAATGCGATTGCCGAGTGATAAACCTTTAAAACTGGGCAAATAATGCAAATAATTATACCCAGATTTCCTTATAATTAAATTATGTCATTGGGAAACGGAGCATAATAAAAAAAACCCAATCTTCTAATTTTGTTAATTACTTTGGCATTTTCCTATTTTTAAAAGGTGTTTACTTATTGTAAAAAACTCCTTTAAACTTCTATATTTTAACCATGTGATGGATAAAATTTGTATATTTTATTCATCCACAGTTATAAAACCGTGTCTCGTTTCATAGAATATGCAATTTGTTTTGTCGAGATGGGACGCGGCAGAATTTTAACTCAAGTGAAATGTAGTTAGATTTTGGGCTTTAAAAATGTTAAAGAGCTTCATGTATATAAAAACTCTAAACAAATTTAAAGATATCTGATTGACGTAAATATTTTTCCAGAGGAACCAAAGCAATAATTAAAAACTGGAAAGTCATCTTCACTTAATTCCAAACTGAAAAGAACCGTAGTAAGGCGAGGTCTAAAAATAAACGTCTTCATCAAAAGTTAGAATCAATGAGAACCTATCCAGCCGCATTGTATGTAACATATTATAAAATAGTAAAAACTTAAAATATATAGAAAATAAAAGGTCAACCACACACGCATCGCTACTGAAGTCGTACAAAACGATGAGCATAGAATTTACCCCAAAGCATGTATTTGGTGAAAATTGAAAAAATGTCTTTCAGGCGATAAGTTCAATCTTGTTGGAGTAGATATTATCAATAATGTCTGCGTACAGCATTATCATGGTTTTCTAAAAGATAATTTGGAGGTGACAGTGTAATTAATAGCTTACAATAGGTTAAATGCCGATGGGACAACACCAACAGGCCTTTTAGAACCGATGGCAATTTCGAAAGTTTATCAGGACACCCCGGCAGAAAATTTTCTACCTGAAGCAACTTTCGTAACATGTGGTGATTATTTCTACCCAGTGGCTCACACAGGAATTTTTCAAGGGTGGGGTCCAGGGTCGGAAGAGTCCACCATTCTGGTATCATGCTCCAATGCACCCCCAAACATATTCTTTTGATTTTGTTGATTTTCAGAAACAAAATGCAGTAAAAAAATTAATTATTGAATAATTAACTTTGGGAGGATCACCCTTGTGTGCCCCACTGTTTCTACCAACTACATAGTGCCTTCATCCATGTGTCGTAACAAATACCGCGGAGTTACTGGACTGGTAATCGAAAAGCCATGATTGGAAACAGGTAGTAAAATTATAGGAATAAAACACAGGTAATATTTTACAGAAAGGGCAAGTCTTCATTAATAATTAAATTAGGACATTAAAAAAGAGATGGGATTACAAATTTAACTGAAAAAAGACTCTCTAAAAACAAGGGCTATTAGTATTATTTACTTGCACGTCGAAAATAAGGGGAACTTTTTGAAATATAAATGTTTGCCGGTCGTATTCCTTAGTAAGCGATCTTTTTTTCAAGCTTTCGTAGTACCAGAAGGGAATTTTGATGAGAAAATAGAAAAATGATCGAAATATATTTCTTTCGACGAAATAATTAATGCAATCTCATGATTTTTTTTGACTAATTTTGTTCAAAAGTTTTGAAATTCTAGCAATTTTTTCCCCGAAGTTAAACATGGTTTTCATCACTGCATTTGTTGTATTTACACTATCTGAGTTAGATTACGATTAGTTAACCTTATACGTACCGCATAATCAGGAGTATCACGTGCACTGGCCAATATAACGAGCAACTGTACTTTCCAGCTACATTTTTCATTTTTAGGTGTATTCGCGCATTTTTTGTTTAAGAAGAAACCCGAGCCTAAGCATATGTAATGCTTTTTTTTTTTGTAATAACAGTTCACATAGAAACAACATGTCACGAAATATCTCGCAGTGCTCACTTGCTTAATGGACAGTATAACATTCGTTTTTTTATAAAAAAATATGGTTATTTTAAAAAGAAAACCAAAACGCCGAAATCTAATTTTCCGAAAGGTGTTTTCATTCATGTTCACGAGAAGGAAGGTTGGATGAAAACATAATAAAATTGTGGATGAGAAATGTTTGATGAAAACTTCCAGGTGTCTTAAAAATCAAAAAAGTATTTTAGTTCGGGACATGTTCATATCCCATCTAACGGATGATATGAAGAAATTGCTGACAGGGTTCAATGTTATTGATATAGCGGTTATTCCAAGAGAGGATCACCATTAGTTCAGCCTTTTGATGTGTGTATCAGTAAGTCATTCGAAATAAAATTAAAATGACAGTAGAATATGAGGAGGTTAGATGATGGAAGAACATTTACATTGAAAGACCAAATTCATACGCAGAAATCTAATTTTTATATGCTCATCTTTTCTTTATTTCTAAAGCTCTCATTTTTATACGCACACCCGTACATTTCGATTTTATTTGTTGTGTTAAAGTGCACGTGTTATACGCCGATTATACGGTACACACATTTCACGATCCTATTTCTCATTTATAATACTTTAAGGTTGTCTTCGGCTAATGTTACAGAATAAGATGCAAATTTGGAATATTTTTTTCTGATATAAAAGTACTCAAACGTTAATATTATATTCTGGCTTCGCTATCCTGTAGAGAATCAATTATTCTATCATACTACTCATTTTTATCCGAGTTGACAGATTTTTTCTTTTAAAAAATGTTTCACATTTTCCCCCTTTACCGTAATGCTAAACGAGCAATCCCTTTACATGTTAAAAGGAAAAACTAATTATTTAAGAAATATTTTGAAATTTTAAAAACACTATATTATAAATAAATGCATGAGTTACAATGTCACAAATTTTTAAAAAATTGAGGCATTTTTTGTGTTGGAAAATGTGCTCCGCGTTAAGTTCACGCTCTCGTGCATATGGCGAAAACAGCCTTAAAAGAAAATTGTAAGATTTTAAGTATTAACAAAATTGTTCATGATTGCAACCTATAATTGAATTTTTTTAACCTCTTATACAATCAATTTATTTATTTATTTCTAATATCGGAGACGTTTACGATTAAGTACATTGTCAATTTTCTTGTCTATCAATTTCCTGATCAAATCTAAAGCCGTTTGGTACAGTTGATAAGAGAAAGTGCCTATTTTGATTAACACTTTAGTCAAATTCTCGAAGGATTTCCTGCACGCAGGATCTATTTCCTGTCAAGTTCCCGTTAAAGATAACCGTTAAGAGTTTCTTAAGGAATTCAGCGGCGTAGTATAGTTTAAAAAAATCTTAAGTGCACTCTCTCTTATGTCACTCACCATTTCCACTTGAAATGAAACAAGAGCAACAACAAAAAACCGATTTAAAATTTTTTTTTCTTTCCGTATGTAAAACCCAGTTTTTAAAAATTAGATTTAAGGACGAACCTCTTTAAATTATAAGTACCTGAAACTATAATGCTCATTGCATTGGGAAATTGATGATAATTATATCTATTTTCAACAAATATTATTTTAATGTCCGTATATGCCGTGCGTGTTACACTCTGGATATGTAAGTGAAAGCTTTAAGAATAACGGAAAGATTTCTACATATATATCTCAATAGTACTCATGTAAAAAAATGACACTCATTATGAATTTTTATTATTGGATAACATTAACAGTTTGACGTATCCCTTTAAGACCCATCCCGCACGATCGTGTGGGTTAGATATTCTTATACGTTTTTGCATCGGGAATGGTCGTGTATTTGAAATGCCCGAATCGAGCGATTGAGTGGGTTTGCAGAAAGTGTAAAGCAGAGGTTCCCAAACTTTTTGAATCATAGACCCCTTGCGATGTTTTTAGGTTTTCTCAGTAGACCCTCTACTTACCTAATATTGAATTTTTGTAAATTCATCAACATAAATGTCTTTTTGACAGCTGATATAGAGTTGATTACATTAAAAGATTTAAATTTCTTACTGTAGGGAAGTATAGTGTTTATAAAACTTAAGACACAGATGTTAACTAATTGAATTAAAATTTAATTAATATATAAAATATATATATATATATATATATATATATATATATATATATATATATATATATAACTGTTACATGTAATAACTGTGCAACAAACAAATACTTTTAATGGGATGGATGAATCTGGCGCTTCATCCATTACGGTGCTTCCAAAATTGCTGATATCAGTTTCAGATCTTCGTTGCTGCCTATTTCGATCAGTTATTCTTGTATGTTGACATTTGTAATTTTTTCAATGTTACCATATTAATTCATCGCCTTCTGTGGTACAGTGAAAACATTCTCAAACCTAAAAATGTTGAACGTAGGTTAAAACGTCATTTTCCTGGCAGATTGTCTCTGACAAATTACTGGAAAAATTCAGGACGTCTAATCTTATACTCCTTAGCTTAATTCTGGCAAGAAACGATGAAATTATGGTCCTTGTAACTGAAAATCAGCCTCATTAAATTAAACAAATGAATCTGTTAAATAGGTACATCTAGTTTCCATTGGATTCAATTTTCTCCTAAAATTAAAGTCATGATCTGGTTTAACGAGAGTCACTATCGTAGACCGCATTTATATCTCATTGACCCCTACATTATTTTTTTGCTGACGTCATAGACCCCTTGCTGGTTGATATAGACCACTTTGGGAATCACTGGTGTTAAGTGTTACTTTTTATCAACAGACGATGGTTGTGGTCCATGTTTTACTTTCAGCTGGTAAATCTAGCTTTGTTTTCAAATACAACGAAAGCACGTCTTCTTATCTGTCGTAAAAAGGTAATTATCAATATATTTCAGATTGTTTGGATACAAATTTTGTCTTAATGTTTAAATAATTGTAAAATAGTAAAAATATTAACTATACTCTGTTAATGTTGCTTGCAAGACTCGAAACTCGCTACCCGCACGACCGGGCGACTTGGGCATTACTTGAGTCACTGCAGCTGTAAAGGTAAGTGCTTGTCATGTGAGTTTTCTGTTTCAATATAATGTTGATAGAAACCTAAACAAAAACAAAATATATTGTTATATAATTAATACCATATTTCCTTGGGGGTGCCATTGGATGAGAGTCCCTTTTTTCTTTCTCTCGCTCTTTTGTGCAATTAATTTTTTCTTTCATACATTCGTTGAAGTGTACGGTATTTTCATCCTTTACACATGTATCTACATCCATATCTCTCTCCCCTCCCCCCCCCAAAAAAAATTCCGGTGTTCCGGTGAGAGTAGGTAAGGTGTGGCTTAAATTTTTTACTTTGTTTTTTAAGGGTAAAAAAAAAATTCTGATGCGCGTTTTTTTCCCATGGAGTACTGAGCTAACTTTTAACCAAAAACTTTTTCAGGTGTCTAAAAGGAAAAGAATTCTCACATAAGAATAAATTTTGCAATTGATGAATAAATCAGATTCTGATCTCTCGGATGATGAGTATGCTGCGAACACACAAAACATATCAATCACGTATACTGGAAGGAGAATCAAGTTCAGATGAGAGTGACAAAGAAAAACATGGGAATATTTGCAATGGAAAGACACACAATTTTGGATCATTCTTTACCATCAAATTCTCTTGAAGGCATTCATTTCATTGTTTTAGTTGTTACAAATTCGTGGTTTCTGTACAACCAAATGCAATATCAAATAAAATTTCTCCAAAAATCAAAATGGATCTCTTAAATTTTAAGTTAGAGATAGCTGAAGTATTAGCAGTCTCTCCACCTACTAACAAAATATTTTAACTGATGATGAAGATAACAGTGCTATAATTCCTCTCCCGCAAAAAGTTCGAAGTATTATAATTCGCCTGCTACACACGTCATACCTTTTACCCTGAAATGGCCGGTATAAAAGGCGTGGCATGTATAGTCATTTTCGATGTGTTGATGGTATTTCAAGGCCTCGCAAGTGCAGATTTGAAAACTGCGAAAGCATTTCGAAAACAAATTGTCAAAAATGCAATGTTTTTATTTATTCTTGTTAAAGACAAAAACATGCTTTAAAGATTTTCACAGTAAGTAAATAGCGAGTCAAAAAAAGAATTAACTATACATCAATAATTTCCTTATTTGTAACAATTTTAGTTGAATTAAGATATCGTTTCTTCAATCACCTTAAAGCTAAAAAATGTGTAACTCCGTAAAAATCACGGATAAAGCCCAACCCGCATGATCGTGCACGGGTACCGTCTACGTTCTAGGGGTGGAGCAAACTTTTTTTAATTATTTTTTCCAGTGTCATTGGGGTTAATACAGTATTAATAACCAGAAGAATTTAATATTTAAAGATAAAAAGAATTCGGGTCTTATAAAAGGATATTCGTCTTTTATTATATCTTCAGGAGAATTCATTTTTACCATCACTGTTACCTTGATATAACAAAAAATACTCTTAAATTGTCAGGCGTATATATATACCTACTACATTTTTAAAATCACTTCTTAGTTACGTCAGGTTTAATTTCGTTCCATCCTTTCACTATCCACTCTCACACTATATCTAGACTTCAAAAGATAACAGCATTATACACATGAACATTTCAGGTTTCGTCGGAAGAAAAAAAATGCGCGTTATACGGCGAATATACTTAAAAGTGAAAAAAAATCAATTTTGGAAGCATAGAAAGTTTTGAAAGTATTTATTATGCGCTAGAGTATACGGTATTATATTTTTACTAAAAAGGGGAAAATTTTGTTTTTATACAGTCTTTTCATGGCCAGAAAGGATAGTTTAAATTCTAATAGCTTTTATACCATTAACAAAGCCTACTAATTATGAGTTGTATTTTTCCTTGACCATTTTTTCTACTTTTAATGTGACCATTAAAACATTTTTTGAACCAACTATATAAAGTTTGAATTGAAAATGCCAATACCAAACAGTAGCCATTATTTTTTTAATTGCAGAATAAAAATATGAAGAATAAAGATATTCTTTTTGATCCTCAGCTAGTTAAAATGTTCTATTTCGAAGGGAAAATAAATTTACGAGTAGCAAATGATATTTTTCATTTAAAATAAAATTCTCCGTGTTGCCAGAAATCGATTAACATGCACGTATTAAAAAAGTTCAACTTAAAAAACAAAATCGTTTTAAAAATGGCAGAATATTCTCTGTAATCCAGCGTTTCTCAAACTGTAGGGTGCGCCCCCTAGGGGGCGTGATAACTCTATGAGGGGGGTGAGAGCATATTGAAAAGTTGAAAACAAAAAGATTATTTTGAAAAAATTATTAATTTACTGAAAAGTAAACAAGCAAAATACATTCTGGCATAATAAAAAATAAAAAACACATTTTTTCCCACTGATATAATACACTTATATATGTATCAGTACTGCATAATGTATTTTATAATTAATTTAACAATACTAAATTAAGAGCAACATTAATAATTGCCAATAACAACATGGGTCTTATCATATATAAAATTATATACAAAAATTAACACTTATCTTGATAATTTGTGCGATTTATAATTATTCCCTTAACTGCTGAATTAAAGTTATGCGATACGCTCGCCTACGCACCCATTTTCTACGTAGGGGTGCATATGTGATGTATTGGGGTGGTTGGGGGTGGAAGAGAAAAGCATAAATAAGCAAATCCTATGAAATAAGTAAATCCTTCGCAAGCACTGTAAAGGTCCTTTTACTGCATTCCAAAGTCTTCGGGGGTAATTTTATGGAAAGCAGTGCACATAACATATCGTACTTCGGAAAGACGTATATATACGTCCGAAGTAATTAACGCTTTGGCTGAGTGAGACGTTTATATACACCAAAGGCACTAAAGCAGTTAATGTCTCTTATTGTATTTTTAGGGTCAAAGTGTATTATTGAATTAAATACATTGTTCTTGCATGGAGGGGGTGGGACGGCGCAATGAAAATTATGATTGACTATTGGGTCGCAAATATTGAAACTTTGAGAAGCACTACTGTAATCTAATACGCGGTTTTTAGGTTTAAAAAGGTTCCCTGACTCCATCTTATTTCTGTAATAAAGTTTATTCCGTTTATATTTCAGCGAGATAGAATAATTTAATGTACGCAAATCAGGAAATATGTAGAGCCCATTTAAGGTATAAGTATTTAATTTAATTTTTACTTACATATGCATATCTTTCTGATTAATAGATCATATTCTGTGGTTAGTTAACGAGAAAAATTACCACAAGTACGTTACTTTTCTCTGGAATCTCAAAACTTCATAAGTAGCACCGGAAACCGCGTAGTTACACAATGTGGTATAATTACTCATAGGAAGTACTTGCAAAAAAAAAACACACTAAAAATAAATCAAATTCATTTTCTTGAAATTTGTTGAAAGTGATTAGAAAATTTCGTAGAAAAATAATTCTTAAATTAATTAAAAGATTCTAAAACTCGCTTCTATTGATAAATTCGAACAAAAAAGAAATGTGTTTCATGAACTTTTCATACATCGCACACACACACACGCACAACTTTAATTTTTTTATCCAAACAATAAGCTAATTTAGGAAATTTAATGTTATAGCTAGAGAATAACTTATCTCGTGGTAGTAAAACTATTTTTGAAACTAAGTGTAACTACAATTGTAAAAAAGTTGTGGGTTACAGTTAAATTACATTTTGGATCAAATTTTAATTTGTTTTTTTATTGAAAATCAGTAACAAATTGTTTTATTTGTTATTTTGAGCTTGTAAAACCTTTAACTGTCCTTCGTTGACTTGATAAGTCTGACATTTTAATATTTAAATTTAATAAAATTATAAAAATGTTTTACTTTTAAGATATGTAAACATTTAATGTAGAAATTATATACAGAGAGCAATGCATTCCAAAATAAGCACTTAAACTGCACTTCGATGGTTCAAATGTATATCAAGCTCAGTACAATCCTCTCTGCGAAAATCGATTTAATTTCAAAGAGAAAAAAAATGAGCTAAATTAAGACCATTTTATAAAATTTGCACCAAAAATTAGAGTAATTTGATCTGGGTATCCGACTACGTTATGGTTAAGGTATCCGACTATATACGCTCGGAACCGTGATTTTGTAAAAGCTTATAAATGGATAATATCTATGATATTTAGTGTCACTTAGATTAGAAAACGTATATAAATTTGTTTTAAAAATATTATAACAATAAAAGATTATTTAAGTACAATATCTTGACAAAAAATGAACATAGAATGACCCATTTTCAAAATATTCTCCTTTTATGAAAAATGCTTCTATTATAATAATATTTTGACTGTATGTAGCTCAGACCTCTGTACAGAGGATGAACTAGAATTTTTGAAACATATAGCTTAGAAGTGGATTTATCCATATTTTACTTCAACAGAGGGTAGAAATTTTAAGAAAAAAACGCCGATAATTATTTCAATTGGTAGTAACTCTGAAAGTAATGTGAATTTTTCAAAAATCCCAGTTCAGACTCTCTTAATTTTATATAAGCAAGTCTTTATTTTATATAAGCAAAATATTTTATTATTATAGAAGCATTTTTTATTAATGGAGAACGTTTTGAAAAAAGATTATTCTAAGTTCATTTTTTGCCAAAATATTGCATTTAAATAACTTTTTTTGTCATAATGTCCTTTAAATAATTTTATTCATGCATTCTAATCTAATTGACACTAAATATCATAAAAATTATCCATTTATGCGCTTTCTTAAAGTCATGGTTCCGAACGTAGTCGGATACCTTAAGTGGGCTTAATTTCGCAAGAAGAATACAGAGATAGAAATAAACGTAAGCACTATAGCGTTTATATATAAAATAACAGAATACGTTCGGAATAAAATACAAATAAACAAAAACAAATAGAGATTTCCATTCTGGATTTTCTTTAATGTTCAACATTTAATATTATTTTATTCGTTATCGTATTTTTCATCTCTCAGCGATTATAAAATGAACAAACATCTTTCAACTTTACAAACTTCTCCTATTTAGTTATTTTTAGTACTCGACTGAGCGCATGCGTGCTTACAATGATGACTACTGCTTCGTGACCTCTAATTCTGTGTAATCTTAATTTTAATTGAATCGTTCATTCTTCTATATTGTGTAAGTTTATTATATTCGAAAATATTTCTCTCTCTCATCGGTCACTTACTTTCTTCATAATATATCATTTGAAATACAGTCGGACCTCTATATAACGACGTCGCTAAATCCCGGAAAAAGTTCGTTATATGGAAAATACGTTATATAGAGGTTCATCTTTTAATATACAGTACAGTCCCGATAATCCGAACAATATCGGACCGACCCCTGTTCGGATTACGTAATTGTTCGGATTAGCCGGAGTAACAGCGAAATCACTATTTGAACTGGGAGTACGGGTTATGTTGTACAATTTTTCATACTAAACATTAGTGGTTCTGTTCTGTAGTTTATTCCATTTTAAAATTTGTACCATAACTTGATGTACAGTGCGTGAATATTAAATAAATAACTGTTTTGAATTAAGGTTTATATTGTTTTATATTGAAATATTCACCGATTTTTTTTTTTTTTTTTTCGTCCTTAAAATTATAAAATTTTTTCCGCGGAGCCGTTCGGATTAACCGGATGTTCGGATTAGCCGTGTTCGGATTAACGGGACTGTACTGTACTTCATAAACCACATAAGACAAATATTTTAAATTCATAAGCACTACATATTAAAAAAAGTAATTATTCACACCTTTTTTAAAAACTGATATGGTTATTTCATATGTCTTACCCACCAAAAAGAAAAAAAAAAAAAAAGGATGTCGAACAATTCATTGTATTTTCAAAATTAAGAAAATAATTGTATACTAAAATTAATGAATTTTGAGACCATTTTATAACTTAAAGCTTACAGGCAATATTAAACATAGATTATTTCATAATTTGAACACTGGACAACTCCACTGAAGGTGAAAAAGGATATGGAAGATGTTTCTAGTGAACTGGGCAAGGGGGGTTAAAGTTTGTACTTCTTGGATAAAACATCCATAACTCTATTGCTCTCGGTGAATTAGGATCTAATAAAACCAGTTCAAGATTTATGACCACCATAATATTTGTTAAAGAGAGAATGACTTGAAATTTTTTTCTGAAATACTTTAAAAAAAAGAAACAAAAATTGAATCCCAAAAGAAAAAGTTCGTTATTTAGAAAAAGCACTTCGCGAAAGAGAGGTTATTTTACGAAGAAAATCATGAAATGTTCAAGGTTCCAGGAAAAAAGTTCGGGAAATAGAAAAATTCGCTATATAGAGGTTCGTAATATAGAGGTTCGACTGTATATATATATACAGGGAGTTGCCGAATTCAACCGACGAATAAAGGGGAGTGGTAGTGGGCAGCATGGGGACAGAAAGTAACCATACAACAGGGACAAAGGATCGTAAATCACGTTTAGTTGGTGAAGATTGCGATAGTATTTATTGGCTGTCGGGAGACGTACGCGCCAGACGAGGGGAGTGGTCAAACAAATGCGAGAATTTGAAGCTCCGTGATAGGGTTGAAGAAACTTGCAAGTATGTAAATTCCCCCCCCCAAAAAAAATTCTGCAGGGTGTACTGGTCACTGCGCACCAGAACGTGTGGTTCATACATGATGGTGCACCAGCACATTTTTGATCTGCGGTACGTAATTACCTCCATCCCGGAAGGTGAACTGGATGCGACGGGCCTATTTCTTGGCTTCCGCGCTCCCTGGACCTCAATCCCTTGAATCTGGGGTCATCTGAAATCGTAATATAAGTTTAAATACATTTTCTGGTGTATCTTTTTGAGAATAAAGCAAAAAGTTGATTTCATATTGAAGACGATATCATAAAATGGTTAAAATACAAATCCTACTTTTATAGTTTTTTTTAAAATCAATTTACAATCTTTCAACTCTTGATAGTATTAATTGAATATGCGAAAAATTTAAGAAGAGACAAATTAAGTTGTGTACAAAAGAATTCATAAAAATAATGAACACAACTCCGCGTGCACTTTAATATTTCTTTAAATGTCACGCTATTCAAATTTATGTGGTCATTGTATATTTTAAATTTTTGTAAGTGAAGTTGGAAATTTTCTTAGAAAAGCCGCATTTTTGTACTTGCTTAATTAAAACGTAGTTTAAATTGAACAAGAATTAGTAGGTCTGAACAAGCAGAGAATGTAGTTTAGATAACTAATGCATTCTTTACAATACTGGCACATGAATGTTAATACTGAAATTAAGTAAAAAAGTTAGACTTTAAATAATAAATCAAATATATAATGAACAGTAATAAAAAAATAATAAATCAGATAACTAAGCGAATAATTTAATGAATTGAATACTTCTCCCCAATGTATTGAAATTAATAATTTATCAAAAATTTGTAAGACATGTTAGTACTGTTACTACTTAAAACGCCTTCCTTTTGTTATATACAAAGAACAGGATGTGAAGTCTTAAGCAATGTATTACGATTTGATTTCTCAAAAGGAGCAAAATTTTCTGAATTAGTAACATGATTTTGAATCATTTTGTTTGACAAATTACAGAATTCTACCTCTAATTTATTTTTGAATTTTCGGAATCATTTTGTGATTAATAAGTCACACACATCGCGTGCGTGTTACAAGCTAGATTTTATAACATATACCATTTACATTCTATATGACGTTCGTAAATAAAGTAATTAGTTAACCCTCTGGCCGGAACATCAATTTTTGTTTTTGTTTTTGCCGTTCTTTGAAACCTCCGTCTGACAGACGGGGACGTAATTTTTTTAAAATTTTATTACTTTAAGAACTGTTTTAAATGTCCTTATCGCTCATGAAATGAAGTAGAATTTTTAATATTTAAGTCTTTATAAGGCCCACTATAGTAATATATTTTTATCACAAGAATTGTTACTAGTATTTTTATAAAAACTGATTAGAAATTACTTATATTCCTCTAAAAATAATTAAAAAAATAATACGAAAAACGAAAAAACTATAGGAATGTCCGTCTGATAGACGGTGATAGATAAGAAGACAATCAAGTGATCCTCTCACTGGGTAGAATCCATCTGAAGATGTCAAGGCAGCCCACCCCAAAAATCAAACCATAGCATTATCAACAGGCATAAAAGCAAATCATTCCCGTCTAAGAGACGGATGTTCTGGTCAGTGGGTTAAATTACTAATTCTTACTAGTAATTTAGTTCAGTTACTTATTGAAAAGTTCCACAGCAAAGTTGACGTTCAAATGCTACGTGTATGATCATATTAATTTTTTTAATTCCCTATTTTGCGAAAAAACTATGAGAAGCATTTACTTGAGTTTGTGTCAGTTAAAGATTGTACAAATTTAAATAAAGAATGTGTTATCAATTCTTACTTTTGTAGTTTTAAATTATACGTATTAAAAGCTTATAACAACTAAGATATGTAATATGTCGTGTATGATGAATTTTTTAGAAAAAGGGCAATCAATACCATATATTTTTGTTTCCCCAATCTACTTCTCCCCCTTCTCTCAATTCTCATGCTTGCGAATTTTATTATTTTCAAATAGATGCAAATGCAACAAAAATCAGTAACTTTTTAAATAAAGAATATTAAGTGTACTGACAGACAGCTTGATTTTTAACAAGGCAATGTGCGAACTTGGTAAGCATGCGAACAACATCGATACTTTCGAAAGCTAGTTTAATAGGAAAAGGTTAATAGAGAAAAATAATTTGCATTGAAAGTTGCATATTTCATTAGATGAGGTAATGTGTACTCGAATAGTAAAATAAGACCATGTTAATATTTCACTATCGTCCTCATTATTTTGATAATTATGGACTAAAATAACAATATAAGGAAGGACTATACAGATCAATATAATACAGACTAACATAACAATAGACGACATTGACTAATATATTAATTGAATGGGTAGACTGTAAAGCAGAAATATAATAAATGACTAATAATAGACAACATGAAGAAAAACAATAACATTATAATGTATATGTACTAAAATAGTATTAGGTTGGTGCATAGGAAATGCAGAATTTTCTTTACATGTGAACGATTGTCTTTTGAATTATACAACAGAGGTCATCGAAAGTACTAACAAAATTACTTATTAGACCGCTAAATGATTTTGAAGGTCTTTTACGTGGAATATCCCCTGATATCAAACATTTCTAGAGTTAAATTATTTAAAAACTAAATAGTTATTTGTCTTATTGTTTGGATCAGTTAGTAAAATGATATATGAAGCAAATATTTTCCCATCAAATTGAAATCTCATTTTGTGTATTATTTATTTATTACCTCATATTCGATAACATTGATTTATTAGATTGGTGTACGTGAAACGTCGGCTTATCTTTACGAGTGAACGTTCATCTTCCCGTTTTCGTTGTGCTTTTGTTTTTGGCACAACCTTGTTTATACAGTTGTACTTTTTCATTGCCAAAGTCAGATTTCAGTAAAGAAGATTCCCTCAAAAGGGTTGAATTTCGTTATTTGCTTTGAATTTCGTAAGGATATGAATTCAATCGATATTTATGTAATTTTTTTTATGTGAGCGTAAACTCGGGATTAAATGTGCAAAAGTTCCACCCAATATAAACTAGGCGTTTGAGGAGAATATTGGTAACTATCGAAAAGAACAGTATTGGTTTGAAAACTTTCTGTCATGTGATTTTTCCCTACAAAATGAACCTCACAGAAGACACAAAACATTTGTGAATAATGATGCTCTGAAAGCGGTGGTGGAAAAGAATTCAATTGCATCTGTTATATACTAGTACATTGATAAAATGCATGAAAAATTGAGAATTATACGCCGATAAATTGTTAATCGGCATGGCCTAATGCTTCTCCACGATAACGTTTGGCCGCATACGTCGTACAAAATAACAACGAAATTAAAGGAATTAAAATATGAAATTTTGCAGCACCCAGCTTACTCATCGGATCTTTCGCCTACAGATTTCCCTTTTTTTTAAACATTTGTAACAGACTTTACGGGCTAAAACAGCGATACTCAATCTGCGGCCCTCCGAGCCTTTTTAAGTGCCCCGGTCATGGTCCATTGCTCTAAGAAATTTACTTATTTAAGAACATTGTATTAAAAATTTAATGGGAAATTATTTGTCATGAAATCAAATATTCAACTTTGCTTTCTGCTGTCGGTGTTGTACGGGTAGGAATTGATATTCTTTTTCTATTTGGAACGTTTTCGATTAGTGATAACATACAACAGTGGAGTAGCGACAATTTTATGGGTGGAACAAATTTTTAACTACCTTTCATATCTTGCAAGCGAAAAATATTCGAAAAAAAAAATAATAAATCGTTTCAAGACGATTGGGAGGCTGACTATTTTGTAGCGAAAAACAAAGATGGATCCATAATTGTTTGTTTTCTCACGAAAGTGCTGTATTTAAAAATATCAATAAACAGGAATCTTTCAATGACATTTTTCCTCGAAGTCCTCTTTCAAGAGGTGATAAATGGGCTTTCCTGAATAATCTTTGCAACAACAACAAAATATTTTGTCAGTGGTAATATCCCAGCTGTAACAAAGACATCATAGGAAGTTTGTTGTTTTACTAGTAATCATATGAAACCATTTACTGATGTAGAAAATGTGAAGGTGTGTTTCCTAAATGCTTCTAAATTAGTGTTAGTGTGAAAAAATAATTATAAAAATAATTAAAAAAAAGCAAAACTGGAGTTGTAATATTTTGATCAATTGTCCCCATTTTAAATTTCCAATGTTATCTTGGTCTAAAAGCCTCTCCCCTCCCCCATTTATACTCATATTGCGGCCCGCGTGAAATAACTAACACATGTATGCGGCCCAGAAGAAAAAAAGGTTGAGTACCCCTGGGCTAAACAATGAAAATGAAGACAGTCCGAAAAATTCCATATAAGAATTTATTGAGAGAGAGAGAGATATTAAGTATCAGAATTTCAGTAAGACAGACATCTAAGCGTTCACACGTTCGCTGCCACTGACGCGTTAGTATGGAGCTACCTCGTATGCCGGCCCCACTCTGGGACGACGATCGACTATGATAAGTTACATGCTTTATTTTTAGTGCTGCTTTGAAGTTTGAACGAAGAGGTTTTTGAAGCATTATTTTTATATTTTATGTGCTTGGTTTTTAAATTTTGTGTTTAAATTTTTTTTTATGTCCGTTTTTAAAAATGGCCTACATTACAAGAGTGTTGCTGGGACTTTACAGCCTAAGAAAAGGAAAGTAAATAAAAAATTGATTGAAGACAATATATTAGAATTACTAGAAATGAAAATAAAAGGTTTTTTCCATTTTTTCTGTTTTTCTACTAAAATATAAGGAATGTTTTTAATAATTAAAACACAATTTTGTAATTCGACTGCTGAGGATGGATGTATCAATTTTACTGGCAGCGAATGTGTTAAAATCTCGTTGGAAAAGGTACATTGAAGCAAATGATTAAATAAACAGCTTTTGAATAAAAAAAAATGCGATTTTATTCATTCACTTAAAAACCCGACATTTCATACGCACCAACTTAATAATATAATAATTATATGGACTGATATAACAAAGGGACTAAATTATCTATCATTAAAGTATACTATATGAACAAAAATGTAACAGTGTATTTAAATATGGAGATAATAGTATAAAGATTTTACTTCTGAGTGTTCTCATTTACGGATTCTTTGTTAAGGCTTTTAAACTTTTATTCAAAATAAAAAGTAAAAGAGAAAAAGTATTAACAACAGAAATTATTAAAATAAACACATTTTATGTACTGAGAATAAATGTTTTCTCACACATTACGTTAGGATTGGCCGGATTTTATGACTGAAAAGTTGAAAAATGTTGCTTTTAAGTGTTGCAATTTTTATGGGGATAAAATGGTTGCCCAAATCATTTGTTTTTGTAGCCATTTTTGGTGATGAAATGTGTGTGTGTGTGTGATTGATTGTCAAAATCCTTTTTTTTTCTTCCTTTCCTTTTTCTTCTTTATGAATCTCTTCCTTTCACATTCGTCAAAATATACAAACAAATAATGAAACTAAGTAAAAAATAGCTAGTAAGTTAAAAGTTTCTCATTTTGAAATTGTCTACATATATTTACAAATCTTTTACACTCCCGATGTCGTATACAGATTCGTTATTGTTATAAAACATTCAAACGCACAATTGATGATATGTGTTGCACACACATATACACACATGCAAGTGATTATTTAATCTGATCATACTGTTTTTGCCGCTTCTCTTTTCCCCGTTTTTACTTTCTATGTTCAGTAATTGTGTGGGTTTAATAATTATTTTTCTATTTTAAATTAGTGTTATTCCTCTTGTCCTTGTCCATACATAAAATGCGTACATTAACTTCTACGTACTTTGTAAGGATTTCGAAATTAGTACGGAAAATAAATTTAGTCATTAGAAAGAGATGTACCTTTTAAAGCAGAAGTTGGCAACGCGGTGCTCACGATTTTTGTATCAACCTTACAGTAATGCTTCTCCATGGTTTCCATCTTTCATTATTTAAAATTTGTTGGTGGGATGCTTTAGTATTTCGAGAATTTGGGTAAGTTTTCATTACATATTTAGTCGTATTTGTACACGCAATGAAATGTGAGAAAAGTCCAAATAAAACTAATTCATATTTTTTAATATATGATTACTGATTTTTAATACTGATTTTTTTTTGAAATTACGTTTAAAATTAAGTAAATTGTTAAGAAAGAATTTATGCATTGCGATTGATGTAAAAAATAATTTAAATCTTTAATCTATTTTTATGTATTACGTATTCAATTTGAAATATAAATTATTTATTTTAATTTATTGTAAAATTAAAGCATACATATCCTCGCTTCCAGAGGGTTGTGTAATATCACCATCGAGAGTATCAAAGTTAAAAGAATATACTAACTAGGCCATTCAGTTTAATTCCCCAGATCCTGAATCCTCATTCATCTTTTTTCCCCTTAGTCATTTCCTTATTTTAAGACTGCGAAACGTGTTTCGATGTGTTACATGAGCAAATACTTTATTATGGTTGTATAAACCTAATGAGTTAGTATGGAAGTAGAAGAATTTTGTTTAAAATTCCAAACAGTAAAGATGAGTCATTTCCAGCTTTTTACGAATCTTGTGTTTCAATAAATGCATAAGGAAGAATCATGTCTTCTTGTTAGAATTATTACATACCTTGTATTTCGGAGTTTAATGTGCACTTTTAATACAAAAAATAAGATCGAAATTTGTTGGCGAACGTTATAGGCCGGATATAAAAATGAGAGCTTCAAAAATAAATAAAAGATAAGCATAACAAACTTAGATTCCTATATGTATGTAAACACTATTTATTCAAAGGAAATGGCATACTTTATGAACTTTCTATATCGGATAAAACGAAAAGTTTGTCACATATTCGCTTCCGTTTTGTCTTGAGATACATTCTGTTTCATCTTGACCTTAACTATTGCTTTGATCCAAAAATAAATAATCATCTTCAGCTTCATTAGATTGATAGATGTACTACATTTTATTTATACACAGCTGACTTTTTAATAATATCAGAGTTTTTTTTTTTTTTAAAAAAAAGGGGTGCTTTATACGGAGAATATATCTAAAATTTAAAAATTACAGTTTAGAAGCAAAAGTAAGAGTTAAACGGAGGTGCGCGAAATACGCCGGAATGTACGGTATATGCACCTGTTATAGACGTTCCACAAAAATACCGTGTTATGGCGGATAGTGCTTTAAATAACGAGTAGGAAGGGGGAGGATTTCTTCAAAACAAATTGTAATAACAGGCCTTATTAGTAAAATATTGATGTATAATTCTGAACAATATCATAAGTAACATGAGATTTTGTTAAAAATTTAAATTTCTTATGCGTTCAAAACTTTTCTGACTTTAAAATTTAGCTTTTTGTAATTATTTTTATCTATTTAACCTTAAGATCTAAGACTTAAGATCTTAAGACTTTGTTTTCAAAATGCATTAGAATGACTTAATACACTTTGAAAAAAAAATTAGTCACAGTATTAAGTTAAATAGTTATTTTGATAATATATTTTTGCAAAAAATACAGTTCCGAGTACGAATCAATTATGCTACTGAAAAAGAGCCTACGAAACGTTTCGTTGAATCTTATTCAATTAAATAAGAGAAAAGACTTTCTCACCTTTTCACTTCTCTTTATACTTTAAGAAATATTTTAAAATGTAGTTTTTTCAATGAAGATATTTTTTTTTTAAAATTATCCTTTATATTGTTTCTTTTATGCTTCTATTATTTGTAATGCGTGCCGCAAGAAACGAATATTTCAATCCGTATAAATGAAGTATGTCACAACTGTGTCATATTGTTAAAGGTACAAATAAAGGATGACAGAAAAGATAAGACAATCTCGTGTTCTGCTTTATCATACGATAATGCAAAATATATCGATAAGCTAAAGATAAGAATCGACAATGAGTCAATTGTTGATGAACTTTATACTTGCGTGTATGTGTATGTGTGTGCATCGGAATTATTATTATTATTATTATTTTATCAGTAATTAATAATTCAAATACATTTCTAAAAATTATTTATAGAACTGACCGATAAAATTTTTAAATTTAAAAGATACCTAAAAGAAAATGTCGCAAATTTTGAGAATGTTGATTCATTTTTGTGTTTCGATAAATTTTAACGTTGCTTTTAGAAATAAAAAAGTACTGGTAGATATAAGTTGAAAATTTTACAGAAATTTTTATTATTTCCCTCTTTAATATATTTTATTTATATTTATATGAATTCAAATGAAATATAAATTAAAATGATCATGTATGCGAAGAAATTGTTTTAAAAACACGAATGTAAAAGTATATTACGCCATCGAATTTTTCACTAAATGTTTGTTTTTCATTATTTTTTAATCTGAAATTTAATATTTCTGAAAAACTGCATCCTTCTTAGACACAAAGATTTCTTAAATAATTTTTAAAGCAAAAAATATTTCGCAAAAAAGGTCCTTAAAAAATAAGATAGTGAATAAAAATGTGTAATTGAAAAAGTAATTATACATTCAACTTTAAAAAAAACTAGCAGGAGCTCTAAAAAATTTAAATAAATGACTTAATTTCATTTTTAAAAACATCAATCTACCAACTCCGCATTCAAATGAATTGCATGTTTATGAAAACGTTCGATTTCAGTTGGACTAACTTTCTGTTTCAAAGCTTCGTTTTGTTTTTCGTAATTAAAACCTTCAGAATCTTCTTAACACACATTCTAAATTTAATTAACACCTTTTTTTGTAATAATAAAAAAATACTCCAGCTTGACAAACGTAATTGACAAGGTCATAAATGTTAAGTTTTTCTCTTCTAGTTGAAATCACCGAATACTGTCTAAGTTTGTAGTTAAGTTTCGAACTCTAAAACAACTCGAAACTTTTTATTACTGCAGTGAAAACAATGTTTTCAAAGTGAAAAAATCATGTGTTGATTTAAAATGTTTAAAAATATGGAATGGTATTAAGAATATTAAGTTTTTACATTACATTTACACATATACCGAACGTACAGATTCTGTTTTAAAGCTTTCAACGCACAAGTTCTCCACCATTTGCTGGCGCGGCCCAGACAAAAGCAATCCGGGTATTTCTGCACGTGACTTTGAACATCCAATAGAAGAGCAGCAGTTGTCGAGACGCCGCAACCTACTCTCAACGAAGGCGCCGAAGTTCGTCAACAAACAAGCCCTGACGTCCAAATTTCTTCGATTTTTGTATCAAATCGATCGTTCAGCACCTAAAAAACAGGTATGTAGTGTTCCTCAAACCTTTAAGTAACTCACTATGTGCATAGAATGTGGTAGAAGTTTGATTTTAAGCCTTAAATGAGCGTTTTTTTGTGTGCTACCGCTACTGATAGAAATGAGAACTAAAATTCAACATGGCGGCTTTCTCTCGCTAGGAATCGCTACGCGATATCCGTTAAAAAAACCTTCTTATTTTTTTCCTGATCAATCTGACTACAAAAATCGATCAACGTAAGCCTTGTTGTAAGGAAACTGGCATTAGAATTTTGGTCGTTCTTAAGTATTTATATTTTAACTGTTGTAATTTGTATTACCTAGTGGTACTCGTAACCGCGGTTTTGCTTTGGTATTTCTAACTCCGATGCGAACTTTTGAAGTTAACTTTCCGAGTTAATATCTTAATTTCTTTTAAAGATAGCCTTAATGTGATTTTTCCATAATATTCTTACACCTTTTGTTTAAGTATGTGTAAACTTTCAGAACTTTAGGATGTGTTTTTCATATTTATTTAAATAATTTATGTCGGGCACCTGTGAGTTTTCGAGTTCTGTTTTGCAACGGTTGAGAAGTGAGTCATTTTCAAATTAAATTTTTAAATATAAATTTCACATTTACCAATAATTGATTATTATGGAAGCCTTCAGCATACTCTAATCTGTCGAAATATAAAAATGGTTTTGAGATATGTTAATTATTTTTGGAACCGCGAACTTGAATTCGAAACTTCGAAAAGTCGCAAACTGTTGGAATGCGCAGATGTTGTCGAGAGAGTTTTCGCGCATGTGTAATGATAAGATGTTCTCATTCTCACATTTCGTTTTAAAGGTCACTTTTTGTTTTCTTTTAATGAAAAATAAATTAAATATATTTTTAACAAAAATTCTGATTAAATTTCTTTTAAAAACTTTATGCGTTTTCTTAAAGTACATTACTTATTTTTATTCTGCATTTTGAAATTTTAAGTTTGAAAGCTTAAGGTTACGGAAATTTTTTTTTTTTTTGGTAGGTGATTTCTTTGGTTTTTTGATGCATTTAGCTTTCTATCATAATCTTATATCTTTTTTTTAAAAAAAATTTCCACTTTGAAATCTTTTATCCGTATTTCATTTGTGCATCTCTTTTTAATTAAAAAAAAAACGTTTTGCGGCATCTTCTCGAAGAAAATTGATGGCATAACTTAATTGTGTGTACATTAATTTCTTTAAGAATATTTATTAAATACATTTCTTTTATTTTAAAAACATTTTGAGGGACAAGGAAAAATCGCTAGTTTTCCCTTTTTATTCAACTATTTAAAAATGTAAAGAAGATATAATATTTTTCTTAATTAATACCACTGAAAATCTTTCTTTGGTTCACCTCACTATACTCCATTAAATGCGATTAATTATTCTATTTAATAATTAAAGCACATTTTTTATGTTAAGATAATATTAATTAACGTTTAAAATTTTTTCCCTTCAATAAAATTTTAAGATAAAAAAAGAATTTAGATAAAACACAAAAATATTAAGTTCTTGGAGATATATTATTAATTTTTTAAAACAAAATTAGTTTCAGTTTTTTCGAAATAAAATTTTTCATTATTTAGTATTTGAAAATTCTTTGATTATATTTTGCAATAATTATTTATTTTACAGATGTTATGAAATCCATCTTTAAAAAAATGGAGAAAAAGTAATATGTTTCATTTGATGTATAATTTAACAACGAATTGAAAATAATTGATTTGCCGTATTAATGAAGAATTAAAATTAATTTACAATTAATCCATAATATATTTTGTAATTAAATTATTGGATTATGAATTAGTTCATAAGATGGTGATGATTTATTACTTTTCGATCAAAATGTTTGTGACAAAATAGTTGGCGTTCCGGAAATTAAGAAATATTGGAAGTTTTGACTTCAGGCTGAAAGCACAGAGGTTGTAATTCGTTCGTCGAATATATAAAGGCGGATCTCCATTTTACGAACCTCTGTTTTGCGAACTTTTTCACGACACTGGCTTATTAACTATTATGAAAGATGAATCTCTCTTTAACGAACTTTCCACATAACGAAGTTTTTTTCGGGATTTAGCGACTGATGCGACTGGACTTAAGCGTAAAACTGGATGTCCGACTCTCTCTCTATATATATATCAGGAACTTCAAGAAATCATTTCCCAAAACCAGAAACTAATCTATATTTCGATGACGAATACGGAAACTTGATCTTTGGATAATTTATTCACGCTATATTTCCGTCATTTAGGAGTATAAAATTTTTGTCTAACCATTTATTTGAATTGTAAGATCTTTTCTTCTTAAAGCCAACAAAAGGAGGAAACGATTGAAGTTTTTGCAAGATTTGAAGTTGATGCAAGGAAAAAAATATGTTCTAAAAACGTTGCGTATTTGGTGAATTGGTTAAGAGGATAGGTTCCGTGTGTTTCTGGATTTTCGCTCCCTAAAGTATAGATGCCGAGTTGGTCGAAGGCTTTTTAGTCAAAGGATAATGATCTCAGATTCGTTGCGCGGGTTCATGGTATTGTTATTCGTTGAATTTAATTAGGCTAATGTCTTTATTTTGGAACTATAAAGCATGACTCTTTCCCCACGTACATGTCAAGAAGAGAACTTATATAAAATGTTTTGAGGATTGCAAGTCAAAAAATGACAACTCATTTAAAAACCTGTTTATTTGTGTTTTATTTTCAGTCGCTTATTTATTTTTGTCTATGTAGGAATATTAACGCATCCATCAATGAGTTAAGAAGAGATATTTTTTCAATAAACGTATACACGTTAAAAAAAAACTTTAATTAACTTAATTAAAAATCGAAATGTTTTTAATATACGTTCGCAATTTTATGGAAAATTGATCCACATTTTATTGGATTGTCTACTCGACAAAGCTCCATTTTAAAATTCTGACAATTTCATGAAACTTTAAACTTGCAAGTTGCGGAAAAGGAATACCATGATGTCTTTTCCACATATCTTTCAGACAATTTTAAACTGAGAAAATAAAATTAGTTAGGCATACGTAGTAGTATATAATAACTCCATTTCGTTGAAAGAGCTATAAAATAAATATAACTAACTTTAAATATTTTTGAAGTCTTAAATTGTGTATTATTCAGCAATTAAAGCCATTAAATGTTCATCTTGAATATATTTGTTACGAACCTAATAAATAGAGAGAGTAAGATTTTAAAAAGAAAAGCAATGCTTCATAACTGAGTCTGATAGGATGCTTATATTACTAAAATAATAAAATGGAAAGAATGGTAAATTTAAAGGAGATTCAAGAACTTTTTTTTTTTTTTTTGCTCAACAAAACTAGAATTCACTCTGAAGACTTCTTCATTAATGATTAATAAAAGAGAGTACTTTGCATTTTTGCATGATGACTTAAATGTAAGAAATGTTCTTAAGATTACAAAAAAATATTGAATTTATATATGTAAAATTTTATATATATATATATTTTTTTGAATTGATTTATCAACATTATATATAAAAATCGTATTTTAATTGAAGTAATCCTTGAAAGAAGTGGTACATTGTGAATGGTTGAAAACGTTGTCGGAATAAGATTAAAATATAAGTTTTTCACCTCATAACTTCAGCATTTTTTAAATTGAAAAATAACTTATTCATCAGAGAAAAAAAAATATACTCGAATATAATGAACAGGTTCTTTTTAAGTTAATTTAATTTTTTTATATCAAGTATAAATCTCCAGAAAAAGCTTCGAATGAAGAAAAAAAAACCAGTTATTTTAGACGAAGAAAAGAGTGAAAATGGCACTTTCTCTTAATTAGCGTTCATTAAGGAAATGCATTAAAAAGTCTTAATCAACAAATATTGAATAATTAATTTTTTGTCATAAGGGGAAAAAAAAAGGACAAAAACTAATGTAAAGGATGATAATGGATTATGCAGGGGAAAAAAATTAAAAATTTGCTTCAGCTAATTGTTTGTCTTTTTCTGCAGACGATTCTTTAGAGAAAAAAATTCTTAGAACGTTTTCTCCCCATCTTTTCCAAAGGAAGGACAATTAAAACACTTCAGAATCAAAGTGCTTCCTGTCCTTTTTTTTAAGCTAGCGTGAGTGAGTGAGTGTTTGTTAACGTGTGGCACTGCAAAGCAACATGAAGGCGACGGACTTCTTAATTTTGAACTTCGTTCAACCGACGAGCGAGACACCTGAGCAGGCACCTCTTTTCTAAACTACCACACCACGCCAAGTGAGTGAGTGAAGATTAACGTCGACTTTCAAATCTCTCATGACGTATGGCACCCCCTCTCCTAACTAATCAGTGACAGATTTAGCGTGCAGCCCATCTTTAGTGGTACTGGGCTCGAACTCGTGACAAAGCCAGCCACGATCCGATGCGGTTTAAATCTCTATGTATTAATCGTGCTTCAGCCCATCTACACGGTGGGTCTTCAGGACTTAGGGCTCGAACCAGTGGCGTAACGGAGAACATTTGGGCTCCCCTGCAAAGTCATGTTTTGGGCCCCCTCGTTGAATTTTACAAAGGGTAGGCACTTGCGTCAGTCAGGCTTTGGGCCCCTTAGAACCCTGCCCCCCCCCGCGATAGCAGGGGTTGCGGGGGTGTACGTTACGCCACTGGCTCGAACTCCTGACACCGCCAGGTTATCGCGACCATATTTTTTTTTCAACTGGAAGAACAATTTACCAATCATAATTTCAACATCATTATATCCGGCATCACTCTTGGGCGAGTGCCTTCCTTTGAAGTTTCCTCCACAGTGACCTCTCATTCACCTTCGTTCTCCAAGTTTTCTCATTTATTATCCTAAAGTCTGATTCCATTGAGTCTGGACTTGGTCACCCCATCTCAGACTTGGTCTCCCATGCTTCCCAATCCCAGTGACCCTGAACTGCAGGATCTTTTCGACCACAGTATCATCTGGCATTCGAATTTTTTTGTGATGACAGCTATAAAAAATAGTGAAATTCTTTTTGCTCACAAGGCTCCACTGCCAATACATCTAACTTCTTGTATGGCAATCAAATCAATGCTGTACTGTTCCAATTGTTGCAGTAGTAGTTGCAGAGCATTAGCTCTAAAAAGCGACAAAACATTCCAGCTTCCAATTCTCATATCCATATTTCGTCTTCCATGACGTTCCGGGAGTTTTCTCCATTGGATTTCATAACAGTAAGCTTTTTACAGGGTAGAGTTGTTAATCCTACGCCCAACCCCCTATCTGGACGACCCTTGATAGGATCCCCAGGGGCAAGGTATCCGGTTATACCCCCGGACACTGGGCACCCATTTTAGTCGACTCTTACGATTGAGACTATTCTTCATACCCGGTCACCATGCGGGTGACCGATCATAATTTGTTTGTTGTTGTTTCAAATCCCCTTGGAGCAGGGAAGCCTACACCAAGTCCATTTGACCTTTCCGCATAAGAATGCCACAAACCAGGTCTTGATTTCCAAACAACTGTCCCTAGGAAAGGCTGCAGCAGTTCAGAAGAAGAGCAGGAAAAACAGGGAGAGAGAAAGGGCAGATAAAAAAAAAAGACTTTACCCCTTACACAAAGGTCATACCTCTGCAGGTGACCGCTTCTAAAGCGCTCCAAGGCCGTCTGAAAAGCCCTAGATCTCCTGCACTGTAAAGATAGGCCAGGACTCTAAGCTGCGTACCAGTGGTGAGCAGGTCCAAGTCAGATTCATTTTAGCTCTGTGGAGGAAATGAATTTCAGAATGGCTCAAGACAGAGGAACTAGGGTTAGGGAGATCGATCATAATTTAAATAACGAAATATAGTTAAAAACAATATTAAAATTATTTTCTAGGGATAGTTGTAGAAATTAAAAAAATAAACTAAAAATTAAGATTATGTATCAAACGTATGACAGTTAAGTACGTATTGTTATTTTGATGCAATATTTTTAAAAACTACGACGTTTATTACATTGTTTTTATAATCTAATGTAATATGACGTTTTCTTCTTCGAGACACATAAATCATAGTGGAAGATTACCTAAACAATAAAATAAAATTTTATGGTGGTCTGCCCCTAATGCTGAAGACGAGAAGGAAAACTTCGATCGTATTTGTGAGTTAACAATGTGATTACGATATTGAAATAAATAAATATTTTTGTATCGTAACACTTAATCCATGTGAGAGTTCATTGTATTGTTCTTTTTTTATTCTGAAAATAAAATATCGAAATAAAATAGAATATGAGTTATGTTTGCAACATATATAAAAGAGAGTAATTTAGCTATATTTGTGGAGTTGGTTTTATCTTGCTTTTTTTTAAACGAGCGGTAACATCATAGTAATGATGTGACGAAATTCATCCACAGTGCGTAAAGGTTAAATCAATGTTGGAATTCGATATCAACCGGTTATCTGCTTTAATGACGACTCTAAGTCGTAAAAATAAAAATAACCACTTAGATGGATAGATAATTAAACAAGTACTGTGCCTGGTTCACTGACTTTGACAAAAAAAAAATAATTAGGAAATGGTTCTACTCAACCGGTGCAAATTGGTTGAATTCCACAACTGCTTTTATCCCCTCATTTTTGAAATATATTATATATGTGCATTTTTTTTGACATACAAATAAATGCGTATGCAGTCGCGCACACAGGAATTTTTCAAGGGGGTCCGGGGTCGAAAGTTAACCCTTCTTGTATCATGCTCCTTTTGATTTTGTCGATTTTCGGTAACAAAACACAGTAAAAAACTAGTTTTTGAATAAATAATTAGCATTAATTAATAAAATTAATCATTAATAGCAAGTGATTAATTAAATTTTACGTACTATGTACTTAGAATTATAATCAATCGGGAAAAAAATCACGGGTTTGGGGGGGGCAGACCCCAGGACCCCCCCTTGTGTGCGCCACTGTGCGTATGTATGTATATATACATTCTAGTTAGTATTCAAAAAAGCAACATAAACGAAATGTGGACAAAAAAACTATTCATACGGAAGTAAATTGACGATTAGAAAACATGATTTTTTTAAATTTACTGTAGTGAAGTCAGAATATAATTTTAATAATTTATCATTGTACTGTTTGAAAAAGAGATTAGAATTTAGATTCTATTTTATTTTATTGGGCTGAGTAAGTGTTCATTCATGCCGTACTATAAAGCAACACAAGGGCTATTGGCGACGGGCCTCGTAATTTTGAAGTGAAGATGACGACACTGTAGCTGGTACCCGCTCTCCGACGTTCCACACAATTCTAACAGGAGGACTTTGAGCCTCGACAGATCGAACGTGTCTCAACCCTTTTACTCGGCGTACTTTTAGTGGCTCTGGGGCTCGAACTCATGACACGCCGGCCACGAGCTCGTGACCTCGACCATTAAGCTACCGCGGCCACTTTTATTGTGTTAAGGATAACCTTAAAACTCTCGTCTCTGTTATCTATTTTCAATTCTTGAACATTATATCGATGTTATGGAATTTTAATATTCTTTTTTAAACCCAGTGACACCTTAAGATATCTTAAGGCCCTTGATCCCTATGCAAAAGGCTTATGTAAGAGTACATCATACGCTGTCAAACGATAGCCTATAACTAGCACCTATGCTGCTCCTATTTGGAGGGGGCTGCAGCCGCCACTCACATGAATAGAATTCAAATTATCCAAAATAAATTTCTTCGTATCATAACGAATGCACCTTGGTACGTTCGAAACGATATGATTCACAACGATCTACACATGAAGCCGATTTCTAATTGCATCACTAAACTACTTAGAAATGTTTTTAAAGCTATCTAATCTCATGACAATCCAATTATTGGAGCACAAACAACACTGTTTACTTATCCACACCTTAAAATTAACTATGCTTATTCTTCGACGAAGTGGAGAAACCCTCTCTGTCCCCAATAACACACAAAAAAAACACCCTTTATACACATAAACAACACAGTCAGGGGGAGTCAAAGTGGTGAATTGTCACCCTGCTGATTGATTGCTTCGGTAATCCCGTTTCCTTCCTGCCACTTCCTCTCTTCGAACCCGCTGGTGGTCTGCTTTGATAGTCCGCGCTCGGCTTGGGGTAACGCCATACCTCCCCGATTGTGCGGGAGCGTTTTTGATTTGTTTATTGTCTCTTCCATGTATTTTTTTCGCCCAATCTACTGGGTAAAAGCGCCTGCGATGCTGTCGCCCGCGTACATCTAATTTTAGTTAGTTGGTAACCTATAACTAGTAAATGTGCGTGACTCACAATCTCATAAACCTTAGTACAAACCGATTCAACCTACTGTCCTTCGAAAAAAGTTAGAGTGTGATTGGTGGGGACTTAAACTCGACACGAACATGACATAAAAACTCCACCGTTGTCAGTTGGCATATAGTTTAAAATCAAGGGCGTAGCTACCACTATATCAATGATACGGGGCCTCCCGAGTTAAGTGTTATCAAATAGTTCTATTAACCGAGCTATAGTCCTAATAACCAAATCATGAGCTCCCAAAGAATTTTGATACAGGGCCATTTTCAGGACTAGCTACGTTGGTGTTTAAAATTCCCATTCCTCCCCCCTCACCCGCAGAATATATTTGGAAATAACATTTGACGAGATTAAAATCATTCGATTCGCATCTTACTGAGACCGTGTAGAGGCCCCATACCATGGCTGAGGCTCTGTGCCGGGGCCCAGTTGGCCCATGCGTGAAACCGTTCCTGAAGAAACCTAACTATCGATTTGACTGGGTAAAAAATAATGGTTTCTGTGTATTTTCTCTCTGTTTTATGTGAAAATATTTTTGTTTATTTTAATTGTTCGTTTTTTAGTTTTCAGATCATCAAATTTTTGGTAATGTTTCGAAAGTAGAAAGAGAAAAAAAATGATCCCCAGAGAAAGAGAGCTTTATACGAATGTCGCACTCTAAGACAACACGAAGGGCTGCGGTAGCCTAGTGGTCAAGGTAACGGACTGGTGGCAGGCATGTCATGAGCTCGAGCCTAGTGTCCACTGAAGACCCGCTGTTTAGGGGTGCGATGAAAGTTAAATCTGTCGAGAGCTCAAACGTCCTCCCGTTGATAGGGTGTGGAAGTTAGGAGAGTGGGCACCAACTAAGGTGTTATCCTCCTCACTTGACCGATGTTCAAAATTACGGGGCCCATCGCCAAAAGCTGGTGCAGCTGAACAATGCAAGTTTAATACTCACTCATTAAAGCAACGCGAGGGCTAATGGTGGCGGACTCGTAATTTTGAACATGTATCAAGTAAGGAGGATAGCACCTGATCTGGCACCCCCTCTCCTAACTTCCACACCACACCAATGGGAGGACGTTTGAGTCTCAACATATTTTACGTGCATCGGCCCCCTCTATACAGCGGGTCTTCAGTGGTTCTTGGTTCGAACTCATGAGACACACCGGCCACGAGTCCGTTACCTTGACCACCAGGCTACCGTGGCCACAATGTGATCCCAAAGAAACCGTCATTACTTTTTCGCCCTTTTGGATACATTTTATTACATTCAAACTGAATCACAAGTCCAGGTTTGAAAAAGAAAATACAGTCGAACTTCCATATTGCGAACCTCTATATTGCGAATTTTTCTCTATTGCGAACTTTTTTCTGGTACCAAGAATGTTTCACAACTTTCTTCGTAAAATAACCTTTTATAGCGAAGTGCATTTTCTATCTAACGAACTTTTTTTCTTGAGATTTAATTTTTTTCTCCCTATTTTTAAAGTATTTCTGGACATTTCAAGCTATTCTCTCTTTTAGCACGTTTTTGTGGTTTAGTTATAAAATTATGGATGTTTAAAGTTACTTGCGTACTTTAAATTAGAAAGTATTCTTAAAATCCATCAATTTTAATATAACATTGTTTTCTTAATGTTGAAAATATAGTGTATTTATTCCTCAACATTCTTTTTTTCCCCTTCAGTTTTTCTTTTTTTTGTGGGTAAAATATGTATAAAAGAAATAGATATTAATTTACAAAAAGGCGTGAATAATTACTTTTTAATGTATAATGTTTATGAATTTAAAATTTTGTTTTATGTGGTTTATAAAGTATATTGAAAGATGAACCTCTATATAACGAATTTTCCATTTCACGAACTTTTTTTCGGTGGTTCGACTGTATTAGAAATTCCAATAGGATTAACGTAAAGTTCTCGAGTTTAAAATGTGTGATAAACGCGGGAGGGAGCTTAAAGATTAAAAATATATCTTTAAGCTTTTCTAGGAACAGACACGTGGTCGAGAATTTCATCCTCATTTCGTTACCTATATCTGTTCGGACGATAAAAACTTTTCGTTGACGTAACGGTTCTTTTCGATGTGTTCAACGGTTCTATTCAATTTTGTGTTTTGACAGCTGTGATACAAATGACGTAAAATCAGCTGTTTTCTCTCTTATCTTCTTTATCAAAGACAGTGTCGTGCTCACTTAAACAGCTGAAACATTATCGAAAAGTATCGGACATCTCTACAAATATAAGGCAGAAATTCCGGAGCTTGTTGTTTTTTGCATCGCTATTGATGGGAAAATTGATGTATTCTTTTTATATTGCTCGTGCTTCAAATCCACAAATTTGAAATCTGAGATAATTGTGTATGAATAAAACCATTCCGGATGGATAAATTATGGATATTTAATATGTAGTTCAAACACTTTTATTAATTGTTAATAATTTTATATTTTGCCTAATTTTGGTGTTATTTTTTGAGAATTTAGATGCAATTTGGACTTTATAATTTTAAATAAAGAAAAATATTGAAAGAGGTTGCCAAATAGAGTGAATTTTATTATTTTTGGCATTGTCTTCAAGAAAATGTGAACCACTGTGTTGCCTAGTGGCTATTGTCACGAGTTCTAGGCCAGCGGGTCATGAGTTTGAGCCTTTCTGCTTCTGAAGACTCCTCATGTTGAGGTGCTATTTAGCTGCACGAGTGCTTTTAGCGACGGACCTCGTAATTTTGAACCATGGTTAAGTGATGAGGACGACACCTGAGCTGATACCCCTTCTCCTAACTTCCACACCACACCAACGGGAGGAAGTTTGAGCCTCGACATATTTAAGGCTATTTTCGCCATATGTATGAGAGCTTGAACTTAACGCAAAGCACATTTTCAGACAAAAAAAAAAATGCCTCAATTTTTTAAAAAAAATTTGTTACATTGTAACTCATGTACTTTTTTTTTTATAATATAGTGTTTTCAAAATTTCAAAATAGTTCATAAATAATTAGTTTTTTCCTTTTAAAATGTATAGGTATAGCTTATTTAGCATTACGGTGTAGGCAAAAAAATGCGAGACATTTTATAAAAGAAAAAAATGTGTCAACCAGGATAAAAAAGTGTAATATGATAAAATAAGTGATTCTCTACAGGATAGTGAAGCTAGAATGTGTGTGTGTAATATTAATGTTCGAGTACTTTTATTTCTGAAAAAATATTCCGAATTTGGATCCTATTCTGTAACATTAGCCGAAGACGGCCTTAACGTGCATCGGTCTCCTCCGCACTGCGGGTCTTCAGCGGTACTAGGCTCGAACTCATGACACGCCGGCCACGAGTCCGTTACCTTGAGCACTAGGCTACCGCGGACACTTATTGGGGGAGGGGATTTTCCAAGGTAGAACATGAATGTAATGGGGAGTTCTTATTTATGTATTGAAATAATGCATCTATCTGAAAAATTTAAATATACTATTTTTTTAAATTTAAGTTTTAGTTTTCATGTGACAAAACGTCATTTATTATTTTATTTAAAAGCAAAATTTTTTATATAAAGAAAAAGCAGACATACATTTTTCCAGATACCTCTCTTCAAATACATGCTTTACATTGAAAATTCTACCCTTCCTCCCTTTTGTACCCCAAAATGATTCGCATAAACACCAAAACGAATGAAAAGCTTGAAAGTAAACATTACTGGAGAGTGAGCAAGGCTATAAAAATTGAAGAAAACATACAAAAGAGAGAGGGAGACATAAGAACTGAGCAGTCAGTAGCGTCTTTTGTCATTCATTCCCTTTTTCCATCAACCATCGTAAGCTCTTTCACAATTTGTTACTCTTTTTCACGGTTTAATGATCCCTTTCCAAAGGAAGACAAGTCAGGTGAAAAGCCGATCTTTTCAACCTGTTCTCCGTCAATTCACCGACCTCCGCGCAATTGGCCAAACAGAAGCAGCACGGTCGAACGGTGGGTCCCTGCAGAACCCCTCTCCACTGGCGTCTACGGGTCTTTTCCGTCTGTCCGCCCTAAAATTAGACCAGACGATTCCCGGAGCTTTTCTTGACTCTTCGCCAAACCCCTCAGTACACCGAGGCCGTGTTTGGGCAAGCGATTTGCCTTATTTTAAAACACAGGAATGTTCAATTTCGTTTTTTTAAAGGTCTGACCGTGAACTCGATGACTTTGTAACCAATACGCATGCGTCAAACTGGGTCCGTAAAATACTTAAGTAGGGACGAAACGTGAGTTCAAGCAAGACATTTAATATAATTGCTAGTTAAATAATAGTTATATGAAAACAGCTTACCGTAAAATCCGACATATAATGTGCACTTTTAACACAAAAAATAAGATCGAAATTTACGGGTGCGCGTTATACACCGGTTATAAAAATGAGAGCTTCAAAAATAAAAGATGTGCATTATATATATATATAAAAACTTCTATAACGATTGGAATACTGCTTATTTAAAAGAAATATCATACTTTATGAACTTAAAGGGTTGTTTTTCTAGAAATATACTATTTTTTCAAAATCCTGGGGTGATGCCTTGAATAAACGGCTTTAAAACATAATAGCATATTGCAGGTTCTTTCGTAAAAAAGGAGTGCGCGTTATACGGCGAATATACCTTAAAATTAAAAAATGGAGCTTGAAAATATAGGTGCGTGCTATACACCGATACGAGTTATACGCCAGATTTTACGGTACACTTATAAGATAAATCTTGATTTCACAAATTTTTAGAATTGAGTTTAGTATAAAAATTGTGTGTGTGTGATAAAAAAAATCTGCTCTGATGATTTTGCGTAGCAAAATATGTATAATTTCGGTTTCAATATCGGCTTGGCTCAGTAAAACTCACGTGATAGTTGGGACTTAGTGATAAGCGCGTAAGTGGAATTCGCGAAAGTCGGGGGGTATGATTTTGCACATAAATACATATAAATTATTTTTAGTTGGGGCCTGAAATGATAGAAAATAATAATTTAGACAAAAAATATTTAATAAAATCTTAGGTAACCACAAATACAAATTCGCAAACCGAAGTTATTTTGTTGTAGAATGTTTCATAAAACCTAAAAGGCAGTCTGTCGGCTCAAAGATTTTTTTTTCCTCCAGCAAAATTTTCTCGTAGCATATGCTAATAATATTTTTTTATTCCTTGTTTTGTTGAAAAAATTGTTGGTGTCTATATTTTCTAAAATTTGTGACCCTTTTTCAGTTTAACCCAGGCCTAATAAATTCCCAATCGTTATTCGATCTTCTGATTGAACGGGGTCTCAAGACTCAAGTTCTTCAATGTCTTGCTCTTGCTCATGCATTTCTATGAACTCATTAATTGTCAGCTCCTGATTGTGGAAATCCAGCAGTTCTTTGTCGTCAGCACTATCCACTTCTGAATTTATTTGCCTGGCGTATGGAAGCTTCTTCAATCACGTTACCAATTTCACTAATTTTTTTCCCCTCAAGCCCCCCGCCAATTTGAAAATGGCGTAACTCCAAATTCGCGTAAATCGGGGTAGCATGACTGGAGGTATTACTGAATTAAACTGATTTTATTTGAAGTATTAAAAGATGTCACATCGCCTAAGGAATTTTTTCCCTTACTCTTTGAATGAAATAATTATGTGCGAAAGATATAATTTAAAACACAATTTTTATTTTCTCGCTTTCTGCTTTCAAACCGTATCTACCTCTTTTTTTTTTATGCGATGTCAATAAACACACACTCACTCAGTTTTACATGTCTACAGTGGCGCACACAAGGGGGGTCCTGTGGGTCCGGACCCCCCCAAAACCCTTGATTTTTTTCCGATTGATTATAATTCTAAGTATATAGTATGGAAAATTTAATTAATTACTTGTTATTAATGATTAATTTTATTAATTAATGCTGATTATTTATTCAAAAATTAGTTTTTTACTATGTTTTGCTCCCGAAAATCGACAAAATCAAAAGGAGTTTGATACAAGGATGGTGAACTTTCAACCCCGGAACCCCCTCCCCTGAAAAATTCCTGTGTGTGCTACTGCATGTCTATAAATATTCAAACGATAGTTAGCTATTGATTATTTTTACTTTAACTTACATTTTTTTTTAAAATTGACAATGATTTTATCTAATCTGAGAAATATAAAAATAAAAATAACGTTATTATTGACGAAGATATTACGAGTGAGATGATATACTTTCCATCGAAATACTTGCATATAACTTGGATAGTAATTACATTTAACACCTTTAAAGATTTATAGATTTTGCATTTATAGACACGTATTACGATATTATTTAACGAATTTTGATGAATTATTTAAACATTTTTAATGTACCGTAAAATCCGCACCGGCGTATAACGGGCATCTATACCTTGAAGCTGCATTTTTTAATTTTGAGATATATTCGCCGTATAACGCGCACTACCCCCCCTTTTTTTTTAAAGAAACCTGGAACGTACGTGTGTAAAGCTCTTATGTTTTAAAGTCATTTATTCAAGGTATTATGCTAGGCTTTTGAAAAAAAATGTATATTTCTAGAACTCTCTCTACAATCTTTTAAGTTCATATAAGTAATATCATATCTTTTTGCTGAACAGTATTTTGATATATGTGGGAGCTTAATTTTTTTTGTTCATCTCTTTTTTTAAAGCTATAATTTTTTATACCCGGCGTATAACGTGCACCCGTAAATTTTGACCTTATTTTTTGTGTGTTGAAGTTGCGCGTTATGCGCCGTATTTTACGTTAATTCATCGAGAAAAAAGAAATAAATTTGCAATAATTCTTTTTTTACTGTACATTCTTTATAATTTTTACAATTATAAGTTTGCAATGGTCTCCCTCCCTATCCCCCAAGCCTGACTATCAAATTCCGAGGGTTCCGAAAGATTTAAACTCGAACGTCACCTTAAAATAAGAGTAATAGCCATGATACAAAACACCATGAAATAACTACGAACACAAATGATCAAATTAATGATTTCATTAGACTAATTGCCCTGATTCAATAGTTACGAAGATCCATTAATACTTAAATAATTAAAAATTAACTTAACTGAAACTCTCTCTCTCTCTTGTAGACCATAAAATTGTAATTCAAAATGAATCTCCCGTGATTACTTTGAGATCTTTGGTCCGATGTTCAATAAGACTTCGAGATCTTTCCAAAATAGGACTTCACCATCGACGCCAAAATAGGGCCTAGGTTTCGTTAGTGTAGTACTAACTATTAATGAATCTAATTTTTGAAATGAAAATATCCGCTAATTTCTCAACTAATGAACAACTGTCAGTTCCCCTCTCCCATGTTTTTCTCACTTTTACATTAGCAAACGATCTGCATAATCTGTTTCCACTGTATGGAAGTTGCAGTTAAACTCTAAGTGAAACTTTAAAAAATATTAACCCGTGTTAGTTTTAAGACAGGAATTCACGAGATACCCCGCTCACTACAGGCAGCATACGCAAGGGTTAGAGCTTAAAAGGTAAAGAGTGTTTTTTGTCCAGATATAGAAGTTTAAGTTGGCATTACTTTCCAAAATGGCGACCGATTTAACAGCTGTCAAGTGATTTATTCTCAGTTTGGTTTGGCAATTCATCCAAACGATCATCAAGCAAGGCGTAGATTCGTCGAATGGGCCCAAAACGAGATTGCCGTTGTTCCCGATTTTCATAAGCGAATTTTGTTTAGCGATGAAGCGCACTTCTGGTTGAATGGTGACGTCAACAAACAAAACTGCCACATTTGGAGTGAAGCTAATCCACAAGTGTATGTCGAAACACCGTTACATCCAGAAAAATTGACTGTTTGGCGCGCTTTATGGGCTGGTGGAATCCTTCTTCAAAAACGATGAAGGCCACAACGTTACAGTCAATGGTGATCGGTATAGAGCCATGATTACTAACTTTTTCATTCCTGAATCGAACAATCATGATGTGCAGGAGCTGTGGTTCCAACAAGACGGCGCAACATATCACACAGCTCGTGCCACAATCGATTTATTGAAAGACACGTTTAGTGACCGCCTAATTCCACGTTTTGGACCTGTGAATTGGCCTCCAAGATCTTGTGATTTAACACCGCTAGACTATTTTCTGTGGGGCTATGTAAAGTCATTGGTCTATGCGGATAAGCCACAAACGCTTGACCATTTGGAAAACAACATTCGGCGTGTTATTGCCGATGTACGGCCACAAATGTTGGAAAAAGTCATCGAAAATTGGACGTCCAGATTGGACTACATCCGAGCCAGACGTGGCAGTCCTATGCCAGAAATCATATTTAAAATGTAGTGCCACAAGATTATCTTTCGAATAAAAAAAAATTCATGTCAATTGAATAATACATTGTTGTTTTATTGCAATTTAAAGTTCTATACCTCTTAAAAAAACACCCTTTACAAACTCCGCCCATAAACCGTTAGATTTTTAATTTTTACCATGCACCTTACGTCTCTGTGCTTTGATCTATGTTGTTGTTGTTTTTTTGTCTATGTTAACGTTGCAGTGTAAAGCAACATGAGGGTTTTTGGCGGTGGACTTCGTATTTGTGAACCACTGTCAAGTGACGAGGACGATATCTGAGCTGGCACCACCCTTTCCTAACTACCAAACTACGCCAAGGGAAGGTTTTTGAGCAACGGCAGATTTAACGGGCTTCAGCCCTTTACGCGGTGGGTCGTCAGTGGCATTAAAGCTCAAATTCGTGACTGAGTCGTCGCTGACGTCGACCACTTGAACATAACCGCTAGGCTACTGCGGCCACTTGGTTTAAGAGGGAACCTCAGGAGAAAGCCCGCTACAAATTCTTAGTTTAAATCCTTCCTAATAAATACATTATACTCATTTTAGGTTGTATGAATTTGATTTTATAATTACCGTAAAATATCCGGCGTATAACGTGCACTATCAACGCGAAAAAAAAAGATCGAAATTTACGGGTGCGCGTTATACGCCGGGTATAAAAATGACAGCTATAAAAAGAAACTAAGATGAGCGTCGAAACAAATTAGACTTCTACATAGATCGAAAGACTGTTTTTTTTTTTTTAAAAAAAATGGCATTCCTTAAGAACTAAAAGGGCTGTAGTTCTAAAAGTATGTTATATTTTTCTAAAAATTGGAATAATACTTTGAATAAATGACTTTAAAACATTTGAGAACTATACACGTACATTTCAGGTTGCTTCGTAAAAAAAAAGGGGTGTGCGTTATACGGCGAATATACCTGAAAACTAAAAATTGTCGCTTGAAAGTATATGTGCGCGTTATACGCCGAATTTTACGGTATTTTCTTTCCTTAAATTCTTTTGAGGAAGCAGGAACTGCATGAAAAATGCATTGGAATATCACCAAAAGAAAAATTATAATCAAAATTATGTGATGTAAACAATTATATATATATATATATATATATATATATATATATATATATAATGTATTCAATTCATACAAATGTGTTGATTTCCATATCAATTGGAGCTCTCACTGTTTTTTTTTAAATTTAAAACTTGCATTTATTATTCAAAACTCTAAATCGCCAGCCCGTTTGCAGAAGAAAACTTAATTTCGAAACCCAACCGAGGACGGGTAACACAATCTCTTCATCCTCGATGATCGGATGGAACTTATGAAGGTTACCATTATCCCGTGAAGAGTTTTTAAAAGAAAAAGAATAGAAGGGGAGCCTTGAATTCCTGTGAAAGGCAGTTGCAACCTTATTCTGACGCAATTCAGCCGTTAAAGCAAGGTCAAGGTAGCTGGCAAGGATGTTCCTCTCGATATCAGCCTTGGCGCAGGGTGTCAACTGTATTCTCAACGCGTTTCTATGTTCTTGACAAATTGTCCTCATTTCGTATTCGGGAGCTTCTCAATCTGTGGATAAAAGGATGGTTCTGCCTGCGCCTAGTGACAGACGCGATAGTTGGCGGTTTTATTGCCTGACCTGGTGCTTGTCCCATCAACCTGCTCTTACATGCATGCGTGCATATATATGGGTGTATTTAAATATTTAAGTAGACTTAAGTGGCATGTCGGGACACATATCCAATTGGAAGGGTTGGCGAGTTTTTATCGGGGAATCTTAAATAAGTTAGTCGGTTGAGTGGACCTGATTGTGAAAACTGCTTTGTATGTTTTTGCGCCTTTGGTGTGGATTGAAATAAGACGGATTAAGAATTTAAAGTACTTTACTTACGATCACGTTGTAAAAAGTAACGATGTTTAAATAAAGTAGTTTGTATGCTAATTTGGAAATATATATATATATATATATATATATATATATATATATATACGCTTCTTAACTATTAAATGTGTTAGTCTTATCTTATTATAATGTGCTTTTCTTAGTATGTAAATAGCGGAAAGGGTTAGTTTGGGAATTATATATTTAATATTTGAGCCTAAGAATATAATAGTGACAGATAATTTAACAGAAATGGGGGGGGAATTTGCATAACTATTTAATATGTTATCACTATAGAAAGATAATGGTTTTATAGTTGTATTTATATTACATATTGATAAGATTTTATGTCTTATTTACGCTGTTTTTAAATTGTTATTAAAATTCATGTCAAGTAGAAACTGGAAAAATGGTGTACTTTTTGTTCAATTTTTGATAAAATATACTAGAGTCCATTTGATATGCGTTTATGTTAAGCACTAGTTTATCCAATTTAAAGATAAAATAAACATAAAAAGATTTCAATTGAAAATATATGGCGGTTTAAATACATAATAAATTAGAGTTTCAAGTTAGGGTCTTCAACGTAACCCGCATTTTAAAGGGGTTTTCGAATTATACTGGAAGCATCATTTTACTTTCTTGCAGTTAATTATTCGGTATGAAATATAAGTATTATAACCTAAAAAAATAAGAGGTTACTAAAATTTCTCTGATTAGTTTCGCGATTACTGTGAAATAATGTCATAAATCCTTAAATCTGCATAAATTATGTAAAATTCATAGTTATAAAAATAGTTTTTACTTTTTATCTTTCAGTGTAAGAATTTCGTGAAATATTTTTGTCATGTGCACCCAAAGGTGTTATTTTAAAATGCTTAAAAAGTTTTTACACACCGAAGTAGTTGGTGTAGTTTTTAAAAGCAAAAAACTAAAAAATTACACACACACACAAACATTTGTTTTCCACAATTTGTACAAAGATAAAAATGAAAATTTTTTAACGTTTCTTAGAAACTTTATATACACACTTATGTGTGTGTGAGATAATGAAAAAATGATTTTGAATTTCTGTACAAGAAGGAACATTTATATATATATATATTATAACACAATAACTAATCATTCTTAATAACGTTTTAATAATTCATTAAGCATTATATTGCTGTTGTTATCGTGTCCTTCCCATAGGGAAGGAAGGAAAGTGGCCAGAGCCCGAGACAGGTTGGACTTCTAGATGTACGCATGTTGTTGGCCGTGATTACCATACAGGTGACATTTCGATTTAGCTCGGTTCCACCCCTATTTAGGGGCTGCGGTAGCCCAGTGGTTAAGGTATCCAACCATGGCAGGCATGTCATGAGTTCGATCTCAGTACCACTAAAGACCCGCCGTGTAGGGCAGCGATGCACGTTAAATCTGTCGAGAGCTGAAACGTCCTCCCGTTGGTGTGGTGTGGTAGTTAGGAGAGGGGGGTGCCAGCTCAGGTGTCGTCCACGTCACTTGACCATGGTTCAAAATTACGTGGTCCGTCGCCAAAAGCCCTCGTGTAGCTGAACAGTGCGACGTTAATATTCACTCACTCACTCACTCCACCCCTATTTAGAGGAAGAACACCCTGGGGTGGGGTAGGGGCCTCCCACCAACCTTCCCCTTCCACCAATCTCACGAGAGGACTTGCGGCTCGACGGCTATTTAGAGCAGTGGTCTCCAACCTCTTGTACGCGGACCGGTACCGGTTCGGGGATCAAATACTACTGGTCCGCACAGGAGAAACATTAAATTATTTCTATTTTATTTACTGCGGTATATTTTTCTTGGGTTTGGGCTACTTTTTATGAAAATCACTTTATATTTCTTTTCAAATCACTTTATATTCATTTTTGTGTGTGTGGTGTAGGTATATTTTATTCTGAAGGCACGTTTAAATGGAATTAAAATAAAACTATTAAATCAAAACAATCTAAAATATAAACAATCAACGTCCTCCCCCACAGCGGTCCGCGGTGAAATTATCCAACTCTGACCGGTCCGCGGTGGTAGAAAGTTTGGGGAAAACTGATTTAGAGTACCCCCATGCCGCAAAGGCAGTATACATTTACAAACACCCGTGTCTTCTCCGGGATTCGAACCAAGGCTTACGGCACAGCAGTCAGCATCGCTAACCACTATACCGGATGAGGGACATTAGACTGTTAATTTTATGATATAAGTAAAAAAAACTGCCTTATGAATTGATTAATTGTGTTTTTATATCACATTTCAAAGTTACGTGGGGCAATTGGGACGGGGACCGTGTACTTCTGAACCACTGTTAAGTGACGAGAACGACGACACCTGAGACCTTTTCCACACCATGCCAGGGGAAGACTTTTGAGTCTCTCGATGGATTTAACATGTATAAAATAAAGTATAAATGTATAATGTAAAAAAAAAAATTATATCCTTAAGGTAAAAGAATATATATATATATATATATTTCTTCGATCACTTTTATTGGTTTGAACAGACTGAGTAACAAATATTTTTAGAAGTGAAGCTTTTTAACCCTCTTTTTTTAAAGATCATTTTATAATGCTTCTAAACAAATAATCCGTATCGAAATTTAAAAAAAAAGCATCTTCATTCTTCATTTTAAAAATAATAACAGTAAAATATAAGCGGACAATTTTTTTTTCCTAACGCTTTTATTACATATATATTTTTTTTCAACTGCTCAAAAAATCATCACAGAAAGAAAATACCATCTATTTCATTCCATCGCAAACAAAATCCTATGGAAACCTAGTCTGCCGTGAAAAAAAAAATCCTCGCTCTGGTGCCCTAATGTGTTTCCTCTGCCCTTCCATCCTCTGCAACATCCTCCTCCCTCTCTCCCCTCCAAACAAAACACAACTAATGAAAAAACAAACACAAAAAGAAACAAAACGACACCCCTCACACATACACACACTCTCACACATACACACACTCACCACAACACACGAATCAAAAATTTTCTTTTTTATCTGCCGACATTCCCAGCGTAGTAGTATGCTTACGGCAACCCTACTTTCCACTCCGGGTTGTGTAGTTGGCGAGAGGCATCGCCTTTGGCGATAGTGAGATGTTTTCGGTGTGAAAGGCGGTTCTTCCAGTTGAGGCATCGGCGGTTGATGGGACGGATGTGTTCCGCTGCGTGGATAACGGTGTACGGATAATGACAGGTGTTTTCGGGGTGCGCGGAAGTTCATCGGCGTTTGTGAAGTGTGATCGTCTCTGTGTTTATTTCGCTCGCGTGTTGTCTTGCCGGGGAATTATAGCGTGACGGGGTTTATAAGTGTGCTCGCATTGTGGATAAGAGATGGCCGTTTGTGGGATATGTGTTTAAAAAGGTAGGTTGTTTATTTTTGTTGTTCTCATTACCGGATTTAGATGTATTTGTTTATTTTTAGAAAATAATTTAAAAAAGCGTGTTTTTTTTTCTTCTGCATGAAGAAAAAAGTGACGAAGAAACGTTTTATTAATTTTTAGGATTATATACGGAATGTTTTTTTTTTCGGTTTCATGTGAAGTGTTATTAATGTGTTTATTTTTATTCGAAAATTGGGAAAAAAGTAAGCAAAAAGAAGTGGCATTGATTGTTATTTTTAATGTTTTTTTCTTTTCTTTTTCTTCTAGGTTAAAAATCTGAACAAATTCCTAAGAACGTAAAAATAGCTTAAAAATGCTGAGAGTAGAAGTAATCACGGCAGATTATGTATATTTTTTTTCTTTAAACCTTTTCTGTTATTTTTCAATTTTTCTTTAATTTTATTTATTTGTTTATAATTTTTTTTCCAATTACAAATTAGAATTTTACAAACGTAGCAAGTGCAATTCGGAAAATATATTTCTCTCTCTCTCTCTATATATATACAGTGGCGTACATAAGGTCGTCCGGACCCCCCAAAGCCCTTGATATTTTTTCAGATTGTTTATAATTCTAAGTATATAGTACGTAAAATTTAATTAAGTATTTGTTATTAATGATTAATTTTATTAATTAATGCTAATTTTTTTATTCAATAATTAGTTTTTTACTGTGTTTTGTGGCCGACAATCGACACAATCAAAAGGAACATGATACAAGAATGGTGAACTTTCGACCTTGACCCCCCTTGAAAAATTCCTGTGTGCGCTACTGTGTATATATATATATATATACATATATACATATATACATATATATACATATATATATATATATATATATATATATATGTTTTTTGTCAAAAACTGAAGGGGGGGAAGGAGTAGGAATTACATATTCATAAAAGGGGAGATGGTAAAGAAAATATTATGCTCCGTATCAGTGGCGCACACAGGACTTTTTCAGGGGGGTCCGTGGTTGAAAGTTCACCATTCTTGTATCATGCTCTTTTTTATTTTATCGACTTTCGGGAACAAAACACAGTAATAAACTAATTTTTGAATAAATAATTAGCATTAATTAATAAAATTAATCATTAATAACAAGTAATTAATTAAATTTTACGTACTATATACATAGAATTACAATGAATCTGAAAAAAAAATCAAGGGCTTTGGGGAGGGTCCGGACCCCCAGGTCCCCCCCCTTGTGTGCGCCACTGCTCAGTGTATAAAATAACAATTTTACTTGCAAAAAATGCACTGAGTTTGCATTTCATCAGAAGCGAGTACAAGTAACTGTATTTAATAAATTTATAACTTTTTGAAAAGTAAAATGCATGAATTTCATTTTAAAGAAAAAAATAAGATTATTACTGTATTTAACTGGCCATTCTTTATTTGTCTGCATTGTTGATACCAACAGGTATAGCAAAAAGCATTGCAATTAAAATAATCTAATAAATAATGCATCAGAATTATATCCGGCCAAAAAAACGGATTTCTTTTGAATTTCACTTACTTTTAAAATAAGCCTCCTCCAAAAAACAAACAAACGAGAAAGAATTTTTTAATTTAAAAGCTGCCAATGCTTCAAACGTTCTCAACGGATGAACTCCATTGGCGTGGTGTGGATGTTTGGAGATTGAGGGGTGCCAACTCCCGTGTCGTCTTCACCACTTGATTGTAACTTAAAATTACGGAGGTCCGTCGTCTGTAGACCTCGTGTTTATTTGAATTATAATCAAGGAAATAGATCTTGTTAGTCACGCTTTCGATTTTGTTAAGGTTTAAACATAGTTATAGTTAATATTTTTTCTGTTCAGAAAAATAGCTTTCAAGTTGTTTTGTTAATTCATAACAATCTTTTAAGTTGAATCAAATGTTGGAATAATGTAATATTTATACAAAAGAAAAAAAGCACTTATTAATGTAAATCTATACAATAAGTATTTGTTTAAAACAAATATTGTAAAACGTATTGTTTTATAGATGCATGGCCTTTATATTTAACTGGAAATAAATTATACATCCATGAGTTCAAAAATATGCGAGCGCATAATATTAAAAATGTATTTAAAACACACCTTTTACCGAAGCTTAAACGTGCATATTTGATTAATTTAATCTCTTTTTTTGTGTGTGCATAGTCATATTTTAATAAATTCATAAAGTAATGTCCTAGTAGCTACACTCCGCAACCGACAAGTAAACAGAGAAAGAAAAATGACTCCAAAGGCAAATGTTTATCCTTCAGAAAAAAGTACTAATTTTCAACACAAAGGGAGGAAAAAAAGTAATAACTCTTCAACCACCCACTCAACCCGTAAGCACCACAACCCATTTACGGGAATCATTTACGAAAACGAAACCCATTTCTCATGCAGTAGGGAGCCAACAAAACTCAACCCTTACATCGATTTACTATAGCGTAAATTCTTACTCTGAATCGATAGAGTTGTAACCTTCTTTCTACGTCCGTGCATGACGTCACACTTTCGCCGCAACCAACGAGTATCTTGTTCCAGTATCTTCCCTTTTCCCCCCTCTTCGTCATCAAGGGTACCAACCATCTGATAACATCCCTCCCACGCAGTCGCCGCAGGGGGTTGTGCACGATAGTTACTCCTCACTAATTCGACAGGGTCAAAGAGAAGTAGGAGGTAGAGGGAACGGGATCTCTGCTGAATTAGTTTTTGCAGACTATAAAATTTGGTATTTTTGTTTTCTGTCTTGAATGTTTGTAAACATTGATTAGGGTGATTGAACACAAATTATTACATTTTTTTTACATAATTCTGCATTAAAGTTTCTGATGGCGTTTGGAGCAATGTTTTTGAAAAATGATTATTGTTATTTATTTATTTGATATTTAATGTCATATAAAACTGTTTTAAGAATATTATTATAATAAAAAATTATTTAAATGCAATTTTTTGGAAGAAATGAAAAATAAAACACATTTTAAAAATACTCTCTTTTTATGGAAAATGTTTTTTTATAATATTTTACCTGAGAGCTAAAACTTCTACAGAACCCGAAATAGGATTTTTCAAAAATTCACATTATTTTTCGGAGTTACTATCAATTGAAATTAAAACAGATGTTTGTTTTTTTTAAACCAATCTAGTCTGATGTATTAAAATATATAAGAATAAATCCCCTTCTAAATCACATATATTTCAAAACTCTTAGTTCACAGTCTCTGAAACAGAAGTCCTACATATATACATATAGGCAATATATAATTATTATAGAACCGTTTTTCACAAAGAGAGCATGTTTTGAAACACGTTTTTCTTTCTTTTTAACAAAAGTTGCATTTAAATAATTTTTTCTTGTTATAATATTCTTAAAACACTTCTGTAAGTATATTTTATATTCGACTGACCCTAAATATTATAAAAATTATTCATTTATACACTTTTTCAAAATCACAGTTTTTAACCTAGTTGGTACGTTAAAATAAAACTATTTGCAAGTTCCAAATAAAAAAAATGTACCTCCTGCAATTTTAAAAAAAAATGGAATCAGATCAAATAATTATCTTTTTTTTAAATGATAATAAATACTTTTTTTTATATTTAGAGTTAAATGAATTAGAACATACATGTAAAATTGTTTTAAGAATATTAACGCAAGAAATAATTATTTAAAACCAATATTTTTGGTATAAAATGAAGAAAAATACTCTTTTTACGATAAATGCGTCTATAATAATATTTTGCTTAAGACTTCTGTACAAAAAACTTAGCTAGAATTTTTGAAATATATAATTTAGAAGTCGGTTTATATATACATGTTTTAATATATCAGAGTTGGGGAATTTTAACAAAAATACACCGGTTATTTCAATTGATCGTAGCCCTGAAAATAATGAGGAATTTTTTCAAAAATCTTAATTCAGGCCCAAAAGAGAAAAGTCCTTGCAATATTTATTCAAAATATTATTAGTACAGGAGCATTTGTGTCACACAAGAAAAAATGTTTCGAAAACATATCTTCTGTCTTTGCCAAAAATTGCATTTAATTAATTTTATTTTGCAACAATTTTATATGTATATTCTAATTCAATTAACGCTAAATATCAGGGGAGGGGGGGAATTCATTTATTTACTTTTTTAAAATCACGGTTGCAAACATAGTCAGTCACCTTAAACATTCTCTCTCTCTCTCTTTCAATTCCTACTATTAGTTCACTCTCTCCCTATATATCTTGTTCACAGTGGCGCACACCTGGGGGTCCGGACCCCCCCAAAGCCCTTGATTATTTTTCCGATTGATTACAATTTTAATTAAGTATTTGTTATTAATGATTAATTTTATTAATTAATGCTAATTATTTATTAAATAATTAGTTTTTTACTGTGTTTTGTTCCGAAAATAGACAAAATCAAAAGGAGCATGATACAAGAATAGTGAACTTTCGACCCCGGACCCCTACCCCTTGAAAAATCCCTTTGTGCGCTACTGATTTTGTTCTAATTTTCAATCGTTAATAAAATGCAGTCGGACCTCTGTATAACCAAGTCGCTAAATCCCGGAAAAAAGTTCGTTATATAAAGGTTCACCTTTTAATATACTTTATAAACCACATAAAACAAATTTTAAATTCATAAACACTATATATTAAAAAAAAGTAATTATTCACACCTGTTTTAAACTTAATATATGTTTATTTTATAAATCTTACCCATAAAAAAAAAACTGCAAGGAAAACAAGAAAAAACAATGTCGAATGTGTCACTGTATTTTTAATATTAAGAAAACAATTTTATATTGAAATTAATGAATTCTAAGAACATTTTCTAATTTAAAGCATACAAGCAGTATTAAATATACATTATTTTATAAATAGAACACCGGGACACGGTATAACTCTACTGAGTGCGAAAGAGGTATCGAAAATGTTTTTAGTGAACTGGCCAATTGGAATTAAAGGTTGCACTTCTTGTGTGTGGGTGAAACGTCCTGAACTCTATTGCTCTCGGCGAGTTAGGATCTAATAAATCTAGATCAAGATTTATGACCACCATAAAATGTATTTAAGAGAGAATAACTTGAAATTTTTTTCAGAAATATTTTAAAATTGCAGAGAACAAAAACTGAATCACAAGAGTAAAAGTTCGTTATATAGAAAATGCACTTCGCTATTGGGAGGTTATTTTACGAAGAAAATCGTCAAATGTTCAAGGTTCTAGGAAAAAGTTCGCTATTTCGAAAAATTCGCAATACAGTGGTTCGACTGTACTTTCTATTCATCCATTCAAGTTCAAATATATTTTTTTAAACTTGAGTAGATGGCACTTGATGTTAATACAATTTTTCAAATATTAATTCATTAATTAAATAAAAAAGTGAATAAATAGTAACAAACAAAAATAATAGTCTAACAGCATATTTAAAAAGGAAAACCGCTAGTTGCGTCATTGTAGCGCAAGGTATAGTGCGTTGGACTTCTAATTCGATGGTCGTGGGTTCGAATCCCACCTGGGATGACCTTATTTCAGAGAATGTGTTTTTTTTACTACACTATTTTATTAAAATAATTACACATTTAATTAATGAATAAATAGTAACAAAAAAATAGTACAACACCCTATATAGAAAGGAAAATGGAAAATTGCGAGGAAAATCGCTTTCTCTATTTTGTCACTTAATATTGTGATATACATATTTATATTAATTGTAGCTATTTAATAAAAAGTAACTAATATAAAAAATTATTTTGGTTGACCTGAGTAGGAATTTGACTTAAATTTTATATATATATATATACAGTAGTGCACACAGGAATTTTTCAAGGGGGGTGTCCGGGGTCGAAAGTTCACCATTCTTGTATCATGCTCCTTTTGATTTTTCGATTTTCGGGAACAGAATACAGTAAGAAACTAATTAATATATATATACATATATGTATTGAATAAATAATTAGCCTTAATTAATAAAATTAATCATTAGTAACAAATACTTAATTAAATTTTACGTACTATATACTTAGAATCATAATCAATCGGAAAAAAATCAAGGGCTTTAAGGGGGGGTGTCCGGACCCCCCTGTGTGCGCCACTGTATATATATATATATATATATTGTTTTAAAAAACCAGAATATATGTTATTCAATAATATCTTTGGGCAATTTTGACCTTAAAAGTCTTCATATTTATACTAAGACGCTATATGCGTGTATATGTTAAGACAGTGACCCGCAACCCCGGTCCTCGGATCAAATAGTGCCGGGCCGCCTAAAGAACATCATCAAACTATTGCCATTTTATTTAAAGTGGCGCATTTCTCTCGGATTTGCGCAACTTTCCACGGAAATCACTTATTATTCCACTTTAAATCACTTTTATTCATTTTTGCTGTAGCTATATTTTATTCTGAAGGCATATTTAAATGTGACTAAATTAAAATTGTTAAATCAAAGCAATCTAAAATATAAACAATCAACGTGTCCCACTCTCAGCGGGCAGCGGTAAAATAATCAAACGTTGACCGGTCCGCAGCGAGAATAAGGTTGCGGAGCACTGAGTTAAGATATTTTTAAAGCATATTTATATCGACAGTCCTTTCTTAAATGACATTATAGAAAAAAAGTGTTCCTGTTTTAGAATAGAACCTATTTGTAATTTAAATTTAGTTACATAACGTATAAATATATACACATCTGAGATTATAAAATCCGTGAAAAAAATATTTTTTTAAAAAAAGAAAGCATACTACGAAAACATCCTTTAAGAAATTCGCCCACTTTGTTTTTCCCGTGCACAGCATACAAAGTCGTAATATCTTAATTCCATGCCAGTAAGTCAGTAGGGAATAATTATTACCAATTGTCTTCCCCTGTCTACCTCCGACCTTTAAAATCCATCACAGTGAAAGCCGCAACTTTTTGACATTTTTATCACGTCCGTTCTTCCCTGCGGGGGAGGTGTTGCCGTTAACCAAAACGTGAACTCCATATTTTTTCTGACTCAAATGATATCACAGATTTCATACCAACAAAACTGTCTCTGTCCCAATCGATATATAACACCGGCTTTTGCTCCGGTAAATATGGAAAAATATGCATGTGCGGAAAGGGAGGGAAAAATCTTATCTTCTCGCTCACCATTTGAAAAATATATACTAGCGCTGAGAGTATAAGGTATCTGTGTTTGAGTAGAGGAGAAAGCGCAGAGTGAGGAAATTTCTCAAGTTTTTTTCCAAATGGATTCCTTTTTTTAGACGCGCCTGTGATGCTGAGGTATTTTGTTTCTCCCCTTTCTGCTATGCGGAGTCAGTTCTAGAGTTAGTATGTGAAAGAATTTGTGAAAGGAGTACATTCTTATTTATGGAAGGTATATGCTTTTTCCTCTTTTGATAAAAAAAAAGGAAAGGATATTGAAGGGAATACAGTGAAAAAAAAAGGAAAGGATATTGAAGGGAATACAGTGATGGGGCATTATTTACGAATGCGATTTATTCGTACCTGTAAAATCCATCATTGTTATTACGCATAATGCAGCGTTTATTGCAAAATGAGCGTTTATTTTAATTATTTATTGCGAACGCAAGGTCAATTTTTATTCGCTTGAAAATCTGTTTATTTTAATCCGTTTATATTTTTTTATTAACAGAGAGGGCCGTGTGTAGCCTAGTGGTTAGAGCATCGGACTCCAGACCGGAAGGCCTGGGTTCAATGCTCGATGCCACCAAATACCCTCCGAGTACACACGGAGTACGTGCTGGTTAAATCAGTGGGTCCGTAGTCTTGTGGGCTTAGTCACGAGCGTAGGGACTGGAAAAAATTTCCCTCCCCTTCAGTTTCCATGCAGAAATTGTGGAGGTGGAGATAGAGGTCGTGTCGCCATCTATCGTCCCTTCGTGGAATTTCACCAAGCTAAAATCGCACTGTGTCACCTGTATGGTGCTCAAGGCCAACGACAGGCGTACCTCTTGCCCATACCACGATGAATTTCGTGGGCCTCGATCTGACTACGTCAGACTGATTGATTGATTGATTGAATATTAACGTCGCACTGTTCAGCTACACGGGGGCTTTTGGCGACGGACCACGTAATTTTGAACCATGGTCAAGTGACGTGGACGACACCTGAGCTGGCACCCCCCTCTCCTAACTACCACACCAACGGGAGGACGTTTCAGCTCTCGACAGATTTAACGTGCATCGCTGCCCTACACGGCGGGTCTTTAGTGGTACTGGGCTCGAACCCGTGACAAAGCAAGCCACAGTCCGATACCTATACCACTCGGCTACCGCGGCCACGACTACGTCAGACAGGTGGCATCAGAAAACAACAACATATTAACAGAGAAGAGTCGAAAATGAAGCATTTTGAAAGTTCGCTTATAATTTCTTTTATGCTATACCTACCCCTCCCCCTTATTATATCTGTTGTATTCAGATAAAGTATACGGTTAATGTTGATGTATCTTGTTAGGGATTTACTTCATGATTGACAGTAGTGTTCAAAGACTTCTTTTATAGGGGGAGCTGTACCACACCCCTTGTATACGTTTTCTCTTTACACGAATGCTTCATGTGATTTACACACACACACACACATATATATATATATATATATCCTTTAGAATATTCCTTATTCCCCCCCTTAAAGTTATCTTTATATTTTGATGTTCTAGACCAGTGGTTACAAACAAAAGGTTAACTTGGACCAAACAAACAAAGTTTGACTTCAGGTGGGCCGCAAGAAAAATCAATATTCTTTGAAACGTAAATTTATTTCGAACAATACATTGTAATAAAAGAACAAGTAAAATTTGATGTTTACGTCCTGACACTTGACATCTCTTCTCTGCTTCTCTCTTTCCTATTTCGCGAAAATTTTGATATTTTATTATATAATATTTTTTGTGGCGATATACTAACTAGCCTTGCCGCAAAAATGTCCGTTGTGGGCCGCGAGTTTTACACCCCTGTTCTAGACCGCTGTTTAACATAAAGAAACACAGCTAAGAATGGTATTCCTCATTCTGCCTCCTTTAAAGTTGTTGTCGCGATAGCCGATTGCGGATAAAACGCGGTAAATCTGTCGAGACTTAAAGTACTCACGTTGGCGTAGTAAGAAAGTTTGGAGAGTGGAGTTTCATCTCAGGTGTGTCGCCCTTACAGCTTGACAGAAATTCAAAATTTCGAGGTTCTTCGCCAATAGTCTTTGCGTGGCTTCAGAGTGTAACTTTAATAAACATGAATTAAAATTTCTCCCTTTAAAGTTTATATTTTAATATTCTAGACCAGTGTTCCGCAACCCCCGGTCCATGGATCAAATGGTACCGGGCCGTACAAGAAGCATTAAATTATTTATGGTATATTTTCCTTGGATTTCAGCTACTTTTTATAAAAATCACTTTATATTCATTTTTTGGTGTAGCTATATTTTATTCTAATGTCACGATTATATGCAATTGAATTAAAATTATTAAATCAAAACAGTCTAAAATATAAACAATCAACGTTTTCACCTCAGCGGGCCGCGGTAAAATTAACGAACATTGACCGGTCCGCGGCGATAAAAAGGTTGCGGAACACTGTTCTAGACCAGCAACTCAGCCCCTAGGGCAGCCAATTGGAGTCAATGTTCACTGTACCCTGCATCCAATCAGAGAGCAACCTCTTAGCTCTCAGCCAAGCCAAAAACTCACCACCCAGATGAAGAACATAAGCCACGCCTCCCGGATTCCATCGCTCGACCAATCACCAACATGCCACTCAGCAGAATGGAAAACACCACTTTTGCCATGCCCAGCATCATAGACTCTCACGATATGGGAATGAGGACTGTTTTTACAGTCCAGACGCCCAAAAGAAAACGTCTATTCAACGCCTATTCATTCTGGACCAGCGGTTCTTAAACTGTCGATCTCTTCGGCCCCCTTTTATGTATCAGCCTGATATCGCGGACCCCCAAGATTTGGAACACCCCTCCCCCTGATTCCCAACACATGTCTGAGGGATTTAAAGGGTTCTCTATAACATGAGACTGCCTTTGCTACGTATACCGATACTTTTTTTTAACACTTCTATTTTCCTTTAAGGAAACAGTAAATATCTAATTAAAAATGTTATAAAATACCAATTTAATAAACTCCAAACAAACTCAAACTCAGTGGCGCAACAGCCCATGAGGGCCAAGACCTACTGTGCCCATCCCAGTATACGTGACTATTGGGCGCATGAGGAGATATCCTGACCAAGTGTGGTCATTCTGAAGCGAAACCCCCTCAGTGTTTTAGACCCCAAGAAAGCTTGGTACTCCTTTATCGATTCACTAAAGGGATGAAAGGCTTAGTGGACTGTGCCCAGCCAACACCTCTGAGGTGTTGGCGAAGCTCGAGGACAGAACCCCGGTGGCATAGAACCCCTGTGGCATAGAAGCGCGATGCGCTACCTCTGGGCCTTTATTAATTTAATATTAACAATAAATATATTCTTGATCGAAATACAGGTTATAATAGAAGTTTTTTCATTAGGGCAATTCAGTGATCTAGTCTAAGGTGGCACATCTTTCATTTTTTCCCACGAGGCCTTTCAGAGTCTGTAAAAGAATGAAATCTTAACATTTTATGAGAGACCTACACGAACACCCTAGAAAGGAGCTGGGGACCACAGTTTAAGAACTACTGTTCTAGACACATGTGTGTCATAGCAAATTTTCTTTGAAAAGCGAATACAAATATAATTGGGCATTTAAAAATAATTGTGATGATTTATAAAGTTAATAATGTATTATATAATGATATAAAATAATTAATAACGTTTTTTTTTCTTCATGCAGAATGTTAAGAAAAAAACTTTACTCGAGAAAAAAAAACAATATTATTTGAAATTTATTTTATAAATTTTTCTCTATAGGTTAATAGATAGGTTATTTACACTTTAAAGCAACTCTAAGGCTTTTGGCAATGGACCTCGTATTTTTATCCAGTTTTTCTGCTTGAAAATAATCTGTTGATAAAAATTAAGTACGCGTTTCTTTTTTAAAAAATATTGATTTGGAGGAACCGAAATACGTATTCTTGAAAGATGTTTTGCAGTAGTACCTCGTTTATAAAAGGTGGATAGTATAATTAATTTCACAACGCGGTTTTATTTCATTTATTTTTAAAATAATTTAGAGCATTTATTTACACTTGCCTAAAATATTCAACTCCTTGAGTCGAAAAGTTGATACCGTGCTTACTAAAAGGATTGAAAAGTTGTGTCAGTTACTTTCTTTTTGATTCTTTATCTTCTTTCCCCATTTGCTGTAGTAAAAGGATTTGATCGTATTATATTTTCATTTTTCTACTATGCTTGCTCTTACCCTACTTGCTCTCTTAAGCCTCTTGCCGTGTGACACATTTTCGAATGAAGTGGATTAGTGCTTTTCGAAGAAAAACACTCAGGTAGTAATCCTTCTCATTTCTTTGAAGGAAACTTACGCAAACAGCAACAACAACAAAAAAAGGAGAAAAAAAATATACATATATATTCTTTAAGAAAAAGAATCGTATTGTTTAGATGGAAATATCGGGTTGATTCTGAAAAATGGTGATTATATATATATATATATATAGAAATAAAGTTATCAAACCTGGAGGAAATTTTTCGAAACAAGTAATATAAAATTTTTTTTTTTAGTTATTTTTTATTAAATAGTCACAATTAATATAAATATGTGTATACATACGACAAAATCACAATATTAAGTGGCTAAAGAGGACGCGATTTTCCTTTCTATATAAGGTAATAGACTATTATTTTTTTGTTTTTGTTACTATTAATTCATTCATAAATCACATTCTCAGAAATTAGGCCATCCCAGGTAGGATTCGAACCCACGGCCTTTGAATTAGAAGTCCTACGCGCTATTCATTGCGCTACACAGGGATACGACGAATGATTTTCCTTTTTATATATGGTTTTGGTCTATTATTTTTCTGTGTTACTATTTATTCATTAATTAAATATAATTAATGAATTGATAGTTGAAAAAACTATTAACATCAAGTGTCATCCACTGCGTTTTAGAAAATATATTTGAACTATAATGGAAGAATATATATATATAGAGAGAGAGAGAGAGAGAGAAAGTATTATATTAACGATATTGAAAATTTGAACAAGTGAACTAATATTATGAATTATGAAAGGAGAAGAAGAAACGTAAGACAGCCACACTTGTTAAAGAAATACCCAACTCGGTTTCAGTTTAAACATTTTTCCATCGCGTCTTCTCTTTATCATAAAAGCTCACACAAAAATCCCCCTTTATTCTCCCCTCCCTTTGAGACGTGTAACTTTTTCTTCAAAGGGGATCGAAAATTTATCCTATATAGAACGGGAGGTGAGAGAACACACCGTTGATGACCTTTGTGGGTCGTGAGAACCCAAGGGGCTCCTTTAAGGGACTTGCAAACAGCCCCTCTTCTGGAGGCAAAAATTGTGGTGTAGAGCCTGCATCTAAATTGCCACCTTCTGTTGGCGAATTTGTCTCCGTGTAGAGAAGTGGCATTAGATAATTGTGTCAGTAAATAATCGTGACTAGTATAGGGGTCGTGTATATGTTACCGAATGCGTATTTACAAACCAACTGATTCATTTATTTTCTTTTAAAAAATACTACTCTAATAATTTACGCTTTGTAAGTTTTTCTCTCTCTTTTATCATGATAATTATAACAAAAATTTGTGTAGAATCTGTGAATATTTGTTCGTATTTCGAAAAAGAATTTAAAAAAACTATTGATAAGAATCAGTAGCGCACACAGGAATTTTTCAAAGGGGGGGTCCGGGGTCGAAAGTTCACCATTCTTGTATCATGTTCCTTTTGATTTTGTCGATTTTCGGGAACAAAACACAGTAATAAACTAATTGTTGAATAAATAATTAGCATTAATTAATAAAATTAATCATTAATAAGAAGTAATTAATTAAATTTTACGTACTATATACATAGAATTATAATCAATTGAAAAAAATCAAGGGCTTTGGGGGGTCCGGACCCCCCTCCCTCTCCTTGTGTGCGTCACTGGACTATTTTAATGTAAAAAAATCACATTTAAAAATATAAATAATTATGTGTGAGCACACAGTTAATAGCTATCATATATTTCAGTCATGTACTTAACTTTAGGTACAACTTGCTTAAAGTTTATTGGGATATAAACTTTATGCACCCCCCCTTGTGTGCGCCACTGATAAGAATTACTTGTAATAATTTTGGAATACATTCGCACATTTATAAAAATAAAAAAGCAATGTTTTCTTTTTAAAATTAACTTTTACATAGCTTTTAAATCTAGATATAAAATTTATTTATTATTATCATATTGGATTAAAATTTAAAAGTGACCACTAATAGTTTCTTTATTACGTAGTCACTAGGCTACCGCGGCTGCCTTACTAGTACAAGCTACGAGTATGTGACCACAACCACGCCCTAGTGATTGTGGTCACGAACTCGCGGCTGGCATATCAGGAGTGGGAGCCCCAGTGTCATTGAAGGCCTGCCGTGTAGAGTTTTAGCTGATGAACGTTAAATATTTCGAACTCAAAGTTCTTCCGTTGACTTGGTGTGGTAGTTTGGAGAAGGGGTGCCAGCTCAGGTGTCTTCCTCGTCACTTTACCGAGGTTCAAAATTACAAGGTCCGTTGCCAATTGTCTTCGTGTTGCTTTATAGTACGACGTTAGAAAACTTTTACTCACACAAAACGGAACATATACAAATGAAGCGTCGAATAACTTAATCATCTTTGAATTCTCCTGTTATTGGCAACGGACCTTGTAATTTTGAACCACGGTCGAGACACAGGGCGACATCTGAGCCGGCAACCCCCTCCTAATTTCCACACCACGCCACGGGAAAACTTAAAGCCTCGATAGATGTATCGTACATCAGCCCCTCTTCACGGCGGGTCTACAGTGGTACTGGGAATCGAGCCCAAGACTCGACAACGCTGGCCACAAGTTCGTGAACATGACCACTCGGCTACCACAGACAAAAGACTGAATATTAAAAGAATAGTTTATAGTTATAACTTATTACATTAGAATGATGTATGAAAGTCCTAAATTTTTAATGTGAGTTTAGCATGAAGTGTGTTTACGTACTAAACTTCGAAACACTTCAGTGGTTTTGTGAGAATGTTTGGAAATCACTTTTTTTTCGGTTGTTTCTTAGAAAAATTATATTACAAAGAATTTCTATCATTTACAGCGCATCTTTCGTTCAGAAACTTCCAAAAAGTGCTAAGGACCTTAGCACGCTTGATTTGACTTCGCGTCAATTTATTCGGTTGAGAACTGATGTTTTTTAATGCATGGATGCTGATGACTTGGCATATTTAGATCTTTTCTCAGGATTTGATACTTTTTTTCTTGTTGTTGATTCTTCCAATTGGTGCTGTGTTTTTACATACTTATCAATTTAGTTGAAATACCGAAATTATAATCCATTTCTTTTTATAATGTAGCTCCAAATACGTTTTTTTTTTTAAATTGAAATACAGCATGCTAAATAAATCAGTTTTCTTCACTATATACATTGAGGAGGGGGAAATCGTGATTATATGGATAAAAAAAAATATTATATCAATCTGAACCTACGTATGCGGGAAAGATGCTCTATGGTATGGAGATTAGGCAGTGGCGCCCCCACAGGAATTTTTCAAGGAGGGGGTCCAGGGTCGTATGTCCACCATTCTCGTATCATGCTCCAATACGCCGCCCAACATATTCTTTTGATTTTAGCTATTTTCGGGAACAAAAAGCAGTAAAAATTTAGCATTCATTATTAAAATTAATTATTAATAGCAAATAAAATTTTTCGTTCTATATACGTAGGATTACAATCAGTCGAAAGAAATCAAGGGCCAGAGGGGTTTCCGTCCCAGGGACCCGCCCCCTTGTGTACGCCACTGAGATTTGGCGACAAATAGTTAAAAATAATAATTTCAAAATTTAATATTGCAATGAAAAGTTGAATTTTCGAGCATAAAAATATATGGAAAATACTTAGTTTTGGTTTGATGATTTTAAAAAATCATTATCTTTAACAGTATAAATAACCAAAAGTAAGGATTTCTAATAAACGAATATTGAGTAACGAAAGTACATTGCAACATATCATAACCCCGCTTTCTCTCCCCGCTGTCTGATTCAAGCTGCATCTTCCGCTCTATCGTGCACTGTCATTTCGCGCGCGACTGGTATATATATATATATATATATATATATATATATATATATATATATATATATATATATATATATATATATATATATATATAGGTTTTTATTTCTAAAAAATTAATACTTAAAGAAGCTGTTAAAAAAAAGTGTACTTGCTGATGTGTTTTTTCTTGTAACTAGTAGCTCACACAGAATTTTATAAAGGGAGGGGGTACAGGGTCGAAAGTCTACCATTTTGGTATCATGCTCCAATCCGCCGCCCAACATATTTTTTTGATTTTGTCGATTTTCCGGAACAAAAACAATACAAAATTATTGAATAAATAATTAGCATTAATTAGTAAAATCAATTATTAATAATTAATCAATTATTAAATTTTATGTAATATATACATAGGATTATAACCAATCGAAAGAGAAAAATCAAGGGCTATGGGGGGGGGGGTGCGGACCCCATGGACACCCCCCTTGTGCGCGCCACTGCTTGTAACTATTTAGTATCTACGTAGTCTCTCATCACAATAAATGTTAAAAGTACTAAAATGCTGTTTCACTTTGACAAAAATTGCTTTGACTTCTTTTTACCATAAAAAAGCTCAAATATCTTGACTTCATTCCCTTTGTGGCAGTATTTTAACATAGAAATTAATTTTGAATTTTATTTTTTCCTTCATCTATATATCAAACGACATTTTTTTCTGCATAGATAGATTTTTAAATTCTTAAAAAGAAAAAAAAAAGGGGGGGGGCAAGGTCGAAAGTCCACCGTTTTCGTATCATACCCCAATACCGCGCCGAACATATTCTTTTGATTTAATCGTTTGTCGAGAACAAAAAAAAGAGTAAAAAATAAAAAATTATTGAATAAATAATTAGCTTTAATTAACAAAAAAAGTTTTTATAGCAAAAATGTAATTAAATTTTAATTTATACATATTTTTACAATTAAACCGGAAAAAAAATCAAAGACCACGGGGGGATTCTGTATCCGTGAACCTCTCCATTGTGTGCACGATTGAACCCAGTATGTTGATCAAAATATTCCATATCTTTACAAACAATACATAAAATTTAATTTCTTTAAAAAAATGTTAAGATTTTATTTCTTAACTCATTTTTCATTTTGTATCATTAAAATAATTTCCATCTCTTAAGTGCTGAACATCAAACAACACTTCGATTCTCCAGTACACAATCTTATTCCGATTCGTACTGAAGGAACCCGAATTTCTCTCTGGCCTTGTTCTCCGCCTTCGTCAATTGATTGGTGGGGGAAAGTTGTTGTCCCCTTTAAATGTTCACCTGCCCCGTGCAAGAGTTGAATGGACACCTCCTCTTTCCAATGAGCTGTCGACAAGCGTCTGTCAATCACAGCTCCCTTTTAGATTAGGGAAACCAATGGACCGAGTCAAGAGGTCGTAAAAACAGATGGTGGGAGGGGTGGGGAGGATGTTATTCCCCTTTTCACTTGGGGTGGGAGTTGCTAATCAGTGAAAGATAAAAACTGTGTTCTGTAGAAATACGTGATTTTTTTTTATTTTAGGGTTTGTGCGAACGTGGGAGAGTGTTTATTGCTTTCATTTATGAAATTTTATTGAGTTGTAAGTTTCATTAACATGTTGCAATAAAGGCCGTTTACATTTATGTCTGTCTATCTTCGGCTAATGTTAAAGAATAGGACCCGAATTCGGAATATTTTTCAAACACAAAAGTACTCAAAAATTAATATTATATTCTGGCTTCATTATCCTGTAGAGAATCACTTATTTTATCAAACTACTTATTTTTACCTGAGTTGACGCATTTTTCTTTTATAAAATGTGTTTCGCATTTTCCCCCTATACCGTAATGCTAAATGAGCTATCGCTTTACAAGTTAAAAGGAAAAACTAATTGCTTATATGAAATATTTTGAAACTTTAAAAACACTATATTATAAAAAATGTATGTGAGTTACCATATCACAAATTTTTATAAAAATGTGCTCCGCGTTAAGTTCACGCTCACGTTCATATGGCGAAAGCAGCCGATAGGTACTATTCTGTATCGTTTCATTTTGAACATTTTTAATAGTTTGGTTTCATAGGGTAGGACTTTCTTCTTTTTTTTCGTGATTATGTAATTCCTCCTCTGGTGTATAAAAATATTTTCCTGATTATTATAATGCAATAAAATACTCAAAAAATCATTCTGAATATGCGCGAATGAAGCATTATAGTGTTTTATTTTGTTGATTATTTTTTAATATTTTTTTAAGGAAAAGAAATAAATTTATACATCAATCAAATGTCACAATATAAATTTAAAGAAGGGGGAGGGGTAAGAGAGAGAGAGAGAGTTTATAAAACTCATTATTTTTATAATCCATTCTTTGTGTTCTTTATGATTCGATTTTAAATTATAAATGCTACTGGGACAGATCTCGTCATTTTGAACCTCTATTATGGGATGTGGACAACATCTGAGATTAGCACCCCGGCTCCCAAACTTCCACATCTCTCTAATATGAATGAGTTTTGACAGATTTAACGTGCACCAGCTCCTCAAAATACGGGTCTTTAGTGACATGAAACTTGAACCCATGACTCGACAGAAGCAACGCCAACCACGAGTTCGCGACCATGACCATGTGACCTCGATACCGTAGTGGTCAAGGTCACGAACTCGTGGTTGGCGTTATCGAGTGGCAGATTTTAGTCCTGAGGCTAATGTATGCTCACCGTGAATAGGGGCTGATGTACCCAGGGACTCTTAACACACTTTGAGGCCCTGGGCCCCTGTGCAAAAGTAGGCCCTACCTGAGGTCTTAAAAATAGACAGTATATGGCAGGCATTGTCAAATACTCGTTCAAACGATAATTTGAAACAAATAAATATATGCACGATTCCACAATCTCAAAAACCTAGGCACAAACTGGCTCGACCGATGGCCGCATTTCGACTAAATGAATTGAATATTTGTTTATGCTATTAGGCCTAGGCCTAGACATGGACAACGGTCATCACATATTACAGTCAGTTGACATGCAGTTTGAAATTCCATGTTTTTCGGAGAATATGTGCGGAAATAACATTCTACCATTAAAATTATCCGGATCATGACCTTATTACTCCAAGAGTCGAGAACGAAAGAAGGCCCCCACCAAGGGCGAGGCCCTGGGTTCGGGCCCAGTTGGCCTATGCCTTAAGACATCCCCCTGGATGTACTTATAAATCTGTCCAGTCCTCCTGTTTGGGTGGTGAAGCTTGGAGAGGGGCTGCCTGATCGTGTGTCGTCTTTGTCTCTTGCCCGTGGCTCAGAATTACGAGGTCCGCCGCCAACAGCTTTCGTGTTGTTTCAGAGTGCGATAAATACTCATTCATGTGACCATGACCATGGCTACGTTTTAACTGCTTGATAAAACGTGTTTTCTTCACAAAAAAGTCATTCTTATTTGTAATAATTATTACTAGGCGCCCATCCAGTATAGTGATTAGCGACGCTGACTGCTGTACCGTAAGGCCTGGGTTCGAGTCCCGGAGAAAGCGGGAATGTTTGCAAATGTATAGTGCTTTTGCGTCAGGGGGGTACTCTAAATAGCCGTCGAGTCACAAGTCCTCTCATTAGGTTGGTGGAAAAGGTAGAGAGGTGGTAGGCCCCTGACTCTCAGGTTGTTCTTCCTCAAAATTGGGGTGGAACCGAGCTAAATCGTACAGTCACCTGTATGGTGCTCAAGGCTACGGCTAACGAAAGGCGTACATGAAACCCCTTGCAATGATGAATTTCGTGGGCCACGATCTGACACAGTCGAGATCAGTTGGCGTAAGAAACAACAACAACAATAATTATTGCAAAACTCTTGAAGAAATATTAAACCATTTTAACAACAATAAAAATATGGCGTGAAATTTAAATTCATTACAATCAATAGCTTTAATACTACAATATTATTTCGTTATGGCTTTTTTTTAAAAAAAAAATAATTGTGAACTTAGAATACTCTGCAAGTTCTGAAAGTTGAAAACGAACGAATCTTAATAATTACGATAGGCACTAAACGATAAAACAATTTGATCGAGTTAAATCCAACTTTCATGATGCAAATACATATGCTTCTAGTAGCATGCATCGTTATCACAACATTGCAAATAAATGAACGTTTAAATATTTCTTCACTGTTTCTAAAATCAAACCAGCTAGGCAAAAGACAATCGTTATCGTAATTCACCTCCCATCCACAGATCGTTACGCAGCACGACGAGTCATTATTACACGTCTCTCATTTTCAGATTAATACTCCTCCTCATCCTCCTTAAATCGCTTTCATGGATACTTAATTCATAGCGTTATCTCGTATCTGCCATCTTGCTTATCTATCTATCATCCTCTATCATCCTCGAAGGAGTAGGAGGAAGAGGAGAGAGACTTTTATCGTCCACCACATCACATTCCACAACTTAAATCTCGACACTAATGTGCCCACAGAGAACCTGCATGCTTCGTCGCTCTTGCGTATCCAACGGGAAGTGATTCAACATAATATTTCTTCCGTTATTAGTAGAGAGAGGAAATACCTTCGGTCGAATGGCGTGTGGCAAATTCAATTTGTGTGGAATGCACTTTTTTTCGTTTGTTTCTGCTTTTTCTTATTTAATATGTGAGAAGGTCGAATGAATGTTTTTTGCTGAATCGTAATTTATTTTTAGGAGCAGAATAGTTGTGTTGTTATATATATGTTAGAGTGGATTATGGTGGTATGGAGGAATTTTTTTTATTATTAATTGGAATGTACTTATGCGGAAAAGAAGTTGTACGGTATGCAGTGGTGCACTCAGGAATTTTTCAAGGAGGAGGGGGTCTAGAGTCGGAAGTCCACTATTCTCGTATCATGTTTCAATACACCGTCCAACATATTCTTTTGATTTTGTCAATTTTCGGGAAGAAAAAACATTAAAAAATTAACTATTGAATAAGTATAATTTTAGCATTAATTAATCAAATTAATTTTTAATAACTAATATTTAATTAAATATTATGCACTATGTACATAGGATTCTAATCAATCGAAAAAAAATCAGGGGCTATGTGGGGTCCGACCCCGCCCCCTTATGTGCGCCATTGATGGTATGAAGATAAGAAAAAAAAAATAATTAAAATATAATAATTTCAAAATTTGTAATATGGCCACAAAGTTGTTGATTTTTTCATAAAGAAAGGAAGGACTTAATTTTAATTAGAGGATTTTAGACTCAAATAACCAAAACCGATGCTTATTTAATATTCAGTAATGGATAGTATAATGAATACATCGCAACATTTCATTAGTCTCTTCTCGCACAGTCGAATGTGTCCGATTCAAACTTTTTTTTCCTGACTTCCGCTTTATCGTGTGTGCATTTGTAATTTCCAATTATAGGTATTTAAAATTTACTACTAAAGAAGTAGTTAAATGTATCCGATATTTTTTTCCCATTGTAACTATTAAGTAGGCGTCCTCTTATCTGAATAAATATTAAAAAGTACTAAAGCGCCTGTTTTTCTTTAACAAAAATTTTACTTTGACTTTTTACCATAACAAAAAATCTCGAGTACCTAAACTTCGTTCCCTTTGTGGCAGTACTAAATATATAAAAAAAAATTTGTTTTATTTTCCCCTTCATCTGTATATCAGAGAACATCTTTTCCGCATAAGTAGTTTTTGAAATTCTGGGGGGAAAATATATATATTTCGATCCACCCATTGGCACACACGGGAATTTTTTAAGGGTTAATTTTTTCCAGGGTCGAAAGTCCATCATTTTTGTATCATACCCTAATACGCCGCCAAACATATTCTTTTAATTTTGTCGATTGTAGAGAACTAAAAACAGTAAAAATTAAATTACTGAATAAATAATTAGCATTGATTGATGAAATAAATTATTAAAAGCAAATACTTAATTAAATTTTACGTACTGTATACATTTCATTGTTATCAATCAAAAAAAAAATCAAAGGCTCGGGGAGTTGTCCGGACCCGGGAACTCCCTCCCCTTTTGTGCCCCATTGGATCCACCCTATTGTATAATAGCCACTGCGCTCTATTTTCATTATCATCGATGGTATGTTTACACTGTAACTGTTTTGAAATTATATTAACGGCGATTGTGTGTATTGTACCTTTAGTATTACGTTAGAAAGGTTTTGTAAAAGGAATATTCCAATTCAAAGTAGAATTCATTAATTTTAATTTTTAATTACTCTTAAATAATTACTTCATTTAACTTTATAGTTTGTGATATAAAAAAACTCTCCTGTGGAGAACTTGTGCTAATGCACTGGCGTAGCTAGCTCTGAGGAAGCCAGTGGCGCACACAAGGGGAGGGTCCTTGGGGTCCGGACCCCCCCTCCCAAAGCGCTCGATTTTTTTTCCGATTGATTATAAATCTAAGTATATAGTTACGAAAAATTTAATTAAATATTTGTTATTAATGATTAATTTTATTAATTAATGCTAATTATTTATTCAATAATTAGTTTTTTACTGTATTTTGTTCCTGAAAATTGACAAAATCAAAAGGATCATGATACAAGAATGGTGAACTTTCGACCCCGCCCCCCCCCCTTGAAAAATTCCTGTGTGCGCTACTGGAGGGAGCCCTGTGTCAAAATTCTTTCGGGGCCCTTTTTTAAGATATGGAAGACTTGCTAGTGGACTGTAGCTACATATGTTGGGGTCCTTGTAGCTTGGGGGCCCCCTATTATTGATAATGCGTTAGCTACGCCCCTGTGCTAATGCCAATATTCTTGCTATAATAACAGCATGTTTGCGCATTATTTTCTTTGCGATTTAATATTTGTGATAAGTCCCTTATATCATTCTTCCCCAACGTACTATTTAATATGTGCATCACAAAATTGACACATTTCGGTGAGCACAACTGCCTATCTCTCACCCTACTTACTGCCCATTCCTAATCACATCTTCCGTTGCCAACATCCCCGCAATCTGCGATTCCATTTTTAACAACCCTCGATAATGACACTCATCATTGTTTTTCACTAAGAACTTCCTTCAAAAGTGGCGGAAAGACAAATTCATCCATTATGTATCATCTAGAATTGGATACATTTGATTCTTTTGGCCATCAGGAAGACAAGAGGCGCTAGAGCATTAGCTAATGATCACTACCCGGGAGGTTGCTGGCAGGGTGCCAAGGGAAGATCCACCCCTCACCCCCTCTTCAATCACTCGGGACCCCCCCCCCGTCTTTCTTTTTTTGTAGTAATAGTAGTAGCGTGTGTTGAGGGTTGCAGGTCTTCATTCACGCCTTTTCCTAGCCCTTATCATCTGAGGATTGGCTTGCGTAGGGTAATAAACTAAGCGAGCGGGAAAAAAACTGTTCTTCCCGTGGAAAGGGAACTTTTTTCTTACTCTCCATTGAGAAGTTACTGTTGTGAATGTAGTAGATAGGATCTTGTGAAGTTTGAGTGTATATATATAACTCGGGTAAAAAAAATATAGGTCAAAACGCATTGCATAATTTTTCATCGTTTTTCCCCCTACAATTAACGTGATACAGGATTTTTTCCGAAATTTCTCTCTGGATAAGTTGAGAAATTTTCATTCCCCTGACGTTAAATAATTCCTTTTTTTTTTTTTTTTTTTTTTTGGAAAAAGTGCCATTTATTGTTCATTACAGAATATGTTTTGTGGACTGCTTTATCAGCTGGTTAAATGGTTACTCAAAGTCTGTTTACTTCTTTTGACTCCTTGCCATGTATATGTTTTGTTTGTATGTTTTGTGTGTGTAAGTGTATTGGAAATACAATCATATATAATTTGTTGCTCTTTCAATTATCTTGAAGTAAAAAACAAATATTCCTATGCATTATTATGAAAATTATACCAAATAGTTTTACAAAATAAGAAGAAAAGGAATTTTGTTATTTAGTGTGACTAAATTTGTATTTTTAGCAAAGAGCATCTGTAACAGATGGGTTGGTCAGTAGATGAAAAATATTATCTAACTTAGATTCTTCCGTGATATATCACTATTCTTGTATTATTCCCAGCTGAACTGAATTGCATCACAAAAAAAACTAAAATCTATATATACATATAGTTAAATAAATCTGTATACACATTTCCTTTATTTGTGTTTAACATTTGGCAACATACTGTGCCTGAGTCAATCAGCCAACGAAAATAACACGTTTGAAAATAAGCGCAACATAAGTAATACCAAAATTAAAATTGTTGAACAACTTCAAATGGCGTACGAAAAATCTTTTTTAATTATCTAACAGAGTTTAAAATGAGTTATTAAACGCAGCTCTCCGAATTTTAAATGCCTGTGCGTGTCAAAGCTAAACTTATAAATGCAACAGTAAATAAGCGTAGTTTTGTAAAAATATACATTTATATTACAAGTATGGTGGCTTGATTTCAGATGTAGCTCAGATTCATTTTCTGCTAGCTATAAAGGCTTACTGTAATTTGTTGAAACGACTGAGTATCGTAATATAAGTTTTAGCACGGTGAAATGAATAAAATAAAGCTGAGCGTAAAAATTGTTTTGGTATCATTTTTTTTCATGCGGAGGATATATTGGATATTTTCACATAGATCGGCAAAAAAAAAAAAAAAAGAATGATTTAAGCCCACACCATTTCTTTATAATTTAACTTTCAAACAGTGCCGGTTTATCCATTGGGCGCTTGGGGCGGGCGAATAGGGCTTTTGAGAGGCCCAGAAGGGCCTGAATAAGCTGGACTTAACCACATTTTCTGCTTATAAATTTTGATCCTCCGGTGCCAAGGGGGCCAGTAGATCTTCTGCGCCCAGTATCTGAAATGAGCTTAAATCGGCACTGCTTTGAAATAAAAGTCATGTTAGAACTGGCCATTTTAAAAATTTAATTAATGAATATAACGTTGAGTATAAGTTATTTTTGTAACAAATGATTATAATTTTTATAATAATAATAATAATAATAATAATACACGCTCGGAGGGAATCAGTATAAAAGATAAACTGTCCATACAGTTTAAAGTAATTGAATTTCAGAGGTGTTTCATTTGTTGTTTCCTTTCAGGTACGCATCGTAATGCATCGCTCCACTCGGCTGAAGATCACAGATCTGAATCCGCACCTATCTTGCATTCTTTGCGGGGGGTACTTCATTGATGCCACCACTATCACAGAATGTGTTCACTCCTGTGAGTATCTTATGCATTCTACTTTCTTTGATTTGAGACAGTAGAATCACGTTGTTCTAGTTTTTTAAAATTTGGTGAAGGCAGTCTTAGAAGCATAAATTGGACTATTATACAAATAATATGTAAAATGCATTGAAGATTTTTTTTTTTTCAGTCTGCAGAGCTTGCATTGTGCGATACCTGGAGACAAGCAAGTATTGTCCGGTTTGCGAAGTCCAGGTTCACAAATCCCGACCTTTGCATTATATTCGGTGAGTGTTTCTTTCTTTTTTTTTTTTCGGTTACGATTTTGGAAATTTGGAACAAAAAGTAGAATTTAAATTCCAATAATAATAGAGGAATTCTTCTTTCATAATATAAATTTTAAAATGAAATGAAATCGTGCATTTAGTTTTAACAAAGAATGCTTCTCGGTCGCTACAAAACAACAGAATTTAACATTTAAAGAAAAAAAATTAATATTTTAGTAAATTAAACTTTCCCCTTTCGTGTGCTTTTAAAAAATTTTATCCTCTCGCGTGAAGTTACCAAATTAAAAAAAAAAAAAAAAAGAACTATGTTGATTGAAGCTGTTTTCGCCATATGCACAAGAGTGTAAACTTAACGCGGAGCACACTTTCGGACAGAAAAAATGCCTCAATTTTTATAAAAATTTGTGACATTGTAACTCATGTATTTGTTTATGTAATATAGTGTTTATAAAATTTAAAAATATTTTATAAATAATTAGTTTTTCCTTTTAACATATAAATAGATAGCTCAATTAGCATTATGGTACAGGGGAAAAAATGTGTCAACTCGGATAAAAATGAGTAGCATGATAAAATCAGTGATTCTCTACAGGATAGTGAAGCGAGAATATAATATTAATGCTCGAGTACTTTTATATCTGAAAAATATTTTGAATTCTGGTACTAGTCTTTAACATTAGCCGAAAACAGCCTTAATTTTTTTTTTGTGAGAAAAATATTGTGTCGCGAATTCTCGCCCGCGAGGGTGTATGAATGCATCGAATTAAGATAAATTTAAGTTAAATCAAACACTTTATTTATGACTGGCAAAGAATTATCAAAACTTAAGAAAATGGAGCCGTCAGCTTAATTACTAAATTAAATATCTATGATAGTTAATTCAAGTACTTAGCTTTGACGCGTAAATCCGCAGCTATAATAATTGAAAGTTGAAAACTCGGACCTTCCAAGTTGAAAACTCGGACCTTCCAACCCGAATTCTGCTAGCTTCAATTATTTTATCACTAACACTTTAGCTTCAGCATGACAAACAATCGCCAACCTCTCTTTTGACTGCCCACTTCACGTGACTTTAAATAGCAACTCTCATTAACATAAATCACGTTTTCTTAACAGAAAGCGGTTTTATAATCATGCAACAGTTTTAAAAATTTCTCTAAAGGATTAGTAAGAATCACGAATATACAGAGTGTTTTTGTTCCAGGTATAGAAGTTTAAGTCGGCATTACTTTCCAAGATGGGGACCGATTTAACAGCTGTCAAGTGATTTTTATTCTCAGTTTGGTTTGGCAATTCATCATGAATAGACTCACGCCTGAATAACGCTTTCAAATTGTGCAATTTTTTTCGAAAATAATGGTCGCGCGATTTTCATAAGCGAATTTTGTTTAGCAATGAAGCGCACTTCTGGTTGAATGGCTGCGTCAACAAACAAAACTGCCGCATTTGGAGTGAAGCTAATCCACAAGTGTATGTCGAAACACCGTTACATCCAGAAAAACTGACTGTTTGGTGCGCTTTATGGGCTGGTGGAATCCTTCTTCAAAAACGATGAAGGCCACAACGTTACAGTCAATGGTGATCGGTATAGAGCCATGATTACTAACTTTTTCATTCCTGAATTGAACAATCATGATGTCCAGGAGCTGTGGTTCCAACAAGACGGCGCAATACACACAGCTCGTGCCACAATCGATTTATTGAAAGAAACGTTTGGTGACCGCCTAATTTCACGTTTTGGACCTAATTGGCCTCCAAGATTTTGTGATTTAACACCGCTAGACCTGTGGGGCTATGTAAAGTCATTGGTCTATGCCACAAACGAAATCATATTTAAAATGTAATGCCAGAAATCATATTTTAAAATGTATTTATCTTTCGAATAAAAAAAATCATGTCAATCGAATAATACATCGTTGTTTTATTGCAATTTAAAATTCTATACCTCTCAAAAAAACACCTTTTAGATCCCGTTACGATTCTAACGTCTAAAGTGTCAATCCCTTCTCAGCCGTAATGTTTCACTTAAAAAAGTATTTCGTTCTGTAATAGTAAAATAATTGTCTAAAAAAATAAATGCGGCTTCTGTTACCTACTTAGTATGATTTGCCTTGGTAGCAAAAGGTTACGAATTCGAGACTTACTTCCACTAAAAGCAATGACAGACAAGTAGATATCTCAACATATTATGCACAACATCATATTTAGCACAGTGTAGTATATGTCATCCTTATATCAATTAGCGTACAAAATTATAGAGTTCATTGTACACTTTCTCCATTGTGATGATGTAAATGTATAAATAAATTAAGATTGCATTCTCAAATTTAACTTTTTTTAATTTAAAGACCTCAATAAATCTAAACCTCTTTCTGTTAAAGGTAAATTATATATCTGCTTTATTTTATTTTAATAAGAAGTTAAGTAAATAGCTAAATCTTGTTGTGCTATTTAAAAGATAATGTGAATACGTCTTTATATTATTTATTATTTTTGTAATCTATTTTTTAAAGATTGAAAACATAATAGCTTAACAAAATTTAAATATTATAATTACTTTACTATCCGTAACCCACAATTATTCATTCACAATAATATAAAGCATTGAATTTAGTTTAAAATAAGCAGGAAATTTTTAATCCTGATGTCTTATCTAAAGGGATGCCTCCTCTATATTTAAATATCTTGTTCGTAATTCATTTTGATCTGAAAAATAATTACCATCGTTGACAACATAGAGATAAAATTAGATATGGATACCTCAAAACATTAAAAAAAAAGAAGACAAAATAAAGAACCAAACGGAACACAAAATAAAGAACTCTGAAAAAAACAAAACTAGTTGGTAATGATATAATTAACGTCAACTAGAGTATAAAAACAACATCTTCCTGCAAGCATTGGACGGCCCACCGATTTATTGTGTCCCCCCGACAAAACTGGCAAGATTTAATCGAACAATCTGTATTTAATCGGCTGGATTGGTACTTTCATGGTGGCAACCTCCAAATTATCGTCGGTGGTCTTATTTCTTCCTTCTTTTTTCTTTTTTACGTTGCATCTGGCAGCGTCCATTGTCGCCTGTTATTGTATTTCAACCTATCATTAAAGGAACTGTTTTTTGAGCCGTACCCTGGTGTTAGGTGAGGCAATAATGTGCGTGTTTTAAAGAGATGATAATAAGGTCAAGATCAGTTTTTGGCTGTGAGGTTTTTGTTATCAAGTGGGCTTAGTATCAAAGAAATTTTTTTTTCCCTTTTTTTTTAAATAGTGCCTCTTTCAACGGAATCGAAAAAGATAAACATGTTTTTGAATAATTCCTTAGCAATTTCATCATTCTGGTTTTTTTCCCCCTGTCTTTTTTTTAATCAAATAATCTAATAATTTAATGTGAATAATTTTCGATGCCTGTTGCATCACTGATTACATTTTGATGAGAAATAACTTTAAAAAAACATGGTTTATATTTTTTTATAATTATCTACGAGAAGAATTTTGTATTTTTGAATACTATGCCACCATTTTGTCCCTTTTTTAAAAAAATCTTATACCGAGTGAAAAAAACAAAGATTCGATATAAAAATTATTTTAATTTCAATAAAGTTTCGTTAAATATGCTAAATGTAATTTTTTTAAACTTATAAATAATAATAATAATAAATTTACAGTTGAGTTTCCCTTTTCTTTAAGTTGATATCGAAAAAATATAGATACAAACTTCTTAAGAAGATTTATTCTCTTATGAGTTTCCATTAACATTTTTAAAAAATTCAAGATAAATGAATTTTGTACTGTAAGTATAAATTGCTTGATTGAGTGTTTTAATATTCTGTTTTGAATACTTCAAACACAGCATACATTGATTAATATTCCCTTATTTTAGTTCTGGATTTTTCCGCCAATTATTTATTTCTGTACTTGTTTATGTAATTGGTGAACACAATATTAGCGAATATAAAATGTTGTTTTGCTATATTAAAGCAGAGTATAAGGAAAAAAAATTGGGATATTTTTAAAATTTCATCCATTTGAGATGATGGGCAAATGTAATAGTATTTATTTGTGTGTGTGTTCATTTTAGTTTTAAAATTATTTACTTAGAAGGATTTAAAAACAGGATTCATTTGTGTATTAATCTATTATTATATTTTCCCGAAAAGAACGTGTTCTAGGTAGAACATTTTCATGAAACTTAACATTTAAAAATATTTATTTAACAGTTAGATTATCATCTAAGGTTAGAATTAAGCTTTAATAATTATTTAAACGTTAGTTTATTATTTTCTTTTGTTTTATTATTTATTTTGAGTATTCATGCATACGTTGTGGGAAGTAGTCGAAGGCATAGTTCTCAGTTTTGTTAAAAACATATGTTAACTTTTCAAATAATAATTAACACTTGAGTTGTATAAGTATGTTTGCTTTTAAATAATATTTCTGTATTAAATCACATTATTTCCCCGATTATTAAAATAAAAGCAAAACTTAAAAGTTCACAGTCAGAGTTCTCATCAATTGAAATTATTTGTAATAATTGAATAAATCAATTAATTAATTCAGAAAAGAGTAACCGGAAAAAATAAACCTGAAAACTTTAACAAAATTTTAATATGCAGTCTTCTAATTTGAACAAAAAGAAAAATTATCGGTGGGAGAGGGAACTTATAAAAAAAATTTGCGAAACTGTCTGTCTCTCTGAATTTAGTGACAGATTGAAATCATTGTATAGAGTGGGAAAATGTGTGTGTGTGTGTGTGTGTGTGTGATTATCTTAAAAGCTCATTTAAATAATGTGGAAAATAAAATTTAATACATTAGAGATCAGTTATTTTACTGAACACCTAAAACGTTTATATCTAATATAACTTTGATATGCTTCTTTCAGTGACGCACACAGGAATTTTTCAAGGGGAGGGGGGGTCCGAGATCGAAAGTTCACCATTCTTGTATCATGCTCCGTTTGATTTTGTAAAAAACTAGTTTTTGAATAAATAATTAGCATTAATTAATAAAATTAATCATTAATATCAAGTAATTAATTAAATTTTACGTACTATATACTTAGAAATATAATCAATCGGAAAAAAAAAATCAAGGACTTGGGGGGTCCGGACCCCAGGACCCCCCCTTGTGTGCGCCACTGGCTTCTCTCAATAATAGGGCTTATTCCAGTTTAAAAACTCATTTGCAAAATAATTAATTTACGAACCAAGTACTCTGAGTACAGTAAACGATAATGATTTTCCCCTTTCAAAATGATAATGGGGAAACACGTCAATCGCTTTTACATTTAGGAATGCAATCACAATTAAATTCCACCATCTATTTAGAGAAATCCCCATAAACGGAATTCCCTGAATAGGACAATATCCCCATAGTCTGATTACCATCTTAACAAACCACACGAGAATCTGGTTCCTAAAATTAACCCTCCGAGTGTGGGCATTCATTCCTTTCCATCCCATTATCGCCAGTCAATACCCCTTTCAACTGAATCGCCCCGATGAGATTAAAAGTGCGTAGAATCAAGAGCCGCACTGTCTCTAATCACACGCTCTGACGATTACGCGAACCGAGAGCCCGAGGAGATAGAAAACTCAATCAATCGAAACCGAACACGTCTCTGTGGTGTTTGTATCGCAATTAATCAGGAATGATGCTATCAGATCCGATTGCTGTGAATCCCGTGTTGATTAATCTTTTCGCGGTAGTTATAAGAACTTATTTTGGTTCTTGGTTTTATCGTGTTTGGAACTTAACACGTTCGACAAAGATGCGTTATGTATTATTTAATTGATGTGGTCCGTTTGGTAATACTGTTTACGTTTGATAATTTTAGATAAAGAATTTGACATATTGTGCTGATAGTAGTATTTGTCGTATGGATGTATAACATTCAATGAAAGACAAATTGTTAAAATTAAGTTATGTATACAATAGGGTGTATCGTGGATACATGGAGAGGAAGAATAACAATTATTCGGAACTTACATATGCGGGAAAAAATGTTCTATGGTATGTAGATTAGAAGAAAAATAATTACAGAATTTTTAATGTTACCACAAAGGGGATGAATTTTCGAAAAGAAATTGAAAAAGACTTGATTTTGGTTAATGTTTTTAGACTCAAAATGGACTGTTTTTCCTTTACAACCAAAAGTGATGATTACTCATAAACCAAATAATGATGATTATTGATAAGTAAATAACCCAAAGAGATGATTACTGATTAGTGAGTACTGAGTATTCAGTACTAAGTACTTTGAAATATTTCGTAACCAAATCTCTCCTAGCCCCGTCAAATCAATCCGAGTCGAGATACTTTCCGTCTTCCGCTTTATCGTGCCCTGTAATTTCGACAGTAGGTTTACCTGCCTTGTAGAAGGGGCCGATACACGTTAAATCTGACGAGGCTCAATATCCTCCCGGTGATGTGCGGTGGTAGTTATCGAAGTGTGGTGCCAGCTCACACACACACACACAGGTGTTGTCCTCGTCACTAGACCGAAGCTCAAAAGTACGGGACAATAGCCCTCGCGTTGCTTTATAGCGCGAGATTGATAAAACTCATTCTCTCGACTCAGGTTTACTTTAAATACAGTAGAACGTCGTTTATCCGAACATTAATTATTTGGAGCGTCAAATATACGAACCATTATTTTTAAGACCTGGCAGCGAAAAAAAAAAAAAAAAAAGGAAGGTGTACAATGGTACAGCGAAAAATAAGTGATTATTTCCCACAATAAAGGTAAAATTGCGACATTTTGTATCTATTTTGCTTTTTCTTCTAGCACGTCTCCCGCATGGAATGATTTTCAATATTCTTATAGTGTTCGGTTTCATATATTGCATGGATCGCGCATTCGGTGTTCGGTTATCCGAACAATCGCGTATTCGAACGGTGTCCGGTCCCAATTGACTCGGATAAACGATGTTCTACTGTACTAAAGAATCTGTTAAAGCTGTCTTCGGCTGTTAAAGAATAGGACCCATATTTGGAATATTTTTGCGGATAGAAAAGTACTCAAACATTAATATTATATTCTGGCAACGCTATCCTGCAGAGAATCCCTTATTTTACCATACTACTCATTTTTATGCGAGTTGACACATTTGTTCTTTTATAAAATGTGTTTCGCATTTTTTCTCCTATACCGTAATGCTAAATGAGCTACCCCTTTACATGTTGAAAGGAAAAACTAATAATTTATGAAATACTTTGAAATTTTAAAACACTACATTATAAACAAATGCATGAGTTACAATGTCACAAATTTTTGTAAAAAGTGAGGCATTTTTTCGGTTTCAAATGTGCTCCGCTTTAAATTCCCGCTCTCGTACATATGGCAAAAACAGCCTTAAATGTGCTGAACGTTTTCATTGTAACTATTCAGTATGTCTCCTCTCATCATAGTAAATGTTAGAAAGTACTAAAACGACTGTTTTTCATTAATAAAAATTACTTTGACTTTATACCATAAAAAAAGGCTCAAATACCTAAACTTCATTCTTGTGGCAGTAATTAACTTAAAAATATATATATATATATTTTATTTTTCCTTTATCCATTTCCCAGAGAACATTGTTCCGGCATAAATAGTATTTTTTTTATCCACTCCACTATATAATCTTTTAAAAAAATCATTAAATTGTTATAAGCTACGCGCGTAGTACAAAAACAGTTTACTTGGGGAAAAAAAGCTACTTGAATATGAGAATCACTACTAAATTTCTATTTAAATATTATTGTTTTCTTATAATAACTATAACAATTATTTTAATTACTAGAAAGACTGCTTGGGGTAATTCAGGGATTATAAATTAAGATCAAACGATTAAGATTACAATAGCTTAATTAAACTAAGCTTTTGATTCGAGAATATTATTTGAATACTAAATTTTTTTTTTTTTATGAATGAGCACTTTTTACTCTTGATTTATTTGGTGATTTAAATGCAACTATTCTACAATATACGGAAGTAAAACATAGTTATCATTGTGACTAATAAGTACAACTGAACACTTCTCCCAGACTACGCTTCCAATATCCTTCTAACTCACTTCTCATTTCATCCCATTCATCATCACATAATTGTAACCTTTCTGACTAAAGTATTCTTTGTTGTAAGTCCAACTGCGATTGTGACGTCACAGCAATATTGATGACGAGCTCGCTACGTCATGCACCACGATCGTTGCCAGATGTTGCCAAGCTATTATTTTTCTGTACCATTATTGATTTGTACAACTAGAAGCGCGCACTGACACATTGTTGAAAACGTTTTCCGTGTTTTTTCCTTGACGGTGATGGATAGCTTCATCTACATCCTTTTAAAAAAGAAGCATATAATGAGGTACATGAATAGTAGAGTGACAAGAGTGGGTTAGTTTTATTTCGGTACAAAATTAACCGGTTAGAGATGGCGCTGCGATACACGCTGAAGTTTTATTTGTTTACTTGTTATAAGATGAATTTTGAGAAGGAACATCTTCGTCATGTACTGATTTAATTAATTATAGTGTTTAAATTAATTAGTCGTGTACGTGCACTGACTTTCGTTCTTCTTTGTGCGAATTTTTTTAAGCATATTCCTTCTGTGTTTTGTGTTCAAAATAAACAATAGTCAACTGATTCAAAATATTATCAAATATCTTGGGGAAAACTTTAACGTACCTTTAGCGGTAACGAATAGAACCCAAACCGAAAACTAAAAGTTTTTTCCGACCATTTATCAACGGCTAAAATGTAAGAAATTCGTTACTGATTTTAAGTTATCGCAGATTCTAATAGAACATGGAAATTTTTTTTTTTTTAAGAGCTGTTTGTCTAGGTTTAATTTAATTGGTAATGAAATTTGTCCTTTGCTCTGGATGCTTAAACTGTGGAACATGTCTTTTTGTATTGTAACATATTTTTGTAAAAGAGAAAATTTTAAAAAGGAGTTGAAACGTTTAGGTATTTCCTAGCCGCCTATTTTCTCTTTGTTGGTCAGTTGTACTGAAAGCCTTAATGTCTTAAGAAAATTTGTTTACTATATAGATTTTTAAAATTTTTATATAGGTTCCTTCCTTTCTTTATATTTGTAAATTTCCTCCCTTCTTTTTATTTTTTATTTGTCTCTTAATTGTATTTTTAATTTTGTTTTAAATTTTATAATGATGTTACCACTTACATCTGTAAGTTTCATGTTACGCAATGTGGAGTCTGAGGAGTTTTGCTAATAAATTTATTTAAAAAAAACCCGGAAAACTTTTTAAATTTATTACACTTTATAATTAAAATTATTCGCTTTCAATAACGTATTCATTATATTTCTCATTTATGTTTTCACCAATCTATTTGTCCTGTGTTCGTGTTTCATTTCCCGTACTTATGCGCCAAAAGGAGTTTTAAGTATAGATAATAAAATTAAAAAAATATGTGTATTTATAAATCTTTCTAAAATTTAAAAATTTAGTATCTTGGAAACCAGGGGAGGGCAATTTTTTTGGTTGTAGGGCCAGATTGTGGAGGATACCACCTTTTCAAAATGATTGCATTCATTAGTTAACTTTGTATCTCAGAAAAGGTATAAATTGCACTATAAAAATCAATAAATGTGTGTGTGTGCAAGTTATAATGTTGGCAGTTTTATTCAATTTATTTACTGCGCTAGTTTCACATCGTCTATATAACTACAAACACTTTTAATTTTAGATTATGTTTAAAGATAAAAATGTGTGTGTGTACTCTGTCACACTTTTCTAAAGGGTGTTTTTTTTTAGAGGTATAGAACTTTAAATTGCAATAAAACAACGATGTATTATTCGATTGACATGAATTTTTTTTTATTCGAAAGATAATCTTGTGGCATTACATTTTAAAATATGATTTCTGGCATAGGACTGCCACGGCTGGCTCGGATGTAGTCCAATCTGGACGTCTAATTTTCGATGACTTTTTCCAACATTTGTGGCCGTATATCGGCAATAACACGGCGAATGTTGTCTTCCAAATGGTCAAGCGTTTGTGGCTTCTCCGCATAGACCAATGACTTTACATAGCCCCACAGAAAAGAGTCTAGCGGTGTTAAATCACAAGATCTTGGGAGGCCAATTCACAGGTCCAAAACGTGAAATTAGGCGGTCACCAAACGTGTCTTTCAATAAATCGATTGTGGCACGAGCTGTGTGACATGTTGCGCCGTCTTGTTGGAACCACAGCTCCTGGACATCATGATTGTTCAATTCAGGAATGAAAAAGTTAGTAATCATGGCTCTGTACCGATCACCATTGACTGTAACGTTGTGGCCTTCATCGTTTTTGAAGAAGGATTCCACCATCCCATAAAGCGCACCAAACAGTCAGTTTTTCTGGATGTAACGGTGTTTCGACATACACTAGTGGATTAGCTTCACTGCAAATGCGGCAGTTTTGTTTGTTGACGTAGCCATTCAACCAGAAGTGCGCTTCATCGCTAAACAAAATTCGCTTATGAAAATCGGGAACAACGGCAATATCGTTTTGGGCCCATTCGACGAATCTACGCCTTGCTTGATGATCGTTTTGATGAATTGCCAAACCAAACTGAGAATAAATCACTTGACAGCTGTTAAATCGGTCGCCATCTTGGAAAGTAATGCCAACTTAAACTTCTATTCCAGGAAAAAAAACACTCTTTACAATTTTTTTTTTAAAAAAATCAGGGTTGATATTGCTTGTCGAATTCCTTTTCACAGTTTTCAAGTTAACCCTTTATCTACCGACGGTACTTATAAGTACCACTCACTTTAAAATGACATAGAATAACCATTTTTACGAATACTCTGACGATACTTGGCAGGAATATATTCTCTGAAATCCTCTCTTCCAAGATATATGACAGCATAGGTTCTATGATGAGTATTTTAGCGGGAAAGTCGAATAGTTTTTTTTTTAGTAGAAGTTGCGTTTTCAGCTGATATTTTGATCGGATTGTTAAGATTGTCATTTTTGTTCCGAAAAAATAGTTAATGTCAAAAGGTAAGAGTCTTATTTTTTCTGTATGTTAACGAAGACCTTAGAAAACGATTTGACTATTTATTTTAAGTGAACAGTGTATATAATTAATTTTACAGTTGAATATCTTTAATTAATTAGTTGGCTCTAACGAATTAAGTTTCTCTAAGTTGAGTATTTTGTTTATGTATATCCCTTAATTTTCAATGTAGTGATTCAATATATATTTCGTGAAAAAAACAACAGTAAATTATGATGCGATAGATAAAGGGTTAATGTCGGCCAACGCTTATCTATATTACGATCTTCATGCAGGGTAAACTTTATTCACAAATATACATCGACCCAAATATAGAAACGGCGAACCGCAAAAAAACTCTTTTGTGGGCTGCTATTTGCCCACTCTTGATATGAACGATTATATGTTTCATAATCAAAGGAATTTTTATGAAAAATGTAATATTTTTCTATATGAAAAAGTATTTCAAATTTGAATCTACTTTTTAACGTTTTCAGCAAGGACCTTATACTTTACCATAGTTTAAAGGCAGTGTTGAGGAAAAATAAATTATTTTTTTTAAAAAATTGATTTTATTTTTATTTATTTTTCTAAACTCTGTCATTACATTGGTTTAGAAAAAGTATTATTAACATTACAACTCTTCTGTTTTAATGAACATTAAGTTTAAAGATTACTAGTTTAAAATAATCATTTCCTTGTTTTTAACTTTTGAAAAGATTTTGTTATTATTTTTTTTACGGGGTACACATTTTTTTACAGTTTATTAAATCGATTTTTTCTTTTACTCTTGAACTTAAAAATGCTCAAACATTTATCAAAAATAAACCCTTTATATTTATTATTATTTATCTTTCTGTTGGACGACTGACTCTGGAAAAATGTCATTTATACTTTAGCGGAGTAATAACAGGAAACGAATTCATTTTATGTGATCGTATTTATTTTTGATAGAAGTAAACAAGAAAAAATCACCGTTCCATTTCAATTAAAGTTAACTTCTTTCATATTAAATTAATTAAAATCCTTAATGAAAAATTTGAGTTTTTGTCATCACCACATACGGATACTGGAATTACTAAAAATAAAGAAACATCGGCTTTTACTTCATTTCTCCTATATCGCTTCATTGTATGTTTAAAGCTCCACTTAAAAAAAAGAACACCATCTGCTACAACTGCTTTTGAAAAGGCTTTGATACACCCCAACTAATTAGCGGGAATTCGTAAAGCTCGATTGATTGGCTTTCCACTCCGCGCTAATTGGTTTTTCGTTTATTTTGAGTTGGCACATATTAGGGGGAGTACGTGAAAGCTCATTTGATTCAACCATTCCTCTTATATGCTGTTCCTACAAATCGAGGAACTTAAAAGGAAGAGAAAACGGTTCAACTCTTTTGTTAATTCCTCTTCCCTTTTATTTTTTTTTCAACCTTAGAAAATTACTTTTATTCGTAGAAGAGGAGGGGGAGGGAAATTTTGGGATAATTGAAATTGTGCTGTCATTTTTCGCAATATTCGATTCAATTCAATAGAACTTCGTTTTAATTAAAATAAAGTATCATAAACGTTCTCGATCTTGATTTTAATTAATTTTCGAATGAAAAATCTAATGAAATTCTTTAATTTTGTTTTGTTTGTAAATTCTTTTTGATTGGTACTTATAAAAATAAATCTCATGTCATAAATTGGCGACGTTTGATGGATTATAGATTGAAAAGATAAAAAAATACTCGCAAGGGGGCTTATGGATTCAAAACAAAATAGATTGACGTAAAACTCGTAAAATCTTTGACAATATATCATTGCCATAGAGTTAATACGTAAGTACTGAATTCTTTTTAAAGATACAATTTTAAAAGAGTGATTTTATGTACTATATGATTTTAAATAAGCAGAGAGATTCGTAAAATAGAGGTCCGACTGTAATTTTTCCCTACCTAATTATTTTTAAGAACTGTAATATATACATTTCTGCTGGTTTATATATTTAAAATTAATACTAAATTAGAATTAACCGCCCTCTAAGTAATTTAAAATTCATCCAATGATATAAAAGCAAAATACTAAAGCACCATTTGCAATAACGCTTTCAGAAATATTTATCGTGGTATCGCAATTTCGCGTAAGATTTATTCATTAATATTAATTGCATTCCCAGACAGTACAAAAGTCGCGCATTAATATCCTTCAGGATAAAGGATGACTTCATCATTCCTGAAAAAAACCGAACAAATTGTTTTGTGAAATAGCAGTTTTTGCCTCTAAAAACGTATTCACTTTGCGTCATCGTGGTTTATTACTATCTTCTTAAACCCCAATGCCTGTAATCTTTTGTAATAACTTTTCTTCAGTTGAGTAATTGCAGTTGTGAGAACTGTAAAACTCTAATTCTCTCTTTTTTTAATCTCTTTTAAGGTCGGACAAAACCTTGCAAGATATCGTGTATAAGCTTGTCCCAGGACTTTTTCACAGTAAGTTGATTTTTTCCCCCCTCATAATTATTTATTCCATCTCTTTTAAGAAAACTTTTTTTCATTCTGTTTTGTGATTATATGTTGTTCGTAAACATTTATTATACAGTCTTTTTATGCCTGGCAAATGGATGACTTGTTTTTGCTTTATGTTTAGATATTTAAAGTGACGTAAATGAATACTTATTCATTCGACCGAAATGTATATATTTTTCTTTTTCTTTTTTCTCTTTAGATGAAATGAAAAGAAGGCGAGAATTGTATGCATCTCAACCACCTGAAGGTAAAATATTTTTTATTTGTTTATTTTTCTTATTTTTTTTTTGTAAATTTAAAATAAAAAATAATTTTGATCTTTGCTTTAACTCAACCCGGATAATTCTTTCTTATACAATACATACATTGCTCGAAGATATAGTCATACAGGTGCATGTGTGTGTGTGGTTGCACTTTTGCATGAGAAGTTGGAACAAAAGACATTGCAACCAAAATATTATCAAATAAATATGCACTGGCGTAGTTAGTCCTATGCGGACTCTGCGTCAAATTTCTTTGGGAGGGGGGCTCCTTTTTAAAATAAAAATGATCGCATTAATAAAACTTTTTTGAAAAACTCAAAATGCTATACATACAAAATACCCACTCTAGATTGGGGTCTCGTATCATTGATACGGCGGTAGATACGCCCCCGTAAATATGGTAAAATTACTAAATATGTAAGGTAGCCAAGTTTTTTTCAGTGAATACTTAAGAATTTTGCATTTCATTGTCCTATGATTTAAAATTCTTTTCCCCTCTTTTTTTTATGTAAATATTCCACAATATTACTTTCAGAACACACAATTGAGGGCAAAAGAAACAACAACAGCAACAAAAAAACTTTCTTCTTAAATTTAAATTTCATACGTTTTGACACAGACAGGGACGTTTGACTTCACAAGTGTAGATTTTAAGTGGGCATCTATAAAATATTTTTGAAGATAAAATCTACCTCAAGAACCACGATCAAGTAACGAGAACGACTCCTAAGCTAACACCTCATTCTCCAGGTCATTGGTGTAGCTAATCCTGAGTGGAACCTGCATCAAAATTCCTTGGGGGCCCTTTTTTGGAAAATAAATAAAAGTGGTCACATTAATAAAACTTAATTGAAAGTATCTAAACTTTACACATGTTGGGTCCCTGCATCATTGGTACTGTGGTAGCTACACCTAGTGCCAGTTTATCCATTATGCGCTTGGGTTGGGCACCCAGGGGCTGGACTTAAATAGATTTTTTGGTTATAAATTTCGATCCGTCAGTGCCAAGAGGGCTTGTAGATCTTCTGCGTCCAGGGTCCGAAATGAGCTAAAACTAGCACTGACTACGCCCCTGCTGCCAGACTTTCATATCACTCCAACAGGGGAACTTTGAACCTCAAAAAAAAAAAAAAAAAACGTGCGTGTCGAGTTGTGGGCTCTGGTCCTGATGCCATTTAAGACCATCCGTGTAAAGGGGATGATGCACGTTATGTCTATCGTGGCTCGTTTGGTCTATCGTCGAAGTATTTACACATTCCTGTAGACATCTATCCAAAAACCTTTTAAAAGAGGTTTCTTTTGTGAACACAAAAATAGCTGGAATGGAACTCGGTTTTAGCTGGTGAAGATTCCTAAATGGTTGGTATTGAAAAAAAATTCCTCTTCAAAATGGTTAGAACGAAATAAATTAGTGAGGTGATGGTTCAAAATCCTTACGCTTCATCATTCTTATCCATGTTTACAAAACACTCGAATTTTTACCCGGATAAAAAAAAATTTTTTTCCTGCTATCACATCTTTTACTGAGTTCGAGTAACCCTATGTGGTAAAATACATTTTAGTGAAGAGAATGTAAGAGTATACAAGAGCAAAATAGCAGCAATAGTAAACAAAGAAGTGTTGGGTTTGAGTTAGGCGGTAAGCAAACGAAAACATAATCACGCATCATCTTCATCACGTGAATTGAGCCCATTCCTTACGTTAGTGGGTTAGAAAATTAGGAGAACGGGTACCGGTTTAGGATAAATATCGTTATTTCACCGTAGGCTCTATGTTGTAGGTCCGTTGCTAAAAGATTTGCTGGCGTTACCTAGCAATCCACTCAATTTATGGAAGTATTTTTTGACTCGGTGCTGGAATTTAAAAAAAAAAAACTATGAGAGAAGCATTTTATTTGCAGCATTTATTTTCTCAACTCCAGAGACGATAGATAACAAGATTAATTTGCTGTTGTCTTCTTCCTTTTCTTTCTTTTTTTTAAAGTTCTCTGTGTGAAGTTTTTTTTTTTTTATATTATTGGCAAAAAAATTACATTATGAGATACACAGAGCAAAAAACGGTTTATTCTTTATAAAAAGGGAAATAAAATAACAGTACCTTCATTAATTTTTCCCTTTCCCTTTCAGCATAATTTTCCAATTTACCCTGACTCAACATACATACCCCCTACTGCCTGCACCTCATTTTTTTTTATTCCAAACCCTCTTCACCCTTTCCCCAACTCACACAGGCATGAATTGATTCCCCGTTCTCATAACCCACATAGCTTAGCACACTAGCCGATATCGAATGTCCTTCAGCACGCCGTTGCCAGGCAACCATCTCCCTTATTATGACTCTACACCACTCTATCGCTATTCCCCCGATAGGACACCGACTTTTAGGACCCTTTTCACTTGCACTTCATTTTTATTTACTTCTTCGACAGTCCGGAAGCCATTATCCAGCTTTTCCCGGACTCTCTCCCCTTATCGGAACGACAACCCTAAATATGGATAGGAGAAATAAAAGTCAGGTGAAAAGAAAGGAATGGGGTGTAATGATAAGGGCCACCTGTTTTTGTTAAGTTATCCTTTTAGATTGCGGAGATGGGTTTTGGATTTAGTATTTTTTGTCCTTTCTTTTAACAAAGGAGGTTGAATTTATGGACGACGTTCTTTTTTGGATTCGACATTCAGGCAAAGGAAATTTTTATTTGAGTAGATTATAATGGTAGATCTTGATATCTTTTTTTATGGGAAACAGTGATGGTTTGATCTTTAAAATTTTGGGAACTGCATGCTTTTTGTTCTTCTCTTTCCCGCTTCTTCTTGAATGGGTTCGGTGGAAATTCTTTTGTTGCAATGCCGGAGGGGTTGTTTACTGCATTATCTGCCATTTTAGTAGGAGAAAGTGGCGTATACAGGAATTTTTCTAGGGGGCAGTGACGTAACGTGCACCCCCGCATCGAGGGGGCCCAGGGTTCTAAAGGGGCCCAAAGCCTGACTGACGCCAAGTAAAATTCAACATTGCCCTTTGTAAAATTCAACATGGGGGCCCAAAAGTTCTCTGTTACGCCACTGGGGGGGCTCTATAATCACCGTCGAAGGGCCACCATTCTCGTATCATGCCTGAATTTGCTGCCAAACATATTTTTTTCACTTTGTCGATTTTTGGGAACTAAATAAATAAATTATTGAATAAATAATTAGCATTAATTTATAAAAACAATTATTAATAACAAATAAATTAAATTGTAAGTTATATTATATGCATAGGATTATATTCAATCGAAAAAAATGAAGGGCTATGAGGGGCCTGGACCCAGGTTTATTTGTGAGTTTATTTGTTTCGTACTGTAAAGCAACATGAGGGCTATTGGGGACAAACCTCGTAATTTTAAATCATGTCAAGTGACGAAGACGATACCTTAGCTGGCATTCCCCTTCTCCGAACTTCCTCACCAGGTCAACAGGAGGACCTTAAGCCTCGACATCAGCTCCTCTATACGGCGGATCTTCAGTGCCGCAAGGGCTCGAATTCATGATACGCCGTCCACGAGACTAGATGACCATACCACTGGACTACCGCAGCCGTACTGATGCTATTGAAGAACCGCCGTGTAGAGGCGACCGATGCTTGTTAAATATGTCGAGCTGAAAGTTCTCCAGTTGGCGTAATTGGGTTGTTTGGATAGGGGATTGTAAGCTCAGGTGTCGGCCTCTTCACTTGACCGAGGTTCAAAATTAAGAGGTCCGTCGCTAGTGACCCTCGTTTTGCTTTATGGTGCGATATGAATATAACAATCACTATCATTACGATCATACATACATAGCAGATTTAACAGATACCTACAAATAACTTTGTGTATATACATTATTCAATTAAATGAAAAATAGATTGAATTTTTTGAGGATGAATGGCATATTTTATTAAGAGGATGATTAATATACTTAGGTTATTCTTATTGTTTCGCATTGTTATTAAAATGAGATTTTTAATTAATTTTTATCAATTTTAATAGTGTCAATTATTTCTTGATATGCACGCATTTTTTTGGAAATTTCAAGATGTTCTAAATTGAAATTCATATAATAAAAAAATGTATTATCCTCGCATACAATTGATTTTGAAACATCGTTCAAAACATGTGGTATACTATATTAAATTGGGTGATATATATTTATGAAAGATACATCGAAAATATCAAAAATGACATTAATTCCTCTCCCTCCCCCCGAAGATACTTAAGCCTTTAGCCTTTGTGGCTTAAAGCCAAAAGAATTCTTCAGCCTGTACTAAAAAGCTTATTTGAGGTGAAAAACTGAATGCTGATATTCTAAACCTAAAGTTATGGATGAGTATTCGTAAAGAATTTTAATGTTTTGAATTTTTTTAACAGTTTTAAAACCATGCCGAATTTCCATTCAATGTACTCTACATAATTATGCATTGCTTTCACATCACAAGGGGGAAAGGCTAATAAATGAAAAAGAAAAGGAAAACAGAACACAGGTTATTTTCAAGCATACCATTTTGTGAATTAATTTCTTTGGAATACAAAAACTCTCCTGGAACGTTCTTAAAAAGCATTTCATGTAGCAATATTTCTACTTTTCGAATCTGCATTCTGAAGAATAGTTTTCTTTTTTCCTTCGTTTTAGAATTTGACTGCAAGGTTTTTCCCACCTTCCTTTCATTTTTAATCGATGGCGTACCATCCTTGCAATCTTTTTTTTTTCATTTTATCCCCCTTCTTCCGAATTCTTTTGTGTGGCGAAAATTCTTTTGATGGAAAAAAACGTCTTGAAAGATTGAAGATTCGCGGTCCCACGTTTATCCTTTTTTCCCTCTTTCGTATCAGCCCAAAAAATGCACGGATGTTTCTTTTCCCGAAAAACTGCGATTATTGTGTGAATAGTTGGATGTTGTACAAAATAAAAAAAGTTTAATATCAAGCACGTTTTTTTAAAGAAAAAAAAATTGTAAAAGAGTTGTGGGCTTATAAAATCTGCGGTTGTGTAGCTTTCTCTCACACATGGATATCGGGGGAAATATTTTGTAGGGAAGAATGCCGGAGAAATTTTTCGTAGGGAAAAAGTACATATTAATTTTTAAAAGTGTTATTGGAATCCCCCCCTTCTTTAAGTCCTAGTATGATTTTATCATTACGTACATATTTTTCATTTTTTGTATAATATTTAATGAGAAAAGCTTTTACACATTTTTACAACCAAAAGACAGCTGAAAAATTTTCACTTAATGTTACTACACTTAATTTCATTTCTTGTGATTTATCTCTTTATAAAGTGATGTTAAAAACACTATTAATTTTTTTAATAATTTACTATATTTATCGTTTACAGCAATAAAAGAATCTAGAGATGCCGAAGACAGAGGAGAATGCTTAGATGAAAAATTCATTTATGCTCCGGATGAAATATTTAGTCTTTCCATTGAATATGTGTAAGTATTTGCAATATTGTTAATATGCATCCGTAAAATTATTTTGATATTTTTCTCTTATATCCCTTCCGTCCTTTATTATAATAATTAATAAAATTAATTATTAATGACAAATACTTAATTAAATTTTATGTACCATATACATTTTATGTACCATATACAATCGAAATAAGGGGAGGTTCGAACCCGGGACCCCTCCCCCTTTGTGTGCGTCACTGTCTGGAAATCATTCAAATAGATCCCCCCCCCCTTTAGCAAACTGCAAAAAAGAAGCAAATATTAATATATTTTCCTCTCTAAAATTGTTTTATTTTATTTTAATCATGAATATTTGCTAATGGTGTGTCTTATTTCCAGTTCTTTATATATATATTGCCGTATTTTTATTTTCTCTTCCAAATATTTTCTTTAAACAGCTGTGTTCAATATTAAAACTTTCATTTTTCTCCTTCATCTCAGTTTTTTTTTAGCCAGGAACGAAGTGAAAAAAAAAAAAAAAATCAATGGATTCTTTTTTATTTTTTATGTCCCATATACTTATTGTTCAAGCTAATATTTCGCTTTGTTTTTATCTTTTCTTCCATTCCTGTGATTTTTTTTAAAGGTGAGACTAATAAAAATAAATAAAAAGTGTGTTAATTTTTTTTTTTTACAAAAGAATTTTCAGCTTGAGAAGCAGCAAGCATAATTAAGTAAAAAAAAAAAAATTCGGAAGGGGCAATTTCATTTTTTTCTCCCATCGACTTTTCCCTTTCTTTCGAAGGAATTTTTTTTTTAATCCTCTTCTGGCCTTTTGCCAAATCTCGTCGCTATGGAAACCAGGGATTGTGTTTGCTGCATGAAGCGTGTCCGTTGCGGTTCCAACTAAAGAAGTTAGTTATTTGTGAGATGGCCTTTTTGTTTGTTACTGATACAAAGAATAGATAGCACTTTCTTGCGGAGCTTTGCCGTTCATAAAAAAATCGTTTCTCTTTCTTCCCCCCCCCCCTTTGAGCGGGATTTCATTGTGTACTATAATCTTTATTCTTTTAATGTGTGTTTTCAATAAGAATGTTACCTTTCTCTGTTACACACCGAAACAAATTGAATTAATCATTAAAACAATGAGGCATACGAGAAGGTCAAAGTTGTAATTAGGAACATCATACATCAAAGAAAATGTCGTTTAAGAGGGTATGTCCTCCAATCCCCCCCTCCTGGGTTTGGAAGCTGAGTATGTATAAAAAAAATACTTTATTTGCTTTTGAAAAAGAGTTTTTTCTGTCGATTTACGATTAAAAATGTTACTAAATTTAAAGTTGTAAATTCGAAATTTGTCCAATAAAGTCTCTATTTATTTTATTAATTTTTTATTCATTAATTTAAATTAGTAATCAAAGAGACAAAACATATTAACAAAAATAATGGGCAAAAAACATGGACGGGTTTTCATACCGACCACATGCTTTCCTCAACTGGCCTCTACTGAAGATAAGTGGTCGCTAGAGGACGCTTCTGCTGCTTGGAACAGTCAGTTACAGTTATTTTGACAAGAGCGGTTACAGATGTATGATTTTGGCATAAATCTGTTTATTTTTATACTTTTTTTTATGTTATATCAAATTTTTTGAACTTTTTTTTTAAAAATGTAAAATATATGTTTTTAATCTGCCTCTTTCTTGTTGATATGTCTTTTAAAGAAAAGAACACTTTAATTTTAAATCTAAAAAGTTTTATCAAAAACGATGATCTGTTTAAGGTTTATGATCTTTTTTTTTTTGGAGTTTTAGGAGCTTGAGAAACATGTCCTATTAACCTCATCAAAAATTTGATTGCCCTATTCTATTTTCTTATGCATCTAAATGAATTTAATATTATTTTTGAAAGAAAAATTTTGAATTGGGGGAGGGGGAAGAGGGAAATAATTATTTACGAGTGGAATTGCCCCTTCGATTTTAACTATATTTTAAATTTATTTCTTAAACTGATTCAATCTTAAATTTTTTTATACTTCAATGCTCAAGTACAACAAGCATTTTGAGATTTGTGGTATATTCGATACCTGTAAGAGAATAAACTCAATTCACATGATTTTTTGTCTGTATAATACTCATTACATCATCGTATTAATTGCAATGTGTTATTATCTTTGCAGAACTGAACTTGAAAATCAAGATCCTGATTCAGAAAGGGACGATAATGTAAGTGTATGATTTTTTTTCAATTTCATTCTGTTAAATTTTAAAAGATGCCTTTATGATAGGAATTGTACATTAGTGTGAAAATTTAAATATTTGTATAAAAAAAAATGTTATTCAGTGCTTATTGTTTGATTATACGTTGAAGTACAATAACTTATTTTCATTATTTTTCAGGTGCCCAAAAGGCGTTTCCTGCGTTGCCCTGCTGCTGTAACAGTGGCGCACTTGAAGAAGTTCATCAGGATGAAATATGGTATCCCTTATTCGTATGAAGTAAGTAGTATTTTTACACTTTAACTCCTAGAAAAATCTAGAGACCGCGGTAGCCTACTGGTCATGATCACGAACTAGTGGCTGGCATATCATGAGTTCGAGCCTTAGTGAGTGGCCGCGGTAGCCGAGTGGTATAGGTATCGGATCGTGGCTTGCCTTGTCACGAGTTCATGCCCAGTACCACTAAAGACCCGCCGTGTAGGGCAGCGATGCACGTTAAATCTGTCGAGAGCTGAAACGTCCTCCCGTTGGTGTGGTGTGGTAGTTAGGAGAGGCTGGTACCAGCACAGGTGGCGTCCACGTTTTTTGACCATGGTACAAAATTACGTGGTCCGTCGCCAAAAGCCCCCGTGTAGCTGAACAGTGCGACGTTAATATTCAATCAATCAATCGAGCCTTAGTGACACTAAAGACCTACCGAATAGAGGGATTGACACGTGTAGGGACGTCGCAAGACTTCTTGAGGCCCTGGGCCTTTACGCAGAAATAGGTCGCACGTATGATCTTAAAAGAAGACAGTACGTAGCATACATTGGCAAAAACGTATAAATAATAACTTAAAGCAAAAATAAATGTATGACTTACAGTCGCAAAGATCGGCTCGACCGACTGCCAACTTTTGATTGAATGAGTAATGATGATGGTAGGCCTAGGCGTATACATCGACCACGGTTATCGCATGTACCCAGTTGACATATCGTCCGAAATTCCCTGTTTTTTTGGAGAATACTATCTGAAGTAGCATCTGACCGTTGAAATTATTCGAATTGTTATCATATTACGGTTGAGATGGGGCGAGATGATAACCCCATTGTAGTCGAGGCCCCTGGTCAAGTTGGCTCATGCCTTAAGGCGTCCCTGGACACATGTTAAATCTGTGGAGGTTCAAAGTCCTCACTTTGGTGGGGTGTGGAAGTTACGAGAATGGGGTGTCAGATTATATATCGTGCTCGGCACTTGACCGTGGTTTAAAGTATCCGACTACGTTCGAAAACGTGATTTTGCAAAAACGTGTAAATGGATAATATTTATGATATTTAGTGTCACTTACAGGGGTGTTTGTGCTCCGGGGAAACCCCGGAATTCCGGAGATTTTGAACTTCGATACCCGGAAATTCCGGGGATCGTCGTTCAAAAGGAAGTAGGAATAATAATGAATTATTTATTTTGATCTGGGTAATTTTGTTTGCTTTAAAAGCAGAAAACGCAAGGTCAGTGTGTGTGGTGAAAACTTTTCCTTTCTTTCTCCAAAGGCAGTGATAATGCGTGAAAAGGGGGAAAAAAACTTCTTTTTTGTTCTTTCCTTATTGCGAGTTATGACTCATTCCCCCGGCTCTCGGAAATTTATGGTTATTAATTTTGCAAAAAAAGTAATTCATTGAACTTTTATATAATTAGGTAATTCAATACTTCATAATTGTAATTTTTTATTTATTTCTCCCCCATCCTTCTCGAAACTCCAAAATGTCGGTAGTAAGTCCGTAAAAGTTTCAGGGGATTTTTTGGGGTCCCACAAACACCCCTGCACTTATATTAGAAAATGTATATAAAATAGTTTTAAGAATAGTATTTCAATAAAAATTATTTAAGTACAGTATTTTGACAAAAAATGAACATAGAATGACCCATTTTCAAAATATTCTCCTTTTGTGAAAAATACTTCTATTACAGTGGCGCACACAAGGGGGTCCTGTGGGTCCGGACCCCCCAAACCCTTGATCTTTTCCCTATTGATCATAATTCTAAGTATATAGTACGTAAAATTTAATTAATTACTTGTTATTAATGATTAATTTTATTAATTAATGCTAATTAGTTGTTCAAAAGTTAGTTTTTACTGTGTTTTGTTCCCGAAAATCGACAAAATCAAAAGGAGCATGATACAAGAATGGTGAACTTTCGACCCCGGACCCCCTTGAAAAATTCCTGTGTGCGCCACTGTTCTATTAGAATAATATTTTGCCTGTATATAGCTCAGTCCGCTGTGCAGAGGCTAAACTAGAATTTTTGAAATACATAACTTAGAAGTGGGTTTATCCATGTTTTACGACAGCAGAGGGGAGAAATTTTAAGAAAAAAAAACCGATAATTATTTCAATGGGTTGTAACTCTGAAAATAATGTGAATTTTTCAAAAATCATTGTTGAGCCTCTGTACAGAGGTCTGAGCTATATACAGGCAAAATATCATTATAATAGAAGCATTTTTCACAAAAGGAGAACATTTGGAAAAAGGTTATTCTAAGTTAATTTTTTGTCGAAATATTGTATTTAAATATTTTTTTTTTGTCAAAATGTCCTTAAAACAATTTAATGCATGTATTCTAATCTAAGTGTCATTAAATATCATGAAAATTATCCATTTATGCGCTTTTTTAAAATCATGGTTCCGAACGTAGTCGGATACCTTAAAATTACGAGGTCCGTCGTCAATAGCTCTCGTGTTGCTATATAGTGCAATGTTAATAAACTCTCAATATTAGCAGTTCGATGGTTTAATGACTAGAGGATTTCGTGTTAAACTGAAAACTGTATATTTTAATTTGATGTTTCTCATTTTTTAATGGATCGGGTAGATAGTGTATGTACTTGCGAAATAACAATATTGTTGAAAAAAAATTTAAGGTTCAAATGTGGTTCGGTATTTAATTCTGCATTTTTAAATGAAGGAATTTCAAAAATAATAATTGAACAGAATCGTTTTATTTTATGCGGTCGCTAATAATTTATTCTTATAATTTGGAAATTATAATGGAAGAACTTCGTTCAAACCTGCTGTGGCCAGCGCATGGCACGGTGGAATTGTAAAGGTGGCTGGCGAAGATTTACAGAAAAATTTGAAAAATTAAGAATAAATAAAAAAATGTTTCACGATTTGATTGAATTTTGGTCATTTTAGACCCCCATCCCCTCAAAATAAGGATTAGCATGTTTGTGAATAAATATTTTCTATTAGGAACATAAAAACAAAATTTCCCTCAAAACTAGCTGATATGCATGAAAAACAACTTAATTTTGTAGCATCTTCGAGATCTTTCCAAATACACATGATTGGGGAGAAAAAGTACACTTTCAAAAGTTACATAAAGTAAGTACGGACTGTTAAATAATTATTTAGAATTAATTCTCTTTCCAAAAAGATTTGCCATCCCTGGTTTAACCATAACTAACTAAACAAGAAACTCTAACTACAGAAATATTTCAGCATAGTTAAAAATATATATATATATATATATATATATATATATATATATATATATATATATATATATATATATATATATATATATATATATATATATATATATATATACTCTTAACATGGAATGAAGTTTCAGTCGTGATTTCCTACTTCACAATGGATACTCAGATTGCATCAATACAAGCATTACGGATTGCTTTCTATCTCTTCTTCCTCCTTTATTTTTCAGTTCAGCACGACACGTAAAACTACTATTCTTCTGAAACGGGCACCCAACAGCAGGAACAATCCACGTTGGGAACATGTGGGTGGGAGGACGGTCCGCGAGAGAACGGAAGTCGTTTTCGTTCAAGCGAAAGGACAGGCGCAATCTGGGAGTAAGAGAACGACGCCACAGAAGAGAAGCGGGTAGAGAGATGGGTTTGAGAGGTTTTAAATATAAACACAAAACCATTTTGAGAGTTGCAGGGGGATATCTACTAATATTTGAATGAAATGTGCGTAGTTTAGCTGTGAAGTGTTTGGCCTTTTAAGTGTTGAATTTTTTGCACACATTTATAATGCATTCTGTTTGTACAAAACAGCTTATTAAGGCTGCATTATGATTGAAATATTTCCGTGTTAAGAAGTGAGCATTTTCCTCGATTTTTGTTATCACGCATATTATGGGGGAGGGGTTGAGTAGGTAATGGATAAGGTACAAACGTATACTACAGAAAGATGTATTTATATGCTGATATAACATTTGTGGTTTCTTAAAAATTTTCAAGTATTTAAAGTGGCATGCATAATGTTACAGGGTGTCCGGTCTTAAAGTATCCAAAAGTTATGACGTAATATTACGGAATTACCGATCAGATTGTAATAAACTGTTCATCCGTGAATTGGAAACCCCTCCTACATTTTTTGAGTTTAGTCTGATTGGCCGCACGAGCCCCCATTATTCTGCAATCGCAGACGATAAACTTTTTACACTGACTTCAATAGTGAAGATGTGGACGCCACACAGTCAGTAGCGCACACAGGAATTTTTCAAGGGGGTTTCGGGGTCGAAAGTTCACCATTCTTGTATCATGCTCCTTTTGATTTTGTCAATTTTCGGGAACAAAACACAGTAAAAAACTAATTATTGAATAAATAATTAGCTTTAATTAATAAAATTAATCATTAATAACAAATACTTAATTAAATTTTACGTACTATATACTTATAATTATAATCAATCGGAAAAAAAAATCAAGGGCTTTGGGAGTGATCCGGATCCCCAGGACCCCCTCCCCTTCCTTGTGTGCACCACTGCACACAGTAATAGGTGCACTGTGTTCTTTTGTTACGGAATTTAAATCAGTCACATGTGTACAGCGACGTGTTCGAACAGAATAGTATGTTGACCCTCTCTCTCTCTCCGTCATCAAAATATATCCACCAATGGGAAAGTTTGAAGGAGACGGGAACTTATAAGTATCTCAGACTTGCAAGTATCCTTTCGTTTTCCGTGATAGAAGACACTGTTGATCGTGTGCGTGATTCATTTTGTAGGAGTCTTGATAAGTCTATTAGTTAAGCCAGTAAGGACATTCCATTCTGTTCGAACACATCGCTGTGCACACGTGACTGATTTAAATTCCGTTAACCAAAATACGCACTGCACCTTTTGCTATGACGTCCACATCTTTACTAATGAAATCAGTGTAACAAGTTTATCGTCTGCGATTGTCGAATAATGCGCGCACGTGCGGCCAATCGGACTAGGCTAAAAAAATCTCGGAGGGTTTTCCAATTCACGGCTTATTACATTCTGATAGGTAGTTCCGTAATAATGAGCCGTAACCTTTGGATACTTTAAGCCCAGAAACCCTGTACTTAAAATTATCTTCGTGAATAAATATTATTTTAAAGAGATATCAGTATTGCTGTATCTGCACTTATTGTCTTAAGCATTTTTTTAATTAGTCAATGTAACGACCGCAGTATTTTAGCTGCCATGATCACGAGCACATGGCCGGAGTATCATGAGTTCGAGCCCTTGTGCCACTAAAGACCCGCCATGTAGAGTTGCTAATGCACGCTAAATTTGTCGGAGGTCCTCCCGTTCGTGTGGAGTGGTAAAGGGTGTTTTTTAGAGGTATAGAACTTGAAATTGCAATAAAACAACGATGTATTATTCGATTGACATGAATTTTTTTTTTATTCGAAAGATAATCTTTTGTGGCATTACATTTTAAATATGATGAAGCAAGGCGTAGATTCGTCGAATGGGGCCAAAACGAGACTGCGTTTGTTCCCGATTTTCATAAGCGAATTTTGTTTAGCGTTGAAGCGCACTTCTGGTTGAAAGGCTACGTCAACAAACAAAACTGCCGCATTTGGAGTGAAGCTAATCCACAAGTGTATGTCGAAACACCGTTACATCCAGAAAAACTGACTGTTTAGTGCGCTTTATGGGCTGGTGGAATCATTGGTCCGTACTTCTTCAAAAACGATAAAGGCCACAACGTTACAGTCAATGGTGATCGGTATAGGGCCATGATTACTAACTTTTTCATTTCTGAATTGAACAATCATGATGTCCAGGAGCTGTGGTTCCAACAAGACGGCGCAACATGTCACACAGCTCGTGCCACAATCGATTTATTGAAAGACACGTTTGGTGACCGCCTAATTTCACGTTTTGGACCTGTGAATTGGCCTCCAAGATCTTGTGATTTAACACCGCTAGACTATTTTCTGTGGGGCTATGTTAAGTCATTGGTCTATGCGGATAAGCCACAAACGCTTGACCATTTGGAAGACAACATTCGCCGTGTTATTGCCGATATACGGCCACAAATGTTGGAAAAAGTCATCGAAAATTGGACGTCCAGATTGGACTACATCCGAGCCAGCCGTGGCAGTCCTATGCCAGAAATCATATTTAAAATGTAATGCCACAAGATTATATTTCGAATAAAAAAAAATTCATGTGAATCGAATAATACATCGTTGTTTTATTGGAATTTAAAGTTCTATACCTCTCAAAAAAACACCCTTTACTTTGGAGGGGGGGAGGGTCAACGCAAGTGTCCCTGTCTCTTGACTATGGTTGAAAGTTACGAGGCCCGCCCCAGTTGCACTCGTGTTGCTTTAAAGTGTGGCGTAAAAGGAACACACATGAATTCATCAATATCCTTTTTTAAAAAAAATATTTACATTATACTTCGGGGATAAAGAGGAAAAACGTCATTTTTGCGTTTGAATGATTAACATAAGTATAATTCTTTAATTGATAACTGGCTTTACCCCAGGAAAACGGCAGTTGATCGTAAAATTTTTTGACGAATCTACAATTCCTTCAGCTGTTTTTAAAAATACAGAGTGTCCGGGGTAAAGTATCCAAAAGTTATGGCTTATTATTACGGAGCTATCCATTATAATGTAATTAACTGTTCATCTGTGGTTTGGAAAACCCTGCGAGATTTTTGGGGTTTAGTCCAGTCGGCCGTGCATTATTCGGCAATCGCAGACGATACACTTTTTACAGTGACTTCATTAGTAAAGATGCGGACGCCACAGCAAAAGGTGCGGTGCTTACTTTGGTTAATGAAATTTAAATTAGTGTTCGAACGTTGGAATGGCGTTACTGGCTTGTTACTTGTGGGTAGATTTTGGTGTTGGATGATCGATATTCCAATCTGTTCGACCACGTCGCTGTACGCGCGTGACAGATTTAAATGCGCGCACGTGCGGCCAATCGGACTAGGCTAAAAAAATCTCAGGGTTTTCCAATCCTCGGATGAACGGCTTATTACATTCTGATGAGTAGTCTCGAAATAATAAGCCATAACTTTTGGATACTTTAAGCCCGGACACCCTTTATTTTAGGTACCGTTTTCTTTTAAATGACTTTTAAAGTGTCAAGCATAATAAAAATTTATGTAAATATTATAGAAAATTGAAAGAAGCTCTTAATTTGAATATGTATTGTACAGCTGTAAAAAACAATACCAAATAGGAGTTTTTACTGGATATAGGTCTGCATCTTTTCCTGAACACGTATTCACAGGTTATTGGTTAAGCACCACACACACATACTTGCAAATTGTGACTAGAAATGAGAATCTTTAGGTCGTAAAAACGTATCAATTACATTAGGAAAAAGAATTAAGAAATATCTACCTAGAGAGGGAAGAGTACATAATCAGGAAATTAGTATTTATTTGAAATATTCGAATTTATATAAATATATGCATCAAATAAAAATGGCGGGTGGGCTTAAACAAACTATGTACGTATTTTAGGATTTTTCTTAACGATGTGTTTACAATTATTTCCTTTTGATAAAGTAAGCATTTATGCGACAAACTTTAATGGGTTTAAACATCCGAAATTCGAAATTTGAATTCTGAAAGCTTGTACCTAGCGAGCGCTTAAGACGAATTATTCATCTTCTACACATGGTGAGACGACAAACTAATAAACTTAATTTTTCAACTGTTATTCTATTTCCGTCCGTAAAAAAAAGACGAAAGGGAGAAGATCACCCAATTTGGGATGCGGGACTGCAGAATCACGTGATCCTTTCCCGGGCGGGGGGAAGTTGAAGAACCCAATAATGGAACATGGACCCGGAAGGGACGAATCGATTTTCCGTCTCTGTCATTTTGTATCTTTTTTTTATCACTCTCTCCCCGATAAAAGGTACTTTAATGTGACGCCCAATCTAATTTTCGCCGGCTTCTTTTTTTTTTACACGTCCCTTAATGGCCTGATTGAGTTCGTGAAATTTTTTCTCTGAGGGGTAGGGCGGCGAGTCGTGTTGAAATGTAAGTGTCGAGGTTTAACGATTAATCTTTTGTGGCTGATTTAACGTCAATTGTAGCTTTTCTTTTTCTTTTTTTTTTTTATTTCCTTCAGTAAGTTGGATAATGTTTAGGATATCGGGAATCCAAATCTTTTGTGTTATTTTAAGTTGATAATATTCTAATAATTCAAGATCAGTATTAACTTACGCATGTGAAACTTGATCCATGTCTCGGAACAGATGAGAACTTGAAATCAAATTTCGAGCTTTATCAATCATATAAAGAATCTGACATTGTTAACTTCATCAAAATACAACGAATTAAATGGGAAGGTCACGTTATCAGAATGAACGAAGACCGCACCACTAAAAAAGTCTTCATTGCTCAATCAATTGGCATACGGGAAGGCCAAATCTTAAGTGGATTGATGGCCTAAAAAAAGGAACTAGAAATTGGAAAACACTAGCAAGAAGAAGGCTGGCCTGGAAAAGGCTTCTTGAGAAGGCCAAGGCCCACCCTGGGCTGTCGAGCCACTGAGGAAGGAAGGAATGTTCTGTTACATAGTTACATACTGATTAATTTAAAACAGGATCCACATTCCGTAGCCGCTATTCGTATTAGTAAAGACAGCATTATCCTGATGACTCATTTGCCAGACTTTATAACTGTTCCATATGAGCACTTTATAATCTCTTTGTGCTCTTCGGAATAATCAAAATACGTGTAAAAAAAATTGGATTGCACACCTTTGCTCAAGGTAATTGCACATAAAATTTCTTTGTAACGGATTCCTACCCATTGCGGAATTTTCGTCAACGAAAAAGCTGACTATGAAGAGAACTTTGATAAGGGCAACGCGTTAAAAGATTGTTTTTTCTTTTCATGCAATTAAATTTTGTCTGTTAATCTGACGGTTGCGTGGTAGTTGCGAACACATAACATTTAGTGATATTTGCGGACTCTCCGTAACGCATCGTGGTTTGAGCGGACACATTTTTTCCTCCATCTTAGAACAGATAAAGGGTGCAGATAAATAAGGAAATAAATACTTTTAAAAATCACAAATATAATTTAAAACAGTATTTTAAGTGGCAAATCTGTTACACCTGGGATAACAATACTGTTACTGTAAGATCGTCTTGTAGTTGAATTAATCACCTCTAATTAACCGGATTTACCGTTTTTATTATTTCCTTCAAAACACACCGCTATATTAATAATTTCATTTACAATTAAAATCACATCGGGAACTACAGGCAGCTTCCTCCATTTTATGTTCGAGACCACCTTCTTCTTCTCTCCTTCCCGCTCAAAGGCCAAAACAGTTCACAGCAGCGCCCTCTTTCTAGTCTATCGTGTGCTATGTGTCAAACCTCCTATGTGCCACGCCGTTACATTACTTAGTATTAATTTTCAAAAATCCTCTGAAAGTGTTTATTTTTATTACATTTCGCTATGTTAAAAATGCCTTCACGCTGTAATATCTTAACAATTCAATATAAATAATTAAATTTGATTGGCACAATGTATTTATCCTTGTAATTCGATAATCGAATGTAAAAAGGGAAAACTTCGGTAAAAAAAAAAAAAAACCGTTACTCCAGGTGAAAGAGATTTGCCACTTAAAATACTGTTTTAAATTATATTTGTGATTTTTAAAAGTATTTATTTCCTTATTTATCTTCACCCTTTATCTGTTCTAAGATGGAGGGGAAAATGTGTCCGCTCAAACCACGATGCGTTTCAGAGTGTCCGCAAATACCACGAAATGTTATGTGTCCGAAAATACCACGTCCCCAACTACCACGCCACCAATCTGACTCTGTGAATTGAATCGTCCAAAATATTTTCGAGGTATTTTTTAAGTAGCTGGAGAGAAGGGTGAAAATTGTCTTCTTTCTAAATATCAATGCAATAAATGATTTTTGGAATTTGAGAACTGTGTTCAGCTATTATTTTCTGAATTGTTAAAATAGTAATAAAAAATGTGGAATCTCACAACTTTATTTATTTCGTTCTTTAACTATCCAAATGATGCTATTATGTTAAAAATTTGTTAAATTTCAGTAATGCTATATTTACGCTCGATTAGAAGAATAACTAAATGGGCAGTATTATAAGTTTTCACTTTTATCATCTATAATTACTATATACTGGGTTATTAATGTCTTCCATGGTTTTGAAGCACTGTAGTAAAGAAAGAACGAATACACACAAACAGAGCAAAAAAAGAACATTTGAAAGAATGCAGAAACAAAATCTAGTTTTATTTACATACTTTATAAATGTTTTATGTGTAAAACCTGCGTTACACGGCATACATCAATGTGATGGTTCATTTCCTGCCACACTCTACTCAACATAGTTGATAGTACGTGTTACCCTTTCCGTGTTATCTGCATCACCCGAAAACTTGGTCTCTTGGTCTTGGTCTCTTCGGGTGATGATCAAGTTTCATCACCCTAAAAATTGAGACCAAGTTTTCTTACCCTCTTTGCCACGTAATGTAGCAGAACTGCATGAACGGATTACTCGTATTATCAATAAAATTGATATCAGCATGTTGAATAGAGTGTGGCAGGACTGGGCTATCTATCACATCGATGCATGTAGTGTAACTAGTTTCTCTCATAGAACACATCTAAGGTATGTAAATAAAACTTGAATTGTTTCTGTATCCTTCCAAATGTTCTTTTTTGTTGTATTCGTCTTAGTTTTTTTTCACTGTAACGCTACGAAATCGTGGAGGAAATTATGAATAGCCTTATATTTAATTTGAAAAGTAAAATAGTATTTGCGCATGTTATAGCTTTTTGAAAGATATACACAGGAAGTAATGTTTGGGGTAATATAACATTAATGGCTCTCCATCTCAATCAACTTAAACGAGTTTATTAATTTCTTTCTATGCCACAAAAACTATTTAAATAATATCTGACGCAGTTGAAACCTCTTCTTTCGGAAATGCACTGAATAAGTTGGTGGGGAAAAAATTTATGGAACTGTTGACAGGAAGACATAATGGAATCAACATTATTTAGTTAACTGCGTGAACAAAATGCCCCCGCTTTTTACTTTACAACCCTTTCACTTGTCGGGGAAAGTCCTGTGAAGGAATGCATTCGAAAAGAGGAGGAAGGGGATCGCAACATTTTGCAGCTGTTAAAGCTACCTCCCCCCACCTCCTTCCTTCTAGGGAGGATGATGGATGCGGCACGTGAGGTACGTCACGCCCTCCTGGTTCATTTCTCACCCCGCCGCGGAAGGGAGTGAAAAAATGGTAGGGAGGGGGGCTGCTGATGTTTTCCCGTGTCGCCTCCTCATTGGGGCCTCGATGTACAATTGTTTGGGCTTTTCGGCGCTGCAGGCGATGGACCGGAATGAGAAAGTGATCGAATTCCAAAAGGGAACATGAACCAATCGGAAGAGATTTAATTTTCGGCAGGAGTGAGGGGAGAAATGTTCTGGTTTGTTTATCATTTGCAAATATTGCTGGAGGGGTGAATGGGGAGGAATTACGCTTGAATTCAAATTCATGAACGGAAGCAAAAGATAACAGCATTTATTTCATATGCATTTTTATCGAGGCAGAACATAAAAGGATCCTCTTAGAGCTTGCGTCTACGTGTTTTTAAAATGTCCCCCTCCCCCGCGCACACACACTTAAAAGAGGTCTGTGTATGCCACTGCTATTTGGTATGATATAAAAATTAATGTACGATATAAAATTGTTGTTTTAGATGTGAATCAGTAGAAATTGAAACAAAAACACAAAGAAGCTCAACTTGGTAGCAATTTTTTATTAATTTAAAATTTGTGCGGCTATTTTTTAAAAATAATTTTGAAGAAATTATAAAATAAATTTTTACTTTATTGTTTTTTTATTTTTATTAGTGTTAAATTTTTTGTAATAAATTAATTCATAATCTATTTCTAGGTCGAGTTGCAGTATGATAAGGAGTTTCTTTTAGATGAATATACTCTGATGGATGTTGCATACATTTTCCTATGGAGAAGAGTAAGTGTATTTTTTAAAAAAATAATAAGTTTGTATCAAGACTGTGTTTAAAATTCTAGTTAGTACACCATTGTGACTGAGGAATGTAATATATTAAAAATATCCTAAATATTCAAACATTTATTTTCAAGCACCAATAATTTGAAATAATTTTATTTATAAGGAGCAGTACGTGTTCAGAATTCTGTTATCAGTATGTGTTCTGTTATCTGAAACCCTTAAATATGTATTTTAATTTTGCTTTTTTTTTAATTCTACAGAAAGGTCCAATGAGGTTATTTTACAAAATTGTTGAACGACCACCCAAGAAGTTGAAAGTGGAGATCAGTCACCCAGACAAGGACTTGAAAACTGAAGAAGTTTCGACTACTCCTGAAAAAGACACCAAAATAGAGAACGAGGAAATGAAAGAGGAAATGCAAACGACTTCTATCCAACCCATCGTTTCACCACCTCCTGTAGAACAGGAAAAGTGTAATCCTATCATCATCAAGAAAAACTGTGTTGAAGAAGTTGTTGTGAGCAAAATTGACTCTGATACTAAAAATGAAACGGTATCGTCTACTGAGGAAAAGCCCGAAAGCAAAGATACTATTGAAAATGTACCAAATGCGAGCTCAAGTTCTAAAAAAGAACTAAAAGCAACAACATTGAAGTTTCTTCCAACTGCTACAAGCAAATGTTCCTCCTCCGAGACCAAACCAGCAGTAATGACCGTGGCTCCCTTGACTAAACCCTCCACATCAGTAGCTACAGCAAGTACCACTGCTTCGACTGGAACCATTACGCATGGTTTATATACGGGCATTTCCATCAAGAAATCACCACCAAATACTCTACCGCCTTTCAGAATCTCTTCTCATCTGTTGCCTCCTCGAGTTCCTCCTCTGAAATTGTCTCCTCCGCGGTTCTCGAAGCTTGAGTCATGCCTTCGTCAAATGTCGCCAAAGGAAACCTCTTCTAAGAAGTCATCTTCCCAAAGCAAAAAGTCGAAGTCCTCTAAGCATTCTTGCGACAAACTGGAATCTAAAGTTGCCCAACTTAAATCTGCATCCATTAAAAGCATTGCTCCCCTGGTGATTTCTGTTCAACATGAAACTAAGTATGAATCTCGCAAGGTACAGGAGCCTGTCGTTTCGGAAAAAAAGGCTGTAGAGCCAGTGGTGACGAAAGATGTGAAGGAAACTCGTGATGCTCCAGTTGAATCTAATCAGGACTCTAAGTTAAATCACGATGACGACAAAATGGACTTAGATAATGATATATTTGAAGGTCCTTTGATTATTGCTGAACCTGACCCACCATCCAAGGAAGACACAGATAACTCTGAGGATAAGATGCCAGATGCCTCGAGTAAAGAGGAAACTAAATTGGAAGATCCTGAAGACGAAGAGATCGATGTCGTAGATGATGGCGAGGCAGACAGTGGGAGAGGTAGTGACATCAGTAGTCGAGCAGAAGCTCGATCTTTGTCTGGTGATGACGATTTGGGATCGCCAGACTCTGTTCCAAAGACTCCCGAAGCAGAGCGGCAACACCCTATACCTATTCAAAGCTCTACTTCTCAAATGGAAATGGATCCCAAACCCAAAACTCCTGATTGCAATGGAATAAGCAATCACACCAATGATTCGGCTTCATCTTCAACCATGAATAATGAGTGCGGTGTCTTGGACTTGTCTACTTGCAGCAGGAAAAGAACCCATGAGGGTGAAATTGTGAGTCCGCGTTCCAAGCCGGTTGCAAATCCTGCAGTGCTGGATAAAACCCGTCAAACCCCTTGTCGATCATTGGAGCATCCTTCATTTAAAGTACGAACTGCCGTTATTCCTCATATCAATGCGTACAAAAGTAAGTCCGAAAATGGCGGACGCAACTTTAAGTGCCGTGGCAACAAACTGACTGTCATTAACCCAGACCCTAATGGGGATAGACCAAAGCTTTTGATTAGAAATTTAGGTCCTAGACCAGATCGCAGTCATGAACATTTTCATCATCATCACCATAATCACCACCACCACCATCAAAGAATGTAAATACATCTGACGATCTACCAACGTAGAAAGTTTATTGTTTGAAGGATATTGAAGGTCAAAATGTTAGAATTAATAAAGGAAGTGCTTTCAAAAGATAGACTTAAAACAGATTACCTTTCACCAACCCCCAAGAATATTTGACTGAAGGAGGTGTAGTCGTTTTTCTGATATGGAGTGAAGATTTTTTTCCCCTTTAGATGTACTATTTTACTAGAATATAAATAATAAATAAGAATTAGTTGATAATGCAATCAGATGACTTTTGTCCTTAAGTAACAAAACCGCTTCAAGAAATAATCCCATTCTGAATCAAATTCCAGATCCAATTTTAGTGCCTTGTTATTTATTCATTACTTCTCTTATACAAATTAATTTTCATAACATTTGTTTATTCATTAATAATACTTAAATCTCTCAGAGGGAAAAAGGATCAAATTATTAATTTTTAATCACTTGCTCTTATTTCCCCGTTTGGTGCACTGAGATGTAAGTGCAGTTTAGTATTTTATGAGTGGCAACAGCCAACATTTTAGTTTTGTAAGAGATTTGGATACAATGTATAGTCTTTTCGTAAAGATGTAGAATATTTATAGATGACGTTTACTCCAAAACAGCAATAAAATCCCAGTTTAGCGAATGTGCTTTATTGGTGATGATCGGGGTCCGGATTGCAGATCTAAAAAATTTTTTTTATATTATTTGAAATGACTCGAAAATAACACCAGTTCATAAACGGTGCTGTGCAAGGCTCGTAGGAAACCGAAATAAGGTTAATTCTATTATGTGTGAACAGATTAACTTTTTAAAATATTTAAAAATTTGAAAAATAATCAAAACTTTCACAAAAAATCAGAGGACATTTCATACTTTCATATTAATTTATTAAAAAAATTGCGTGAATAAATTTATATAAATCTTGACCTTCATCTGTCACCAACAGTACTGCAAACAATACTACTGGTACTGCAGTTGCGTAACGGAGAATATTAGGGACCCCCTACAAAGTCAGGTTTGGGGCCTAGAATCCCTCTCCTCCCGCAATGCAGGGGTTGAGGGGGTGTACTTTACACCACTTTGGTACTGGTAATATTAGGGATTCACTCCTTTCGGCAGAAAGGACACACAAGTTCTGAAGGGGAACTTTCCATATTGTAAAGGGTTAAATTTTTTAAAGGTGAACAAAATTAACATACATCTGTTTTTTAATGATAAGTTAAAATTTCTTGCTTACAAATGATGAGAAATATTAAAATCATTTTGTAATTAAGTATTAACGCAAATTAAAAAAAAAAGGCGAACGGATTTCAAATGAAAATCTAAATGGGCAAAAAGGCAGCCTGTTTTGTAAAAACTTTAAAGACTCTAAGAAAATTACTTGGGATGCCTTTAGAATTGACTTCGTATATCGCCATGATCTTCATCTCGGAGACATTTGTCAACAGTGTCGATGATCATCTATGAAAAGATGCTGTACCTTCTAAATCCGGGCCCCAATAATTCAGCCTTCTTAAAATGAGTGATTTTAAAACTGTGATTTAATAGAGTAACCGAATTATTACACATTTATGGTATTAATTTGGACGTTTTTTGACAAATTAAATCAGTGTTAAGAATCTTATACATGCAATTAACATCTCATTCTAAAAAAAAAAAAAAAAAACGCTCCTCAAATACAAATCCCAATGATGGAAATATAGAAAATTTGTTAGTTAATTTTCATGACTAGTCAACTAATCAATTAACGAATTACATTTATTTAAATTCGAGTTATTTTTTAATACAAAGAGATGGATTCTCAAATTGTTTAACAAAATGCGTCTTCCAAAAGATAATCTTTGAACAAATACTATATAAATTGAATTTAATCGATTCATATATATATATATAATTATCGATATTAACTTTTTGAAATCAGAATCGGTTTATCGTAGAAGCAACGAAAAATGAATAAAATAAGATAAATTTCATTTTTAAAAAATGAATATTTAGATAGAGAATATTTAAAATATTTTCCTCCCGTGCTCTTTTGCAATCTCCTTAAAACCTCTAATTTTTTAACTTTAACCTACTAATTTATCGAATTATTATTTTTATTTTCTACACACGCAGCTCCGTTAAGTCTGGAGCATTAAAACCAAAAGTACAAAATATAAAAAGAATTGTAGTTCCCTAACAATGTGCCTCAAATTTATATAGATACCTATTCTGTATTTTCTGTACTGTCTATAAATTTAAAAAAAATTTGACAAATGCCTTTTTAAATATTTTGCATATTTTGGTGCTGTTTAATAAATTCATGATGCATAGCTAAACATAATGCTTAATATGTTTGAAAAAAGTATATATTTTTGTTTCTTTTTAAATCAACATCTTATTTTACGTAGTGTAAATAATGATTTGATGTGTATATACTGGAATAAGACTTAAGTACAAAATGTAATAAATGTCAGCAGTTAGCTTTCGTAGTTCACGTGTCCAAACCAATAGATTTATGAACATTTCTGCTCGCCCAATATCAGTCTAAATTTTTTCTGTGTTTTCGATTATACTATCCAAAATGCAAAAATTCTAGATTTTTATACATTCTCTTCTCACAGTTAAATGATGTTTGTGGCTGAATTTTTCTTCTTGAAACAAATTAACACAGCAGATACCAAAACCATGATTGATTAGGACGATTGATTTGACGTTATACAAATCTAAATGCCTTATTCTCAAAACCTTCTAGTTACTTCGTTTCACGTTTTGTCCAGTATCATGCATGTTGCTTCAGAGCGTAACATGAACAGTGCTGGTTTATCCATTGGGTGCTTGGGGCAGGGGCCTGGAGGGGCTCAGAAGGGCCTGGATAAGCTGGACTTAACCAGATTTTCTGGTTATAAGTTTCGATTCACCAGTGCCAAGGGGGCCTGTAGATCTTCTGTGTCCAGGGCCCGAAATGAGCTTAAATCGGCACTGGGCGTGAATTAAAGTCAATCAGTTCACGAATAAAGGCGTTAATTAGAGAAGGATTCATGGGCAGCATTTCTCCAACAGGTTAGGTTTGTTTTCAGGGATGTTGCTGGCCGAGTGCTTATGATCACAAGACCTTAAACAAGATAGAATTGATGCACGATATGTCTATCGAAACTCTAAATTGTTGTTGACTTGTCTATGATTGATACAAAAAAAAAAGCTTTAGATTTCTCTCTTTCGCGCGCTTCGGCAACCTTAACAGATCAAATCTTTTGGGTCTTCTGAACTGATCTTGAAAAGCCTGGGTTGAATTGCCGGGCAACTGAGGATATGTTGTAGAGACAGTTGACCATCAGGGCAGTTTGGGCAATGATTTGTGTAACTTCTTTGTCTGTCAGTTCAGATTTTCATTTTTTTACATGCTTTGTTCTAAATCTAGTTATTATTGACATTGTTCTAGTTATCTGATATTGTGCATTATCGAACTCGTGAATTCTCGCTTTAGTATGGTGAAGAAGGCAGCTCACAGTTGCCGTCCTCATTACTTTAAAATCACGAGGTTCATTGCTGATAGCCCTCATATTGCTTGGAAAAGGTGACTCTAATAAACAATCAAATTGCGAAAGAAATATTTATTTAATAAAAAAAAAACGTATCCCCCTGGTATCACTTTTTAGTGCGACACCAACAGGCGATACCAATTACCTCAAGTATTAAAATCGGACTCAATCGCATTATCATAGCAGCCGATAGATACACTTAGATGTTTTCATTCGTTTATACATTCAAAGTTTCTTTATTTAACTTTAACTTTAGAGTAGCTTCAAATGTGACGTAATATTTCATCAACGTGACACTTAAGTTATACAATGAATTATTGGCAACTTCTGAATTTCGAATCAAGCCGTGATATGACCGCTGTAACATTCGAACTAGAACCTTATTCCTTTAAATTTCTCATGATACCAATTGAGTTCAAGAAATTTAATCTGCTGTAGATCTTATCATTCTGTTTGGTACAGATTTTGTGTGTGCGTGTGAACTTTTCTAAAAACAATTGTTCACCTGTAATACCCAAATTTTGATATTCAGCTAAACTGTTCTAATAGTAAAGATTCTAATATTCTTAAGTTAAAAATATAACTGTGTATTAAATATACAAGTATTATCAAATTCACTGAAATCTTTTGGCTTTGAAAAATAAATATTTAATTTTTAAAATGTTCAAATACGGTTTTGGTATCTGTTTGTGCATATATATATAACCTGGTTTCCATAAATTAATGAATACTGACTGAGAAATCAAAATAACTTCTAACATCGTAAAGCAATTGATTTTAGTTTTGAAAAAAATTATCTTACTATTCCTTCGTGAAAATTATATATTTAAATCTTTAACTGCTGTGGGTGGATTTCGTAACATAATTTTTGTGATGCAGTGTAAAAAGTCGCTTTCATGAAAAACAAAAAAAAAAAAAAAAAAAGACTAGCATCAGAGTTAAATTTCATTAAGGTCTAGCTAAATTAAATACCTTCCTGTCTTTCAAATAAAGAATTTGAATCCAATTTTAAAGAATAGAATTGAAAAGAATGCATGTATATTTGGAATCAGAGGCTGTAGAGTATATGAGACTGCACAGCAGCAGTTAAAAGGTTCAATAAGTTTCTGTGTCTAAGAGAGACATTAAAACTTTAATGAGTAATTTATACATATTTAATTTTTTTAAAGTATTTATATTAAAAATTATTACAATTATGCGTGTATTCGAAGAGATTCTTTGGAAAAAAATTCTTTAAATTATAAATGTATCAATGAGAATCACTATAAAAAGATTTTTTTTTTTTTTTTTTTTTGCCATCTAAAGTTGATGTTGAGCTGTGAGAAAAAGGAAAGTATACCTGTGAAGAGACATGTGAATAGGAAATTTCTATGAATAATTATGAAACTTGAATACATATATTTCTTCGACGCCTGTAATAATAATGCCTTACTGATCTGAATTACTGTGTGTTCATACGCGAAATCATTCTCACTTCTCGAGGTACCTGCTTTCAGACCTGTATATAATGATATTGTACTGGCTAAAGATTTCAGTATTAGATTATTGCAATGTTTAGAAGAGAAAATACGTTGAAAAGATTAGTAAACGTGTGCTGTATTGTTTGTTGAGTTCTTCAGTTGATTTTTGCTGTTACAAAGTATTTCAATTAAATGTCTTCAAATGGAGAGTTCTATGTTGATTGTATACAGTATTGATCATTTGTACAGAAGATTTAAATAAAAATGTGTATTGTTTAAAGTTGGATTTGTTTTTTTGTCTCTGTGTCTTTTACTTAAATCGAATAATTACCACGATTTTTGTGTATGTGTGTGTGTTACTGCTTATTGTTCAAAGTAGTTTTTAAGAAGTAGAATTCAATCTTTTTATTTGGCCTGACGGCAAAATCTAATTTAGTCAAACTCAGAGCCGTTTTTAACCTATCCGGTGCCCTAGGCACTTCCTATTATTTCACCCCCCTATTTCTTTTTCCTTCAGTTCTTACCTTCCTAGTTTTTCTTCTGGAGGAATTTTCCCTTAACTTTCTTACTATTTTCCCTTTCTACGTTTTTGATATTTGAAGTTTTTTGCTTTTATCTATCACCTTTGGACCCGCCGTGTTTCGGACAGGCAACCGTAAGAAAAGTGTTTATAAAAAAGGCATAGTTTGGTAACTAACTCTTGTTCAATTCTTTCCTATCGGCATCACGGACTCCCTTTGTAAATGAGTATAGTAAATTAATGAAATCATTTGCAATTACAGTATAATATACATTATTGTGTGAACTGTTTTCTACTTGTTAATATCATCACTTACCACTTTACTCTCTTTGACATTTAGACATCCTTATTTTTTGTTGAGTCATTGTCATTGTACTTGTACAACTAAGGTTTTCTTTGAGTTTTGATCATTGCAAAATCATTGACATCATTATAATCAATTTTCATTGTAATATCATTTTGAGTGCATAACAGTATCAAACTGTTAAGCTTTTCTTTTTAAATAGTAAATCTTATTTCAGTCTTTACTCTCGAAAGGATCAGAAATGCTTCTCATATGATTAGCTAAGTTATAGGTTCCCAAACTTTTTTGAACTGGCACCCCCTTTTCTTCGATACCGCTCCCTCCCACTCTTGAGAAATAAGAGCGTACATAATACATGATGAAAACAAGAATTAAGTTTAAAAAAATATTCTATTACTAATAGAATGTATTTTTAAATTTTTTTTTTCTAAAGCCCCCAATTTTTTTTATTTGCGAATCTGAAATAGCTGTTGCCACAAATATATTTAAATACTTAACATTATATTTGGTCCATGTCTCGAACTGATGAGAACATGAAAAGTATCTACAAAAGGAAGATTTTAAGATTGATTTTTGGAGGAATTCAGGAAAATGGAACATGGCGAAAAAGATCAAATTTAGAGCTCTATCAATCATATAAAAAAATCTGACATTATTAACTTCCTCAAAATACAATGAATTAAATGGGCAGGTCGCGTTATCAAAATTAACGAAGACCGCACCACTAAAAAAGTCTTCATTGCTAAACCAATTTACACACGGGCAAGCCAAATCTTAGATGGATTGGTGGTTTAGAAAAAAATCTCCTTGTTTTTAAGAACTAGGAATTGAACAATAGCAGGAAGAAGGCCCACCTAACCTTGATATAGGATAGTGTATTGTTGGAATTAAAACGTTGTTCAATTTCTTCTTTATTTAAAAGAGTGAAATAAAAGTTTTAGCTTATATATATATATATCTGTTATAAAGATGCTTTTGAAAGAAGGTTTTGATGATGTGAAGTAATTTACAATAAACCATTGCTTCCAAAATTAAAAAAAAATTGACAGTATCAATCTTCAAAGAATCATACTTTAATTCCTGGTTAACTTATTTAATTATATTTCTTGGATAATTAAAATTTACTATATCATTCAATTTAATGTATGTTTGAATGTAATGTTTTTTTATTGATGTGTAACATCTTTCCTCTGGCTTGCTGGATATATGTTGGAGTGATTTCATGAAAAGGGACGGATATGTGTAATAGGAAGTGACATAAGCGTGCGCTATTTGATTTGACCAATGAGAACGCGTGGTGGTGTACAGTGCATCGGGGTACAGTTCTAGTAGCCATCAAGCACTCGAGTGCTTGACTCTAAATTCACAATCGGTCTATAAAATTACCCCTTAATTGCAAGAATCTCTATATTATATATAGAGCAGAGAAAAATTGCTTATCTACACACTCATCCTAAGACCAGTTTTAACCAGTATGCCGCGCCAATCTGAGCACATGCAGCTAAAATTCATATTAATCCAATTGAAGTTTCTCAAAGCATCATTCTCCGACAAATATTAAAAGCTCGATGGTTCATGAAGAATAAGGACCTCAGATCCGCGAGCAAAATGATGTCTATCAGGCAATTTATCAAAAAATTAGCGACTAACTTCTTTCAAAAAATTGATAACTCTAATAATCCTTCGATCTTGGATATTAAAAAATATATCCCAGATCCTAATTTTAACAGACCCAATAATATTATTTCGGAGAGAGATCCTCTCTTCAACTAAAATTATTAATTAAATTAATTTCACTCTTCTCACCCAACTTAAAAGCTTACTTTAACTCCTTCCCCGAGCCTTCGTAGCCTAATGGTTGTAGTAGCTGACTTAAAATGAATCTCTCCAAATTCCCAGGAAACCGCTATTTTCAAATTTTCTTTAAATCACCTTAATTTTCCTGGAAAATTATTTATCCAGATCAAATTTAAATGTACACGTTCTTTACTATTTTTTCAAAATGTATTTTATTTTTTATTAACTTTTAAAAAAAAGCTGTTTTTCTTATTTTAAATCATTCAATGTTTCTCTCATTTCTACAACGGCTGAGTTCTAAGCTGTATTCCCATTGGTCAGGCCTCACCTCGCCCACCACTGATCGAAATTTGTTTTCATTCTCAGTGCTTGCACCGTTTTTGAAGATATTTTTCTAGCACTTAAAGCATTTTAGTAGTTTTAAATTAAATTTTTTACTCACATATAAATATATTTTACTTTTTAAGTATTTTTTTTATTAACAAAGGGCAAGAGTGTATTCGTCATATTCACTCAAAATCCTAAAGATAAGAGGTTATAGCTCGGAAGAACTAGATACTCTGGTCATCCATCCAATGATACTCTAAATCCACTTCGCACATACCAGCAAGTCTTAGACTTCACCCAGGGTAAACTTGCAATCCTTGCGCTCAATTGTCAAAGGGCTCACCAAACAGATTTCGACGACGTTATTTCATAAAGACGTTCGTTACTGTTGTCAGTGACGTGGTTAGATAATGACGAACGTGTTTCGATACCTAACTTCGATTGCTGCGTACAGTTTAAATGATCGGGCCGCAGAGCAGCTGGTGTTGCGTAATATCGCAAACAGAAAAACTCACATATTGTGACTCCTCATATGAACATTATTTATCGTCAAACAAGTGGACTGGGTATTGTTAGTAACGATATTAGGGGGCATATGTACGGCAGAATGCTTATTTGAAAACGGACAAACACTGATTTCGGTGGTCGCATACATTTCTTCAAATCAAACGGTACAAAAAATTAAAGATTTCCTGCATTTTGTACTTTTACCATATACAGAAGGTGGCTCTGCTCTTTTAAAGAAAACTATCACTCGCTTCCCATGATTTTAAGGGTTGATTTGAACTTTGATTTCAGTTTGCCAAAATCTGAGCCGCTCCTAGCTTTTTTGAATGATGAATTCAAGCTCGAAATGAACACAATTTAAAATGTTTCGACAACTAACAGCGGTAATGTTATTGACGCTGTTTTTCAACGGTTTTTAAATACTTTGAAATCACAAGTATATGTGTCATATTTTAGTTAGCATAAGTCTATTGATCTCTTCCGCAAATTGATCAAGAATAATTATTTTTAATAAAAAAATTGCATTACACTCCTTGTGTTATATAATTAAATAAAATTTTCATTAAAGATATAATTATTCTCGATATAGAAAATTATTTCCAATCACACCTAATTCATTTTTGTCAGGATATAAGTTACTTTTGCGTATTTACATGTCAGATGTTACACATCATATACGACAGCGGTGAGGCTCGTTTCTTTTTTTTCCCAATGGCCAGGGTTACAGAAGACCACTACAATACAAAGGGGTAGGAACAAAAACAGACAAAATAAACAAAGTAATGGAAAAAAATCAAATAAAATAAAAATGGCGAGAAAAGTCTATGAACCCCAAAAGTCCCTAACTTGTCAATACAGGTCGCACAAAGAGGAGGCTGGACAGCGGCGAATGTGGTCAGTATCCATGTCCTCCCGAAAATCTCAGAGCCTGCAGAAAGGGACCTGCAGAAATGGACCTGCATAACATGAATTCTATGTAGATGTTTCAGGAGACAGTCGTGTCCAGTGGTCAGACGAAACTCGGCAACTGCTTTACGTCTTGGCCACATGGGAAGATCTTTAAGATTGTATACCACCAGATCTTATTGGAATTTCTTTCAGCGTATTGTCTTGAAGAGAGATTATTCAACTTTTTCTTAATGATACGCCTGGCACTGGTAAAAGGGACAGCTTTCCGTGTTATCTGTTGAATGGAAGCTCCTTTCTTTGTAGGTGATCCACAAACTCATTACCAGTTACACCGCAGTGTCCAGGGATCCACTGCAAGACGATTTGCTTAGAGTATTCAGGCAGACTCTGCAGCAGTTTTTGCAATCAATAATGTTAGAGGAGACAGGAGGAGAATTTGAGTTCACAGCACATGGGATGCAACGTAGATCTACCTCCTCGTGGTGCATCCTGGTAACGCTTTGCGGCTAACCCTCGTATTCACCGCTAACCTGACCCAGCGATGAAACCTGGAGTTAAGTAACCGGAAGTCAACCCCAGGTCAGAACTTCAATTCACAGCTCTTTTTCGACCTCCAGTTACTTGACTCTGGGTTTCTTAACCTGGGGTTATTGGACGATTCCCATTGGTCGAAGTAAACCCCGTGACTTCGACTGATTTTTTTTCGCGATCTGAACAGAAGAGTTGCATATTCGTCTCTTTTCAATGTTTATTTTTCAAAATGAATACTATCGAAGTTTATTTTACTCTGATTTAGAAAAGGAACACTGGTATTTTATTGAAAATAATAATAAATAAAAAAAAACGAAGCGTATAGTGAAATAGCACGGCAATCTAATGACATTGATGGCACAACAAATCCGTCAATGAGTCATTTAAATTTTTTTAAAAAATTCAACTAAAAAAATGCAGCGTTCTTTGCCAAAAAAAGTGGAAAGCAGGGTGTGGTGAAATGTCTAAAGAAATGGAATAGAGACGGACTTTGAAATGAGGTTTTTGGAGCTGATACTGACGTTACCAATGTCTACGCCATTTAACAGTTTACATATTGTAATTTAATCTTTGTCAATAAAAAATTGAAAGCTGTTATTTAATGCCTACTTCCCAGAGAGACTGTCTGAACACAAGAATAAAGCATATTTGTTCTTAAAAATTAAAATACTGTTTTGAAATATGTTTCATAAATTTCTTTTAAACTACCCATTAAATAGTATTATGTAACATTAAAAAAATATTAAAGAAAGTTTGCTGTAGATGTTTAACTGGTCCAGTAGAGATGAAGTAAAAAAACTTTCTTCTACCTATACTAAAAGTTATAATATTTTTCTTTCAAATAGAATCTCAAAAATATTTCAGCGTGTCAACCTATATTTTATTACTCAAATGCATTAATATAAGATTTATCAAAACTTTTCATGACAAATAGATTAGATAAAAAAAATATTTGATTATTTGTGGTAATGAGCTGTTGGTGCCAAAAGATAACAGTCTTTATAGCTTTTTCTGGTTTTTGGTGAAGCATTGTATGTTTTTTCTTATTATGATCTGACCATTCTTACAAACGTGGTCAGATTATCATATGCAAAATAAGTTTATGAATTTAGTATAAAAAAAGAAAAGTTATATTTTAATAAATGGTTTTTTTTCAAAAATTTAAATCAACTTTGCTTTTTCCATAATAGTTTCGATCCAAGTAATCATTTACTTTTAAATCCATCAAGCTGTTTAGTATAAAGTAAACTACTGTTATTGAGTAGTTGCAATAATAAACTTTTAATTTATTGTGAATCAAGACACAAAATAGGTGTTACTTATCTGAAACAAAAGGGAAATTTTTTTTTATTTGACCAAGTAGATATTCATAGGTTTTTTCTGATTTAAGAACTAGTTTGTATTCCTATTAAACATGTAATTTTATTTACAGATTACAAAATGCAGGAATAAAGAAAATCATAACAGATGACACCAATATAACTGGCAACTCTCAAGAACAGCTAGAACTCTCACCAACGGGAAAACGTGTTCAGAAAACATGCTAAGAAGCCAACAGCTCATCTGCTGCTGCTGCTTGCATAAAAGCGGAGCATCAGCAATTCATAAAATATATGGAGATGGAAGAAAGACCTAAACTGAGTTTCAGGGAGAAATTATCTATATTGAAAGATGGCCCACAAATATGTTTTCAAACTCAATGTCAACACAGAATAAATAACTTTTATTACAAAAATTTGTATTGATATTTTAAAAACAAAAATTGTTATTTTTATAAAAACACAAAAAAAATTAAGAGAAATAATTTGCGACAACATTTAATTTAACAAAACCAGCTAGGCAAAGTGGTCCTGCTTCAATGCTCGGTGTTGAATCTTCGTTTTTCAGCTCTAATTGTAGTACTAAAATTTCAATCGGGGTATCTGCAGGTGGTTCGAGATCCCTTACAATAGTATATTAAATGATAAACAATTTAAGTATTATGATTGGAAATAAGTTGAAACTATGTATTAAGTAAATCTCATAAATATCAGCATGGTTCTTACTAATTTACCAAAAAATAAATGAATAATAACAATTCTCAAATCATTATTTTCCTGTATGTAACTATGAAAATGCATTCTGCAGTATGAGTGTATGAGTTGTGAAGCATCTTTTACCCACATATATATATATCTATAAAATGTTTGAGTCCTAGAAGTCTAGATTTTATAATGTGTTTTATTTACATGCATCAAATCATAATATATCTGACAAAGTTTAAACATAAAAAAAAATCTAATGTTAATGGAACTTATGCTTCATTTTTTGCATATTTTGATCCTAAGAAATAGAGGATACTTTTCTGATTTCATTGAAGTATTAGTTATTATATAATATTTTACAATCCTATGCAAAGTTCCACCGCTTTTCTTTTTAAACAGATGATTTTGAAATACATTCCTACCATAGTTTTCAAAATTAACTGCCTCTGATTATCATATCCTGTTAACTGTGTCTTTCGCTGCTCCCCATTACTGTAGTGTTTACATTTTAACTCAGTAGTATTTCTTTACTTTCCTATATGTGTTTTGAAATTTCAACACACAACAACAAATTTTATGTATGTTTTTCATTGATTTGTCAATACGACTGCTTCACATGGATGCATTTTTCTTGTATATGATATGAAATGCATTTAAAGAGTGATATTTCAAACTTAAACAGATCATTATAAATCAATATTGGCTGAAGATAATGATAGTATCTCAAGAAAAAAAAAAGCAAAATTTTAATAGTTTTCCTTAATTTGCAGTGATTAAGTATTATTTCCCCAAATATAACTATCCAGTTATTACAGAAAAAAGCCAGAAATACAAACACTATAATGAGTTTGATTCAGTTGTCATAAGTGAGGATTTGAGATATCGAAGGCAGTATAAGAGAAATACATTCAAATTTTGACAGCAGCTGGATTGTATTAAAATGTTTTGCGACTCACAATTTTTTTTCTCGAGAAAAGTATAATAAGAATATAGTATACTTTCAGCTCATTCTGTTTCATAATGTCCTTTGTAAAATGCAAACATTTCTTTTGAAATGAAAACAATTTTCTAGTATATTCTCAAAAATTTTGAAATCATTTAATTTTTACTCTTTGATTTTTAAAATATGTTCAGATGAGAATATTACATCTATAATTTATGAGTATTTTGTAAAATTTGAATATAACGTAGCATTCATGCAACATACATGTAAGAATATGTACACAATTTGTAAAAATGTAAACATTAAGTATGATAACCTGACCCATTGAAAAAATTTATTTACATTGAAAGTTTACAAAGTCAGACACATAATTAAATTACAGAATATTCTGACCTAGACATATATATAAGTTGTGCAGAACAAAAAAGAAGCAAAATTATTGATGGTTCTCGCCTTGGTGACAGTTCAAGCCAATTGATAGGCACACAAAACTTCTTTTGATGATGGCAGTTGCATAGTGTTTTTGTCGACACAAGCAATTTATTATACCTGAAACAAAATATATATAATTTAAATAACTATCTAGAAATGTTACAATGTGTAATTTGTGTTTTTATCTAACTAAATAAGCAAGTTATTATATTGAAACTACAACATATGCTGTTTACATTTTATACTAATGCTATCATCCAAGTCTAAGAAATTTTAGTTTTTTAAAAAAATGTTAACTTTACTAATGCACTTTTTGCCATGAACGGGAAGGTATGTAAATAAATCTACTTGTTTTTATTTCAAAAGAAAGATGCGAATTGTCTCCTTTTGCTAGTTTTTCAAATTATTAACTAATTTCTCAGTATAAACAAACTCATTTTTCAGTGGCCATTCATATAATGCATAGTGAAAGCAGCTTCTATTTCATTAAATTATTTCTAGATTTGTGTGTGTTTTAAATATTTATCTAAATATCTACCTTTTTTGATATATTAAGTAAATTTTATTTATCTCAATCCAAGGTGAAGATTTTTTTTAATAATGATAATTTGGGAAAATTTTGTTTTTAAAATATTGAACTGATTTATAATATATATATATATATATATAAATACTATATATATATATATGTATGTATATAAGAATGAATATTATATATATGTATATCAATTGACTATCAATAGTTCTGAATTTTTCTAGTTGATCTCCATAATATGTTTTATAATTCTATGTATGAAGTAAGGATTTCGAAAACAGATCTTTATCTCGTAGCAGATTGTAGTCTTTATACAACTGATATGCTTTTATAGAAAGACAGATTGTATTGTTGCTGAAAATACTGATATATACAATACATGGAATGAAGTGAGTGACTAGGTTTGTAACATATATTTTAATCAGAATATCCAAGGTAGAATGTAAACATTTGGTGTTTATTTAATCTTAAACATCTGCAAAAAAATCAATATTTGCATAGGTAATCAGAAATTACTTCAGACAATGCTGGTTCATAGTTATTATTGATTATAAGAAATCTAGACATCAAAGTTAGCAGCAGCTGTAGATTAAGGGAATGTTTCTAGATATAATACCACAAAAGCACAAATGTCTAAGTCAAATAATTATTTAGGAAATAAAAATACAAAGCATCTTACACACACAATATAAATCTCATAGGATAACAATGTATTATTCTTGCTATTAGAATGCTAATTCTGCTGACCTATTCAACATGTCATTTATATATGCCTTATAATTATTAATTATGAGAAATCTAAAAACCAAACTTAGCATCATATGTACATCATAAAGGAAATGTCTCTAGATAGAGCTACAAAAAAAAAAAAGCATACAAGTACACATGTCAGTGTCACTTAATTAAAATTAGAAATGTAGAAGAAAAATCATCCGACACATTTAAATCTCGTTCAGTCAATGTATTCTTGCTATTGGAATGTCAGCTACTAACAAATTCAAAATCTCATTTTGTTACAAGCTTATTTTATTGAAAGAGCCAAAATAAAGATAAGTATAACTCTTTTAACAACAATTCATAACTTCAAAAAAAATTTCTACTGAATTTGAAAAACAAAAATTGTTATTTTTATAAAAAATAAAAAATTATGAGAGATTTAATAATTTTTTGCACTCTTCTCTGTTAATGGTTAACAAAACCAGCTAGGCAAGAGGGGATGCCATGGCTTCACTGACTCGGTGCACTACTCGACATACAGTCGGCTGGCTGACATCGAACAAGTCAGCAATTGCTAACTGCATATATGCAACAGAGTAAAATCGCAGAGCTATCAGAACTTTCTCCACTGGATTTAGGGCATTATTACATGGGCTTTTGCTCTCTAATTTATCTTCATTAGCAGAGTCAATTCTGTGACTTTTTGTCTTTTTTTGTCAGTCGGAATCTTCTCTGAAACTCATAATCGTCCACTCCCGAACAAATTACTTCTTTCAACTAATTTTCTGACTTTTCTGGTTTCCAGTTTTTCTAAAAACTCTAATTGAGTAACAGTGGAAACTTTCTGAATGGTATTCATCGTAAACTAAAAATCTATCCAAACTCAAACTACTTCAAAACTTGCACTAAAACGTGAACACTCGAAAAATCGCTTACTGTGCATGTGCGGTTAAAACTAACCCGGCTGTGACCCTGGGTAAGGATTTTTTAACTTGAACCGGAGTTAAGTTATTAACTTGCGATGGTGAATAACGTTTTCGGCGAAACCCCGGTTTCCTTCCTCTAACCGGCGGTCAGGTTAGCGGTGAATATGGGCGTAAGTGATCTACAGTTTTGACTAGTTGAAAATGTAATGTAATCTTTAAGTTTTTTTCATCCACTTTCCGAACTACCGAAATATGTGAATTTTCATACACGTGATAGAAATGATTTAAATACATACAAGCAACATAAGGTAACCTGTATCAAAGTTTACTTTTGTTAGTACATAATCAGCGTGGTTTTTTTTTTTTTAGTCTTCTTTAGACGATATTTGGTTTATCTGCCTCCGCCCATCCGTGCCATCTCAACGCCCCCTAATTTTCTCTGTGTCCTTTACTGACCCTCTGAAATCCTCAAAAGCCGATAAGGGGGCGTTATCGTACACGTTGAGAACCTTTGCGCTAGGTGGTACGTTAGCTATAATTTAGACTTTTTTCTCTTTCCGCCCTCTAATTTTTTACGCATTAGGCATGTGCCTAAGTGGAAAGTGGCCTTGGTCAAACTTGTCTCAACGAATGAAAGATCTCTTTATTAGTGATTCTCACAATCACTGTGTCGCGGCATTTTTGTGTGGCGCCCAATTCTCGAAATGTGCCACCAATTTTTTTCTAAATTATTAATTATACTCTGAGAAAACAAAAACAAATCCGGAACCGAATAATTCGGCCGTTTTATAGAAGAGAGAGAGTAAACTATTCATAAAATTGTTATTGATGATTTGACTACACTAGAGGAGAGAGTTATTCATTACTTCCCAAATTTAGATATAAAATATTTAATTGCGTTCCTAATCCATTTGCATATGAATTAACGTGAAGGAAGAATGAATTTCGTTCTGTAATAATCGAGATTCAATTTCAAAACATTCGGAAGTGTCAAAGTATCCGATTACTTGCAACAACTTTTTTTTAAACAAATGGAGATATATATATATATATATATATATATATATATATATATATATATATATATATATATATATATATATATATAGTTTTTAGATTTATTTAGTACATTTTTTAAGAAAAAAAGGCTAAGAAGAGAAAAATAAATTATTACTACTAAAATGGAAAAAAAATGGGTAAAAATTGACACAAAATTACATAAACGGAGCCCGCTCTGCACAAATAGTAGATGAACAAATTCTCAAATTCTCAATTTTGATTTATTACTTTGCTATTTCTTTTTGAAATGACCTTCAGGATTAGGTATATTTTAATTTTTTACAAAAACTGGAGCACTTTATTTTAGCTATTATATGAAATTGCTTAAGAAAACAGTGATTATATTCACATAAAGAACTGCAAATTTTGTATTAAAACGGTGACTGATAAATCTGTAGGTCAAAACACTTCTACTGTTATACAAAACAATCACAAAATATTTCAGCAAATTATTTTAAAAAGTTTTTGAGCAATCGTTGTCCCCGTTTGAGGTTTTCGAAAAAAACGCTTTTCGAGTAAAACGCATTTTATAAACTTTGACATCTTATGTAAAGTTATGACATCTGCTTTTACAAAACACTTGTAGTTTTTGTTCTAGTGAATGTGAAAAATGAAACACTTGGTATTTTTATAAAGCTAATAAGAGTGTTTACAAAATAAAATCATAACAAAAGTTGTCATTTTTTAAAAAAAATCATCATTTTAGGGTAGTCGGATACCTTAATTCATTTTGGATTAAAATTATAGGCGATTAATCCACAATAGACAAAAAAGCTTTAAAATTATTGTTAAATTTTCTACGACTTATTTGTTTGAATTAAAAGTTTTAGCATTAAATGTATTTTTAAAAATGAATAAAAGATCGAGACTTTTAAATATAGATGACGAAAATGAAAGTGGCATTATCATTTATCGACCAAATATAAACGGAATTACCAAAAATCCTCAAGTTCAAATTTCGCATGAAATGTTTTGTTATAATTAAGTTTGTAATTAATTAATCAATAAACATTTTGCTGTCTTGGTCGTATATATTATTTTATTTAACGTTGAAAAAATTATCATAAACTATTTCACATAGTGTATTATAGATAAGTAAAATTCTTTTAAATTTATTTTATTGTTAGAGTGCCGCCAAATCTTGAAATTGTTGACAGTGTACCTCAACTAAAAAAAAAAAAAAAAAAAGGTTGAGATTTATTGATCTCTATAAATAAATTAAATCTTTTTGTTCTCTGAAAAAAGAAAATTAGTTTTACTCTTAATAATTTAAACAGTTAAAAAAACATTTGTAAATCATTGCTGTTTCCTGAGATTTCAAATGAAGAAAAAAAAAATTGTATCAAATTTTATCACGAAGTGCTTTTGTAAATAAACAATAAGTTTAGATTGCTTTTTTAATTCCTACTGTTAGTTCACACTCTATATATTTATTTATTTATCTTGGTGGAATTTTTAATCGTTAATAAAATACATTTTAAAGCGCTCGATTGTAAATTTTAAATACAGGATTATTTTGGATGATAATACAATAATTTAATTATTATTAATAAAAATTAATTGATTAAAACTAATTATTCAAAGAATTACAAATACAGCCACGTTGGCATCATTTTTGGTGACTTAATGACCCTTTGGGCGACTTGTGTCAAAACTTGAAAAGATTTTTTTTTCTCACGTTTTGAAACATTCAGTTGAACTGAAATTTTTTAAACGCGATTGTTTTGGATGACAATATGATACTCTAATGATAATTAATAAAAATTAATAACCACTTAATGTTGTGATTCTGTCATATGTATATACATATTTATATTAATTGTAACTATTTAATAAAAAGTAGCTAAAATAAAATTTTTCTTTGTTGATCTAAGAAGGAATTGACTTAAACTTATTTTCTATATTACTTGTAAAACATAAAGATGCTTGATAATCTTTAAATAATGCATCTAGTAATTATAAACGGAAGAAAAAAAATGCTTAAAATTGTTTCTAAAGTCCTTTAGACAGAAAGATTATGTCAGTGTTTACATATTTTGTCTGTTTTATTTATTTAAATAAGCTAAAAATTTAAATGATGAAATTATTTTTCTTTTTTTAAACTCAAATATTTTCAAAATAATGTAACTTTCTCTATGTATTGGAGGAAAACGAGTGACTCCTCATCACGAGATCTCCTAAACTATTACACTTGAATTCTGGCAGACATGTTTCTTTTGTTGAGTAGAGATCCTCTTCCCCAAATGGTGGAGTAAAAGATAATTTGCTGTTGGCTTAGAAATTCAAATATTCTCCTTTCTAAATCAAGAGGCGAAGGTTATAAGAATGTTTTTCAATACAACCGAGAGCTTATTGCTAGGACTTAGATTCCAATGACTTATAGAAAAAACAATAAATAGTCATACAACGTTATGAAATACCCAACGATTGCAACCCAATATTCAATAATGTTTTTCATCGCTCATTACACTCAAACAAGCTCATTACACTTTGAAGCATACAGAATAGTGCCTTTTTTTTAAATATGAACATTTATTTTCTCTCTGAATGTACAGCAACGCGTTTTTGAAAATTTCCAATTACTAAACCGTTAAGCACACATTTCGTTTCCGGACAAGATATTTCATTAGCATAAAAATGCCAGGCTGTCAAGCCTACAATAAAGAGGCAAAGACCTTTAAGAGATGCTACTCTTGCGAAACACAGGAAGCGATTTTTTTTTATTATATTACTCAAATCAAGAAACCATAGCGATACAGATAGTTTTAATAAAAACAATAAAATTAATTAAGCAGAACAAAAAAAAATATCGGAAATAATTTTTAGCTATAAAAAAACAACGATGAAAGATATTAGATATAAATATGGGAGATACCCGCTCCTCTCTCGCGAGCACCTAGATGTGTAGGGGGAAGGGAAGAAACACTCGACATGATTCAAATCTCTCTCTCTCTCTCTCTAATCCATTTATTTCAATACTAAGATTAGACACAATTTCAACTAATAAGCTTAAGAGAATGTCTCAATAAAAATCGTGTGAAGTGGAACAACGACATTATCACATAAGCGATTAGTCGAAACTGAACCCTTCATTTAATTCAGAACCTAACTTTTTATTTGAATCAACCTAATCTTAATTCAATCTTAGTGAACAATCGTCACTTTAAGGTTTCCTTTGATTAATACTCAAACCTCTATAATTCAAATATTATACCTTTAATAACAATCTCACCTATCTAGAGTATATCTCCGCTCCTTCTCCAAAAGCTAGAAAACCTCGCCGATTTATATTGAGTTAATTTACATATCACGATTCTCTTCTTACGAAGGGCTGGTTGTGAGTAACGCGAATTTGATAGCCCAAAGATTTCCCAAGAGGATTAGTTTGAAGGTCGCGTAAAGATCCGTCACAAATAGCAATATTATAAATAGTACCATTTCATCTCAAAATGTGTTAGAATAATGATAAATAAGTTACGTATTTACAATCACTACGAAAAAAAAAGAATGTTCTTTGGAATTTTAAAATGTAGAATTTACATCACGCATATTTTGTGGATGGGTATAACTTAAAAAAATTAGAAACATGTAGCAATGTGTGTACATTTTACATTGTATTTTTTCTTAAAAGTAAAAAAATTAGTATATTTGTCACAGTAGCTAAAAGAAAAAGAATAACATTAAAGAAACAGTGTAATTATGCAAATAATTTTGAATAATTAATATTTAGTGCCTTCTTCGTTGACCTTTATGACGTCAAGTGCACGATCCTGTATATAATTTTTTGCATTAATCTTTGGTGAAAGTTGCTCAAATGGATTTCTCACTTTCCACGTGTTCCTTTTTATTCTTTGTTCATAAATCCTGAAGATGTTTCTTCATTAAGGAGATGGTGAACCTTCACAAAGCAAAATTTTGGTCAAAATTGCGATTTTGATTTTTTATACTAATAATATTCCTTATAATTCATAGAATAATTCTGTCAAATAATTTTGTCTTTTCATTGATAATTACTGAATTATTTTTTATTTTACTGAAATAAATGTTTAAAACGCACTTTTCTTAGTTTGTAAATTTTCCTTTTTCATTGTTACGTAAAATGCTCCTTGCGTTTCAAATTACGTTATGTCTCTTTGAAATTTTCACAACTTATGAAAGTTGATATAATTCACAAATCTGTGCACTATTTTTCCAAAAAATTTAATGGATCATATTTTGTGTTGTTTTGAATACCTTGAATGTGTGATAATTGGTGAAATATTTCATATATAATATAGAAAATGTATCTTTTTCTCATCAAATTTTATTCTGAATTTAAGACCCATGCACAGATATATTTTATTATGGTTCATCTATGTATAAAACAAAAATTAAGTGCATATCTTAAAAACTAATGCGCAAGGAACAATTTTAAAAAATTAATTTTTTTTTAAAAAAAATTAGTTTATAATAGTTTTTTTTAAAAAAATATATCTAAATTATGAAATATAATTGTTAGACATTTAAAAAATCGGATCCAAATTTTTATGATCTCCTTGTGTTGTTTTCCAATCCCGTTCCATGATCTCAATGAAAGTAAAAGCACCGATTCGAACCCGATCTTTTTTGAGTTTCGTGATTTGAGGTTGGCAGCAACTGCCATGCAAATCGAGCTGGTATTTAAACTCGGCTCATGTTAGTTTTAAAAGGAAGGAGAAACGGAAATATAAGAAGTATGTGAGTGGTTTAACTCTTAAGAACAACTGGTTGGCAATGCAACTGCAGGTTGCATCACCATTTTAGATTAGAAATTAATTTTATAATATTAGAAGACGGTTCGAATCGGATGTCACTGGTAATGTTGCTTTTGAACTTATTGTTTTTTATCGCTCCAGTAACAAACAGAGTGACTTTATGATTGATTATTAAAGGCCAATTTTAAGAAACTGTTTTCGTCTTCATGCCTCCTCGACACATAAATTTCATCGCTAGCTTTACAAAAAATTTAAATTAGTTTACAATAAGTGTAACAAATTTGGTTATGGGCCCAGTCCATGTACTGTGTCGAGGCAGGCTAAGCCGTTGAATCAGGCCATGAACTTTGTCTATTTAAATACTGTTCCAGTCTAGAACTATTTTTATGAACTCTGTTGCTAGTATGCTAAAATCGAGTAACAGGTAAGTTTAACAATCAGATATCACTCAAACAACTGGAACACGTGGAAGCATGATATGCAAGTACTCTTAATGCATTATGGTTGCTGGCAGTTTATAGTACAGACCAAGCCAGAGCAACCTGATGAAGAAGCAACATACAAGGAAAAATTAGATCTACAACTTCGTAAGGATAGATGTTATACGTTGATCTATCAGTTCAGATTTGAAAAATCTGATAACGAAAACAACTGACGGAGTAGCGGCATGGAAGATATTAAAAGATCACTCGAACCAGTCACAAGAGCAAGAGTAATTCAACTATTAGATCAATTTTTGGAACAAAATACCAACCAGAAGATGTTGGAATCTTCATATCTCGTGTAAAGACAGCGGCAACCAGACTACAAGAAGCGGGTCATAAATTGGACGACCTGTACATAGGATTTCAATAATAAGTGGCTTCCAGGAATTCCAGTCTACCGTGCAACAAATCTAAGATGGAAAGAAAGAGGACTTCAGAGTTGTCAAAATTGAAGCAGAGCTGATATTAGAAAGCCAATCGTCTTCAGTTGATGAAACAAGATTTGGAGAAAGCGGAGAATGCTTACTTGAGCAGTTTCATTTCGAAGAAGTCGAAGACGTTACCTGAATGTACGGCTGCAGCTCATGGAGATCCAAATGGCAAGAATGATTACTCAAAAAAGGTGGTAAGGTATTTAACTGTAAAACTATTAAAAATGTTAAACAATCTATTAAGACTATATGTTATGTATGTAATAAGTACGGGCATCTTAAAGTAAACTGTAAAGAGAAAAGTCTCTACCAAAATCTCCTTCAACTGTAAATGAAACTTTTAACACAGAGTTTAATATAAATTTAAGATTTTTGAAGAGAGAGAGGAGAAGCTGAATGTAGTCTTTTAGAACTAGATAAACAACTCGTAACTAGTTGTATCTATCTTTTTTGAGGAAAACTCTGATAAAGGTGTTTGGGTAATAGATACTGCTGCCACGAGTCATTTTTGTAATGACAAGAGTTTATTTTTAGATCTAAAAATTAACATGAAAATGTCGTTAGCAACGGGGATAAAAGTTGTCCCGTACACTTAGATTTCGGGTAAAATATAAGGGGAGTTTTCATGAAATAACTTTGACTGATGTATTATTTAATCTAAGTTGAGGAGAAATTTATTAAGATTAAAAGTAAAGGTGCGCATTTTGTGGGTACTAAAGGTAAAATTAATGTTTTTAATAAAGACTGGATAAAATTGTTCTCGGCGACACGCCATGAAAATTTGTATTTTTAAATCATTATATTATACCAAAGAGTAAAGAAATTAGTTTTTAGTGATGTAACCGCTAAAACAAAAAACGGATCAATAGAAATATGGCATCAACGCTTTTGTCATGTTAATAACGATTACTTGGTAAAAACTAGTAAAAATGATAGTGTAAAAGGTCTCCACGCTTAACTGATAATGGTAAGACTCATTGTATACCGTGTAAATTAGCAAAGTCCAAGAGAGTTTCATTCAAAAGACGGGGGCCGTAAGATCAAAACGTCCATTGGAATTGTTGCATATGGACCTCTGTGGTCCAATGCCAACTGAAAGCCAAGGCGGTAATAAATATTTCTTGAGTATAATTGACGATTATTCAAGAAAGGTGACTGTATTTCCCATCCGAAATAAATCTGACGTATTTCATACGTTTATAAGATTTCAGAAACGAGCAGAACGTTTTCTAAGTAGAAAGGTAATAGCCGTTAGAACTGATGGCGGACTAGAATTTTGTAATAAGGATATGGATAATTTCTTGACAGAACTGGGTATAAAGCATGAAATAACAAATTCATATACGCCAGTGGTTTTGGGGAATTAGAAAATAAATTAATTAAATTAAAATTTAAGTTAGAGTGGGTTAATTGTGTATATATGTTTGAAGATAATGTAATTTTATTATTTTATGTAGATGACATCATTATATTTGGAAAAGAAATGGAAAACGTAAATTTTGTATTACAATTATTGCAGAAAAATTTTGATTTAAAAATTATGGGTAAAACAAAGAAATTATTAGGAATAGAATTTGAAGAAATAGGTAATAGTCTGTTTATACATCAGAGATCTTACATTCGAAGGTTATGTGAAATTTACGAAAAATATAAATATCCCGTAAGTTCATTACCTATATCAAAAGGTCAAGTTCTTTCCAAATTAGATTCACCCAAAACTAGCGAAGAAATTTTAACAGTTCCTTATAGAAATTTAATAGGATCTTTGTCATTTATTGCTATACGCACAAGACCCGATATTATGTATGCAGTAAATGTATTCTCAATTCCAAGCAAACCCGGGAATAAAACATTGGAATTGCTTATTGAGATTATTAGGTTATTTAAAATACACTCAAGAATACAAATTGGAACTTTCAAAAGTTAAATCATTAAAACTAAGATGTTATTCAGACTCAGATTTTGCTACAAATAGGGATGATCGAGTGTCGATGGGAGGGTTCATAACTTTTATAGACTAAACTCCAATTTCATGGCGAACCTTCAAGCAAAAATCCGTTAGTCTGTCGACCATGGAAGCTGAGTATGTTAGTTTAACAGAAGCAGCTAAGGAATTCATTTGGCTAAAGAATGTAATTGATAATAAAAGTTTAAATTTGGAATTAAGTGAAAATGTAATGTTTTGTGATAATCAAGCTGCTATAAGTTTTTCAAAGTCACCAGTAGAAAATTATAGAACAAAACATATCGATGTTCGTTATCATTTTCTAAGGAATTTGATATACGACAAGGTTTTCCAAATTAAATATATAGGTACCAAAAATAATTTGGCGGACATTTTTACCAAACCCATGGTAAAGGAAAAATTGTTAGAATTTTGTAGAAAATTATTTCTTTTTAGAGAATAAGACTTTGTTTCTTTAAGATTAAAATATTAGTTTGTTTATTACAATAAAGATTGTGAATAAAATGTATTTTTTGTGTTAAATTGTATAACATGTGATTATAGATTAAAATTAATTTACTGATTTGTAAGAGATAATGGTACGAGAGATTGGAAAAAGGGGGCCGATTGTTAGACATTTAAAAATCGGATCCAAATTTTTATGATCTCCTTGTGTTGTTTTTCCAATCCCGTTCCATGATCTCAATGAAAGTAAGCACACCGATTCGAACCCGATCTTTTTGAGTTTCGTGATTTGAGGTTGGCAGCAACTGCCATGCAAATCGAGCTTCAAACTCGGCTCATGTTAGTTTTTAAAAAGGAAGGAGAAACGGAAATATAAGAAGTATGTGAGTGGTTTAACTCTTAGAGGGAGAGAACAACTGGTTGGCAATGCAACTGCAGGTTGCATCACCATTTTAGATTAGAAATTAATTTTATAATATTAGAAGACGGTTCGAATCGGATGTCACTGGTAATGTTGCTTTTTGAACTTATTGTTTTTTATCGCTCCAGTAACAAGCATGACTTTATGATTGATTATTAAAGGCCAATTTTAAGAAACTGTTTTCGTCTTCATGCCTCCTCGACACATAAATTTCACTGCTAGCTTTACAAAAATTTAAATTAGTTTACCAATAAGTGTAACAATAATCACATTTGCTATATTGATTCCATTTTCAGCTAATTAAGATAAGAATTTAAGAAATTAATTTTAATTCCACCGTCCCCTTACAATCACATATTTAAAGGCTTTAAATTATGCAGACATGCTGACCAAGAAAGTACGAGGTTTCGTAAATATTTTTTGAAAGGGAAGATGGTACACTAGGTGAAGAAAAAATCACCATTAGAAAATACATCTATTGCTCACTGGCGTAACTAGTCCTGTGTGGGGCCCTGTATCAAAATTCTTTTGGGGCCCTTTTTCGGAAATAAATAAAAATGTGATAGCATTAATAAAACTTAACTAAAAGTATCTAAAATTTACACAAGTTGGGACCCTTGTATCCCGGGGTCCTCGTATCATTGATACGGCGTTAGCTACGTCCTTGTTGTCGTCGTTCAACGACGGAAGAAGAATCAGCGTAGGAGAGAGGCACAAAGAAGACGAAGCAGAAGCAGACCGGCGTATCCTAGGTTATTCGAGTACAAATCGCAATGGCAGGCAGACACGCTGACTACGTGGCCGCCAATAGAAATGCATGCTGTTATCCGGTGTGAATGGACAGGTGGAATTAAGAGTGTCCGTCATCCATGAACGACAAGACCGTGATGGTCAAGAGGTCATGTCTCGTTAAATGGTTGGTCACTGGCACTGCACATCCAGTAAAGGAGGGCAGACGGTGAAAAGGAAGATTGAAGTGGGCATCCCTCTGCAACCAATGTAAGCAACATATCTACATCAGACTTTCACCTGTTCTGACTCTCAGGACTTAACTTCCAAAACAATACTAGGGGATGGGTGGCAATTTCTTTCATCACAGGGTACCGGGTTTTACCAGAGTGGTTTCTTCAAACTGTTTGCACTCTACGACAAATGTCTTCCTGTCGGTGGCGGCTATGTCGAAAAAATAGTGTAAAATATGTAGCTTATGATGCATATACTGTGAAAATCATTTAACAGGAAACTGAAGAAACTGAAATATTTTTTCGTGTTAAGAGAATTTCGTATTAAAGGAGATTTTTTTAAAAAAAGAGCACATATATATTTAACAAAATTCAGTTTATTTAAATACGCTTTGTTTACGCAGATATGTATATATGCATGTTTTTAATAAAAATCCAATGACACAAAAACATTCACTAGAACTTAACGAAATTTAATAGAAAATTTTCAAGTTTTTTTTGAAAAACAAAACTTTCATTGAATTTTTGAAAAATAATCTGGTATTTTTCTTTGCATTTTCTTTTAGTATTTAAATGGAAACAAATTGTTTGATGTCGTTCATTTAGTTTTTCGTTTTCCCATTAGAATGCGTGCGCATATTTTTTCAAAATCTTCGTCATTTCGGAAGACGTGGGAAAAGGAGTGCTGTATTATTCATTTCATTTTCGTCTTTGGAATCTGCATCAATGATACTTTTTGAGCTTTTAACAAACTCCAACATGTCTTTGTCTGCCATAATTGGGGCTGTACACACATTATCATTATCTACTGGAACGAATTCTTTCGATGATACAGTAAAACAAACCAATAATACAGAAAATTTCTCAAACATTTTATTAATTGTTTATTCCCAAAAGCGAAGTTTTTTCGCGTTAAGAGAGAAAAATACATGAAAATACATAGCAGTTTGTCGGGATCGTTGTATTATTTCTTCTTAAGCGTTTTTGTGTTAAACGTATTTCAATGTAACGATATTTTTAAGAAGTACGGCCCATTACTAGTCAAATAAAATAGTTCAAACTATTTTTTTTAAAAAATGGCAGTTGAAGATTTTGTTGAAATGAGTTCTAATGGATTTCAACATATACTGTTTGATTCAATTTTGCAATTTTTGGAAATGACTGAATAATTCTCAATTAAGTTATTGCATGGGCGACATGTCCCTATGTTGCCTTAGCGTTATTTCGACTCTCTTTGTCAACCAATATTTAACCTAATACGGTGACCTGTAGCAGTTTTTTTTTACACTTGGTAATATACTAGATTAACGATTGTTTATTGTCCAAATATGGCTCTTGGTCCAGTAAAATCAGTTATCCAAACTAAGTCTCCAAATAAGTTACTTTATTAAAGGTATCTTTACACTTTTTTTCCCCAACACAAGCAAGATATGAACTATACATTCAAAGCTATATATAAATATGATAATACTTTGATACGTAATTTTTTTCATCAATTTTTAAATTTCTTTCTTTTTGAAAATATTTTTATTATACAATATTTATTTTTCATGGCAAATCTCAAATACATTGAAAAAATAATTAACATTATTATTAATAAAAGCAAGAAAAATAATTAGATTTTTTTTTATTGATTGATTTTGCGCAAGCCTTCGTTACTATCATTCTACAAGGAGTTAATAGCAAAACAGCAATGTTAACTGTATCTAGTTAAACATATTCTGAGAGCTTTTTTATTACTGTGCCATTACAAAGGATTTTCTGAACTTATGTAATTTCCTTGCAAAATTTATTACCGTAAAATGGCGTATAACTTGCACTTTTAACACAAAAAATAAGATCGAAATTTACGGGTGCAAGTTATACACCGAATACAAAAATGATAGCTTCAAAAATTAAAAAAGATATGTTAATAAAAAAAAACTTAGACTTGAATAAAGATCAGAATAGTGTTTGTTTAAAAGAAATGTTATACTTTATGAACTTAAAGGGTTGTTTTTCTAGAAATATACTATTTTTTCAAAAACTGGGATAATACCTCGATTGAATAAATGGCTTTAAAACACAATAGTATTGCTAACCTACATTGGAGGTTCCTTCGTAAAAAAGGGAGTGCGCATTATACGGTGAATATACCTTAAAATTAAAAAAAAAAGCAGCTTGAAAGCATAAGTGCGCGTTATACGCCGGATTTTACAGTAGGCACTTTTTTCCATTAAAATATTTGGCACCAAAGTTAAACACAATTTTTCTTCGGAATTATGCATGTATCTGCTTTAGGGCACTCATTTGATCACAAGGATACATGTACAACAATTTGAGATTCTCTAATCTAAATAGTTTTATGAAGAATGTGACATTCTCTTTAATTTAAAAAATAGTCAGATTAGGGTTTGCAGTCGCGGGATTCCGAAATTCCGGGATCCATATGTTTCTTCAAATCCCGGAACTAAAATAAATGATCTCGGTATTTATATTTTGAAATTTTTCTCATCAAAATTTTCTCGAAGAATTTAATTGTCAGAAAATTTATATTTTTTTATGAAATATTTACGTAGAATTTTTTTTGTGTGTGCTATTATTTGTATCGTAACGATAAATGTACTGCAAAAAAAATCTAACTGAACAATTTTAAGCTTTGAGTACTAGACTAATAGACACATTTTAATTTTTTGCATTTAATATTCAGTTTACAATGAACTAAATCCACAGACAAGCAGCGCCAGGTCCGAATCACGTGATGCACTGGCAAACATTTGCACGCGCAACGCGCCGTAAGTTAATAGTGGACCTGAATGAAAGATTCAACGCTTCAAATCCACTACAGCTTACTAACAGCTCATGCAACTGAATCTTCTTTTTCAAATGAGGCAACACTTGAAATTGATTCACATCCTGATTCAATAACTGAATCAATTTGTACACAAAAACAGTTAAATGTAGCAGAACAACAAGATAGAAATTATCAAAAAGAGGGATATATGCCCCATAATGCAGCCTACTAGATTTTAAACAATATCATCAAAAATTCAAAAAGAAATGCCTCTTTTTTTAAAAATTGATTGGAGACATGGTGAGACTATATCGGAAAGAACATATTCCTATTTAATCACGATAAAGCCTACTTGTGTAGGGTCTGAACGAGCATTTTCTTCGGCAGTATAATTTGTAACAAACATAAGAAGCCGTTTGAACGATGAAACGCTAGACGAGCTAGGTGTTTTTTTTTTAAATCTTATTTACAGAAGAAAAAAAAAGAAACGAGTTTTACAGTAGTCGCATATGATGTACAACATCTGACATGTTATCGTGGTATAAATACGTAATATTAACTTTTTTCCTGAAAAAAATATAAACCGGTTATGATTGGAAATAATTTTCTATCGAATAATTATATCTTTAATGAAAATTGTATTTCATTATATAACAAAAGGAGTAATGCAATATTTTATCAAAAATAATTATTTTTGTTCAATTTGGAGAAGAGCGGAGACAATAGACTTATGATAACTAAAACATGACACATATACTTGTGATTTCAAAGTATTTAAAAACCGTTGAGAAAAACAGCGTCATTAACAGTACCACTATTAGCAGTCGAAACATTCTAATTTGTGTTTATTTCGAGCTTGAGTTCATCATTCATAAAAGCTATGAGCGGCTCAGCTTTTGGCAAACTGAAGTTAAAGTTAAAATCCCCACTCAAAATCAGGGAAAGCGAGAGATATTTTTTTTAAAAGAGCAGAACCACCTTCGTTAAATGGTAAAAGAACAAAATGCAGGAAATCTTTAATTTTTTTCAACAGTTTGATTCGAAGAAATGTATACGACCACCGAAATCACTGTTTGTCCATTTTCAAATAAGCATTCTGCTGCGCTTATGTCCCCCAGTACCATGACTAACGAATTTAGAGTCAAGCGCTCGAGTGCTTGATGGCTACTAGAGTTGGATCCCCATGCGAGTGTAGCGAAAAGACACAGCCACGCACTATCATTGGTTAAATCAAGTAGCGCGCTTACGTCACATCCGTCCCTTTTCACGAAACCACTCCCAACAAATATCCAGCAACCGAGAGAAAAAATGTTACACATAAACAAGAAATGAAGAAATGTTTTTATTAATTTAATTATGTACTATTTTTTATTTGTTTTTGGGGGTGGATTAAGGTTTGTTTTGATTTGTTTTAGTTGATAATAATAATTAAACTTTTTAATTATGATTTCAATTTCAGTATGTAATTTCAACTGTACTAATGTGTAAGTATTTTTCATGAATAGTCTAATTCTCTAATCCCAAGACAAATCCCGGAATCCCTAGATTTGGATAATGTAATCCTGAAATCACGGGATTGAAAACCCTAAGTCCGATATGAAAAAAATAAGATTATAGTAGACTGAGGATTTGTGACCTCGAGGACGAATTTTGAAGAATATTTAATATCTGCTTTAAGCTGATTAAGAAACAATATGAGGACTATTATCTATGGTTCTCATAATTTTGAACCACAAGTGACAAAGATGACACTTGACTCAGTATCTAATATCCAAATTTCCTCACCGTATAAAAGAGGAGTACCCGCAAGAACTTTTTAAGCATCGACAGATTTAACGTGCATCATCCGCGATACACAACGAGCTTGTAGTGACTTCAGAACTAAAAACCCATGACGCAGGATTCCTGAAAAAGAGACACCAACTTAAAAATAACACTCGCTCAAATATCGAAACTGGTGTGTGATTGAGTGTTTATTTACATTGCGCTATAACGCAACTGGAGGGCTGCTGGCGACGGACCTCGTAATTTTGAGCCTCGGTTAAGTAACGATGAGGATACCTGAACTAGATCCCACCCTCTCCAAACTACCACACCACATCAACGGAAGGACTTTCAGCCTCGGCAGATTTAAGGCTGTCTTCGGCATTTTGCTAAAGAACAGAACCCAGATTTGGAGGACTTTTTTCGGATAAAAAAGTATTCCGACATTAATTCCATATTCTGGGCTCGCTATACCGTAGATAGCAGCATATTTCAGCATACTCTTCATTTTTATCCAAGTTGGCCAATTTTTTCCGGAACAAAATGTTTTTCCCATTTTTTCTCCACTACTGTAAAGTTAAATGCAATATTCATTTACATGCTAAAAGGTAAAAATAATAATTTATGCAATATTTTGAAATTTTAAAGACACAATATTATAAACAAATATATGAATTACGATGTTGCGAAATTTCACGAAAATTGAGACATTTTTCTGTTTAAAAAGTGTGCTTCGCGTTCAGTTCAAGCCCTCATACATTTGGTGAATACAGCCTTAAAGTATCCAACTACGTTCGGAACCGTGATTTTACAAAAGCGTGTAAATGGATAATATTTACGATATTTAATGTCACTTAGATTAGAAAATATATATAAAATTGTTTTAAGAATAGTATTACAATAACAAATTATTTAAGTACAATAGTTTGACAAAAAATGAAAATAAAATGCCCAATTTTCAAAATAATCTCTTTTTGTGAAAAATGCTTCTATTATAATAATATTTTGACTCTATATAGCTCAGACCTCTGTACAGAGGCTCAACTAGAATTTTTGAAATCTATAACTTAGAAGAGGGTTTATCCATGTTTTACGACAACAGAGGGGAGAAATTTTAAGAAAAAAAAAACCCGCCGATAATTATTTCAATTGGTTGTAACTCTGAAAATAATGTGAATTTTTCAAAAATCATAGTTGAGCCTTTGTACAAAGGTCTGAGCTATATACAGGCAAAATATTATTATAATAGAAGCATTTTTCGCAAAAGGAGAACATTTTGAAAAAAGGTTATTCTAAGTTAATTTTTTGCCGAAATATTGTATTTAAATAAATTTTTGTATTACAATGTCCTTAAAACAATTTTATACATGTATTCTAATCTAAGTGACACTAAATATCATGAAAATTATCCATTTATGCGCCTTTGCAAAATCACGGTTCCGAATGTAGTCGGATACCTTAATGTGCATCAGCCCTTCTATGCGTTGGATCTAGTGTGACGCTAGGGCTTGAAAACTCATGACATACCGCCCACAATTATGTAACAATGACCACAAGGCAACTGTGGCTAAATCAATTCTAAAGCCTTTACCCTAACAATGTATAAGAAAGAAGATACCCCCAAAAGTAAATACCGTGAAAGTTTTGTGGACGAAGTAAAACAAAAACATATCTGCTTTTCTCACAAGTTTAAAAATTGCGTAATCTAATTATTTTCAATCTCTTATTGGAGTCTTTTACGGCTATTTTCGCCGTACGTACTAGAGCGAAAACTTGACGCGGAGCACATTTTCGGACAGAAAAAATGCCTGAATTTTTTAAAAAAATTTGTGACGTAGTAACTCGTGCATTTGTTTATAGTATAGTGTTTTTAAATTTTGAAAATATTTCTTAAATAATTAGTTTTCCCTTTTAACATGTTTCGGGATAGCTCATTTAGCATTATAGGGGAAAAAGGGCAAAACACATTTTATAAAAGAAAAAATGTGCCAACTCAGATAAAAATAAATAGTATGATAAAATAAGTGATTCTCTCTCTATCTCTACAGGATAATTAAGCCAGAATAATTCATATTAATTATTAATATTTGAGTACTTTTATTTCGGAAAAAATATTCCGAATTTAGTCCGTATTCTTTAACATTAGCCGAAGACACAGCCCGGTTTGATCGACTTATTCAAAAAAGTGTGTGTTTAAGTAAATTTACTTAAATATATAACATTCAATATGAGTTTGATTTTGATAAGCAAAACAATTTAAGCGTAAATTTAACTCCAAAGGAAATTACAAACCATTTTGCTTAACTAATCAAACTAAAAAATACAGCCAAGGCATTCTTAATTTACTTCTGGAGTTCAATTACTTCGTGTATAAATAACTATTAGTTAAAGCGTCGCGCCGTCTGACGATTCAATATAGCGCAGAATTAATACGTCCTCTACCGCGTCCTCGAAGCAAAAAAACAAAAAAATCGAACTTCAACAGAGCGAAATAGATTCTCTCTCTTCAAATTCCGTCTTCCATTCTTTTTACCAATAAAAATCCAGTGGAAACGCGTCTTACGGTTGTTATTTTGTTCTGCCCGAAGGAAGCCAGCATCGATCCGCGCGGATCCGAGGGAAGTGCCGGTGCAAGATGAGAAATGGGGTACACACACACAGGGTTTTTAGCCCGGACTTGATTCGAGTGTACGGATAAGTCAATACCGCGCAATAGATTTTTCGTGTGCGGAGCCTGCTGATAGAGAGAAGAAATAGGTTCCAGAAGAAATTGCTATCAATAACAGGTTTCCTGTCGGTGGTGATTAATTGGTTGTATGATGAAACTAAAGGAAAAAGATATTGGAGTTCAGCAAACTGAATGAAACAGAGGTGGAAAGAAATTGCACAGTAGAGAGTGGACCGCGGTTATAAATGTTGGACACCCAACTTCGTTTTTTATACGATTTTGAAGTACCACAATACACAAGTGCTTCTCAAACTTTCAATATACGTGACCCACTATTCAATCATTTTCATCGCGCCCCTCCATTCAATAACAATGTATTGAATTCAATAATACTATACTTTGACACTAAGGCTACAATACGACTTTAACTTCTTATGTGCCACTGACGTATATAAACGTCTCGCTCAGTCAAAGTATTAATTTTCTGGACGTATATATACGTCTTTCCGAAGTAAGAATTTTTCTGTACATCGCTACCCTTAAAATTATTCTGAAGGCTTTGGGATACAAGAAAAGGATCTTGACAGCTTTTGCAAAGGATTTACTTATTTTTTTCCTTTTCTCCTCCCCCTCAAAAAGCAAAACAAAATACGCGCGTCTACATGGAAAACGGTGGCACTGAGGAGCGAATCGCGTAACTTTTAATTCGGCAGTCAAGGAATTAATTATAAACCGTACAACAAATTATCAAGATAAATGTTAATACAAATCCGTGGGGGGTCACTGATAATTATGAAACTCATTCTTAACTTAGTATTGTTAAATCAATAATAAAATATACATTGTACAGTACTAATACATTTATAAGTGCATTATATCAGTGTAAATGTGTGTATTTTATATTTTATTATACCAGAAAGTATTTTGTTTGTTTACTTTCAGAAATTAATTTTTTAAATATTCTTTTGTTTTCGATTTTTCAATATGCTCGCGCCCCCTTCATAGAATTACCACGCCTCCAAGGGGTGCACCCCACAGTTTGAGAGACGCTACTGTACACTAATTCAAAGAAATTTTTTTTCGTACACAATATTTTTGTTTTGGCACGAATTTCAAAAAAATTTGGATACTCATGCCCTTTGGATGAGGGCGCTTTGAACAAGTTAATGACAGTTTATGATAATAAAGAAGGCGATAACGATGAAGCCGAAGGTGAAGTTCAGCTCTGTTAACAGCTGATTTAACTCTCGGGTGTTTGGAATTTGCTACAAGTATGGAAAAACATTTCATTGCTCATGATCCTGACATAAAGCATGCATTAATAGTAATCTTGAGTAGCAAGATATCAAGAATTATGTAATAAACTTGAGGAACCAAAAAGACTGCCACTAATAAGACTTTGTAACAATAAAAAAACCCATTACTGAGGTAGTTAATAACGAACGAATTTCTTTATTTGAATCAAAAGCCGATAGTTGTGCTAGATGTATCCGACACATCTACTGATAATTGCGGTTTTGATCCAGTTCGTAATAAACATGCACGCAGGTTATCAAGTAGCGATGAATTGTTGCTAGTTAGTAAATTTATTCTTAATTTCAATTTGAATTTTTATGTGTCATATGTACTCGTACTTATAGACTAAATTTTCACTGTATGCTAATTTTGTTTATTTATTTATTTTGTAACGAAAATGAATTGTTTTTGTTTTATAAATGTATATATATATATATATATATATATATATATATATATATATATATAATATGTGGATCTTATATATATATATTATTAATTTTCTTGCATAGTTTCTTGGGAAAATATTTAGAGATTTTTCATCTCACACGATTTTTTAAAATTGTGGAACATATCCTTAAATTTTCCATATGCTGCATGTATTTTTATCACAATTTTTTTTGCGTGGTTTTTTGAGGAACGTATGTATTGTGCAAAGAAAAGAGTTGGGTATGTAGGTACAGAGATTAGGAAAAAAATAATTTTTGAAAAATTGTTCCAATTTTTTTAATATTGCCACAAAGGGGTTGAATTTCCGAAAAAATGGAAAAAGGCTTAATTTCGGTTCTGTTATTTTATAGACACAAGGAAATTTATTTTCTACTATATAAATTACTGAATGGAGAGTACCACAAGAAATTAATAGTACAGTGTAACATTACGACATCTCATAAATCTCTTTTCCCGTACCATCGATCACTGTAGTCATATCCAAGCCTTTTTCGGTCTTCCGCTTTATCGTGCTCCGTTTTTGATGGGCCGTACACATATATGTCAGCCATTTCACACGGGCCGCAACATGAGCATAAAGGGGGAAGGGAGGGAAATGCTTTAAGATCAAGATAACATTGGAAATTTAAGATGTGGAAAATTGATAATAATATTATATAATTCCTGTTTTGCTTTTTTTTAATTATTATTTTTTTATTTTTGTTACTAACACTAAATTAGAAGCTTTTAAGAAACACTTCTTCACAATTTATGCATCAGTAAACGGTTTCATATGATTACCAATAATACAACAGACTTCATAGGGTGTCTTTGTTACCGCTGTGATATTACCACTGACAAACCACTTTGTTGCTGTTGCAAAGATTATTCAAGAAATCCTATTTATCACCTCTTGAAAGAGATCTTCGAGGAAAAGTGTCATTTACTGATCCATGTTTATTAGTATTTGTTAAATACAGCAAGTTCGTGACAAATCAAACATTTACTGATCCATGTTTATTAGTATTTTTTAAATACAGCAAGTTCGTGACAAATCAAACATTTAATGATCCCTGTTTATTAGTATTTTTTAAATACAGCAAGTTCGTGACAAATCAAACATTTACTGGTTGTTGTTTATTTTTTACTGCAAAATAGAGAGAGAGAGTCAACCTCCCAATCGTCTTGAAACGAAATATTTTCTTTGGATATTTTTCGCTTGCAAGATATAAAAGATAGTTAAAAATTAGTTCTACCCATAAAATTGTCGCTACTCCACTGTTTTCTGTTATCACTAACCATAACCATTCCAAATAGAAAAAGAACATCAATTCGTACCAGTACAACACCGACTGCGAAAAACAAAATTGATATATTTTATTTCTTAACAAAGAATTCCCCACCAAATTTTTAATACAATGTTCTTAAATAAGTTAATTTATCAGATCAATGGGCCATGACCAGGCCACTTAAGAAGGCTCGGTGGGCCGCAAGTTGAGCATCGCTGGTTTAGTAGGTGTCCTCTCATTGTACTAAATGTTTAGAGGTAATAAAATGCTTGGTTTTCTTTAACAAAAATTACTTTGACTTTTTACCATAAAAAAGCTTAAATATCTAAACTCCATTCCCTTAAAGGCAATACTTATCATAAAAATTAATTTTTTTGCTTTATTTTTCCCTTCATCTATACATCAGAGAGTATCTTTTCCGCATAGGCAGGTTTTGAAATTTTGAAAAAAAAATTTCGATCCACCCTATTGTACAACCTGATTTGATTCAGCACGTCTTAAGTATAGAATGATAAAATCAAAATAATTGGTTTAATTACTTGTTTAAACACAATAATTAATTGAGTTTTGAGATATCGGCAATAAAATATTTTTACACTGAGGCGAAATTTCGCAAACAACTTTTCTGATGTCATGGGTCGAAAAGCGAAGAGAAAGATAATCTTCTGAAACAGATAATTTAGAGGAAATTCTATAGTTAGAAGAAATTAATTTCGTTTAGATTTCCTCTTTTTTTTGTTATTTGAAATATTTAACCTGAAGTTGCCCTTGGTTTGCTGGTTTATAGCTGTTGCCGTATTCACCTTCAGTTTATAGTGTTAATTATTTAGTCATAAAAAAAATATCTGATCAAGGGTTTTTTTCCTGGGTTGTGGCTAGACGTTATAGCCACTGCACACTTAGGACATTTAACTTACTTTTCAGGACAGAAATAATTAATCACATTACAATAAACTTTTTATGAAAAATTGACATTTATGTGATAACTATTTCAATAACAATTGAATACAAAGTATAAGTGTAATTAAATAATAATAGAATAATTGTACAACATAGAGAATATATATACTTACCAAGAATATATATAGAATACTTAGAATATACATTGAAATTGGTATTTATCCACATTTTATATTTTATTTAATTTTAGTATAAAAAGAAATAAAGTAATATTTTTGAGAATTTAAATTAGTTATTTCACAAATTTGATGAAATATTTATTGTGGAACTTCATAATATGCAAACGTTTTTTCCGAGCAGAAAAGCTGTAATGAAAGATTTTCGAACCCCAGAATCTTGTACTACATATTGTAAACAAAGTTTGTTTACATTTCTGACCCCCAACATTCTCACATGAGTCTAACGCCCATATTCACCGCTAACCTGACCGCCGGTTAGAGGAAGGAAACCGAGATTTCGCCGAAAACGTTATTCACCATCGCAAAGTTAATAACTTAACTCCGGTTCAAGTTAAAAAATCTTTACCCAGCGTCACAGCCGGGTTAGTTTCAACCGCACATGCGCAGTAAGCGATTTTTCGAGTGTTTACGTTTTCGTGCAAGTTTTGAAGTAGTTTGAGTTTGGATAGATTTTTAGTTTACGATGAATACCATTCAGAAAGTTTCCACTGTTACTCAATTAGATTTTTTAAAAAAACTGGAAACCAGAAAAGTCAGAAAATTAGTTGAAAGAAGTAATTTGTTCGTGGAATTGGACGATTATGAGTTTCAGAGAAGATTCCGACTGACAAAAGAAAGTGTCGCAGAAATGACTTTGCTAATTGAAGATAAATTAGAGAGCATAACCCCATGTAATAATGCCCTAAATCCAGTGGAGCAAGTTCTGATTGCTCTGCGATTTTACGCTGTTGCATATATGCAGTTAGCAAGCTGACTTGTTCGATGTCAGCCAGCCGACTGTATGTCGAGTAGTGCACCATTTAATCCATAATGATCCCGAGCTCTTCAGGACTTCACGTGATAATCATTTTATAGATTACCAGCCTAACGGGATATAACCAATACCTTATCTCTTCAAAACTAATAGTTCAACGTTTTTAAATTAAGAATTAAGTAATCTGATATTATCCGATCATCTGGACCAATCAGAAAATCCGTTAACGGAAGTCATATGATATTAAGAGCTTCCGGTTCTCCATTGGTATAAATAGAGAGATTTCTGGAAAGAACAAAGCTGCTTCTTGTGATTGCCATGTAAACTGCGCCGGTTAGTGTCATGCTTTTTATGAGGGCTGTTTATTTAATGTTTGTAAGTGTTCTTTTTTCTGCTTGAAACCGAATAAATGAAAACGTAAAAACTATCAAGCTAGCTCATCGTTTCCATGACTGAATTCAAAAAGGCTCAAGTTCTACCCGTGAATCATGACACTTATATCCCATTTATTGAATTTTAAACCTAAAGATTTACCGAAGCTTTGAATTAAATCAAGTTTGTAGTATTCATGTTCATTTGTATTTATAACGTAAGATAAAATGATACAAGCATTCTCCCCCCGAGTTTTTCGTCCTTCGGAAAAATACGAAAAAAAAAAAAAAAAGCCTCTATTTTACTGCAACATACGTTTATATTCATGTCTTTTACATTGGCTAAGTGTTTTGTAACAACTGCAGTCTTTTTTTTTTATATAAAATAAAAAGTCCTTAACAAGGAATAACATAGCAATTTTCCGGTTAAACTAGACGTGACTTGAAGCTTCGTGGCCGATGAGTAGTCGCTTTTTACGTTTGAGAGTACATGATGTTATTTGATAAAAAGAGTTTTCATACTTAAATTTTCATGTCGAAGTGATGAAACCTCAAATATATAGATAGTGAAGCTGTCTAAATTTAGAGAGTTACAAATTTACAGCAATAATTTTATACATGTTTATAGGTATTTGAAAAAGGGTTTAGAGGAGGGAGACGAGAAATTGATGAAATTTATAATAAAACTTTTTAAAAAAGCATATGAATTTTTTTATTGCTGTAGGAAGAGAAAAAGGAAGTTTTTCGGAACTCTAGAACTTACATAAAGCATATTTAATTATTTTAAACATTTAATATTTAAAAATTTCCAAGACTGATTCTAGCAACTTATTATTTAAAAGTTTTTTTTTCTGATACACACACACAAAATAACATAACAAAATGAAAATATACCAGCTGGGTACCATTGCCTAATCAGTACTTGGTTAGGCGCCGGCTTTGTACGCCAAACTTTGAGGATTCGTCCCCGGCCCAAATGGATTTTCATGATGCAGAAAATCGACAGCATCCATGTCGCATGATAATGCGGCATATTAAGGATCCCTAGAAAGCCTGTTTGGCTTGAATGCTCTCAGCATAATTAAATTCCTAGTACAATTTCGCATCGTCAGAGCTCAAATACCTCGCTCTAGGGTGGAAACTGGGCGTCAAAATGACATTGGGGTAGTGGCGCACACAAGGGGGGTTCCTGGGGGTCCGGACCCCCCAAAGCCCCTCATTTTTTCCCCGATTGATTATAATTCTAAGTACATAGTACGTAAAATTTAATTAAGTATGTGTTATTAATGATTAATTTTATTAATTAATGCCAATTATTTATTCAATAATTAGTTTTTTACTGTGTTTTGTTCCCGAAAATCGACAAAATCAAAAGGAGCATGATACAAGAATGGTGAACTTTCGACCTCGCCCTCTTTGAAAAATTCCTGTGTGCGCTAATGCATTGTGGCTATGATATCCACCTATATATATATGGTTCCGTACTAAAAAGGGATACCAACTTCCACGGAATGTATTAGGTCTGCCATGGTAATTAACAATACACAGTCCCATTTAAAAGAGAAAAAAATGAAAATATTGTAAATGCCGAATTGAAGTGCCCTATATTTTTTTAATGTTTCTTTTGGATAATTTTTTTTTTTTTGCTTATTCTTTATGTATAAATTTTAAAATAATTGATTGATTAATACAGGAAAAAGAATTGCTATCAACAGTTTAAATTACTTTATTTAAATTTAGCTAATTGTTATCATATAATTTTTAGTTTCTTTATTTGTATTAATAATATCTATTATAAATAGAAGATTTAAGATACATTTTATTTTTTAGGTATAAATTGTTACAAGGCAAGGTAATGAAAACACACACAAATACTTTTAAAACTAAGCAAATTTAACGTTTTATTTTAATATCGAATTGTGAGTTCTCATACACTATTGTATGATATTATTTCCCCTAATATTTTCGAATGCCCGTACCTAGATGGATACTAAATTACAGCTATTTCTGAAAATATGCACGCATTGATTCAAGAATTTTAAAATTCTTTGCATGATCTAAAAATATCATAAACATTTTTAAAAATGAGAAATGACCGAGGAAATCGAAAAGTAGTAAAAATAAAGTCTTTGAATCACATGCATTGCCTTTAAAATGGAAACCATATGTACAAGATAACAATGTCCGTGATATTCCGATTAAAATAAAAGTTTTCGAAATCCGGGATACGTTAATAAGTATCTGAGAATCATTAACATCCGTTATCTTTTCTTTTTCTTCTTTTTTCTTTTAGCTAAATACAATAAATTGAGACTGCGATTTAATGACAATATCTGTAAAAAATAACGCTAAACTATTTTGCTCAAATAATTTAATTTTTATTTTATTTAATTAACGACTCAATACAGCTACACAGAGTGCTTTTGACGTAGTTTTTTAAAGTTTTTAACAGCCAAAATATGAACCGGAAAAGCAAAAACATGTATCTCTATTGAGCAGTGGCGCACACAGGAATTTTTCAAGGGGAGGGGGGAGGTCCGGGGTCGAAAGTTCACCATTCTTGTATCATGCTCCTTTTGATTTTGTCGATTTTGGGGAACAAAACATAGTAAAAAACTAATTATTGAATAAATAATCAGCATTCATTAATAAATTAATCATTAATAACACATAATTAAATTTTACGTACTATGTACTTAGAATTATAATCAATCGGGAAAAAAATCAAGGGCTTTGGGGGGGCGGACCCCCCTCCCTTGTGTGCGCCACTGCTATTGAGTCATAATACATGAGAAGATTTTATTCAATTCCTACTATTAGTTTACACTCTCCCTGTATATATTTCTTTATATATATATATATATATATATATATATATATATATATATATATATATATATCTTGTTCAATTTTTCAATCATTAATACAATACTTTTTATTCATCCACTCAAGTTCAAATACATTTCTTTATATTTGTAGAGGATTACACTTGATGTTAATACAGTTTTTTCAAACATTAATTCATTAATTAAATTAAAAATGAAAAAAAAGTAACAAACCACCATTCCTGTTGCTGTCTGTCGCTGGGCATATGGCTCGCGAAGCGAGCCTCCATCCCATATCATAACCTGTGAATGGTGCCTGGGGAAGTAAAATGTCCTTAATTATGAGAGACACTCTGGCTTTCGTTGATAGTAGAGAGATGCGGTTAAACCAAAATTCAAAGTTAAAAAGTTCTTCCTGAAAAAGCTGTGGTGGTTCCTTGTGATTTGAGAAGTGAACTGGCACTTGGTTGGCTGCCCTGAAGTTAAATTAACAAAATTGAATGGGAAGGTAGCCTGTTTGGGTAAGCGGTATATGACAAATAGATAATTTAGATTGAGTTAAAGAGAATATTCGAAAGTAAAGTAAAAAAAAAAAAATAGCAGTTCATTTGCCAAAAGGCAAATGAGGTTATTAAATGTTAGGGAGGATTATAGGAGTCAAGGAGAATTCTCCTTGGTCTTTTAGTATTGTCATGGGGAGTATAATTTTCGAGATTAATGATGTGATAGTTATTTGTTTGAGGTAATGAGTCAAAAAAGTTTATGGCAAGTTTTTGAATATAACTTTTAAAATTCGGAAGTTTTAATGCCTTGTAGATATCTGCATTTCTCATGTACATATTCGCATGAACAATCATGCGAATAGTTTTATTTTGGGAAATTTCAAGAGTTTTTAAGTTGCTTTTAGCGGCATACAAACCACCATAATAGTCCAACACTATATATAGAAAGGAAAGTCATTCGATGCATCCCTGTAGCGCAATGGATATCGCGTTGGACTTCTAATCCAAAGGTAGTGGGTTCGAATCCCACCTTGGATGGCCTAATTTCTGAAAATGCGATTTTTTTTACTGTACTATTTTATTGGAATAATTATATTTAATTAATGAATAAATAGTAACAAACAAAAAAATAGTACAACACCCTACATAGAAAGGAAAGGGGAAAATAGCTATCTATTTTGCCACTTAATATTGTGATTATGTCATATGTACATACATCTTTATATTAATTCTAATTATTCAATAAAAAGTAACTAAAATAAAAAATTTCTTTGTTGGCCTAAGTAGGAATTGACTTAAATAAATTTTTTTTGAATTAATTGTTTTAGTTTCCGTTGTAGGGATTTACCGTTAAGCCTTGCGACAATTATTCACAAAATTTAATCTTAAAATGGCGAAAACACATGCCATAAAACTCTCCATTTGTTTTGTGGCAGGTCAATTTTCACAGAATATGCTATTAAACAGTAAATATTTTAATTAATTTACAATAATCATTTAATTTGGCAACAAAATACCTGTTAATAATAAGACGGGGCTTCACCGTGTTTTCCATACTAATCCTCTTGAGGAATCTTCGAGGCCAGCATTGAGATACTTCACAGCCAATCTTCTCAAGAAGAAACTGTGATATTCAGATTAGTTAATAGATATATAGTGAAGGTTTTGTAATCGGAAGAAGGAGAAAGGAAGCTGAGATGCTGAACGCCGTGAGCTGATGGTAAGGAATTAAAGTTTTGGAAGCGTAATTATATAGAACGGGCTTTAGCGAGTTAAAGAAATCAAGGAAGATAAAGATTCATTGGATAACTTTGCTTAAAGGTAAGTGGTTAGGAGCCTTAAAGAATACGTTATATTACTCCTGGTTGCCTTCCTATAGTAAGACTTGCTTTGTTCAGTATATTTGGAAAAAATATTAAATTGGATTAATTATGACTAGCTTGGGTGAAAAGTTCTTACCTCCCACAAATCTAGGTCACGTAGATAAAGAGATGGTACCCCCGGGTAGGGGGTTAACACAATAATTATAATTAAACACACTTACATAATCTTAGCAAATTTTTCAATAGTGTTAAAATTTTTCTTTTTTACATAAGGAAGAATAATTATTCTTACAAAATATCATGCTTTTCATTTTCATAAATTATATAAAAAAGACTTTAAAAATTAACTTGTGACTGCGAGCTTATGTGTGATAATTGATAACACGTTATACGTTTTGTATTCAAATTTATTAATATGTTTCTAGTTTTTCTTTATTTATTTGTTATTGATCTTTATTATTTATTGCCTATTTTTCAGTTGCTACGCATCTTTATTATTATTGTTAAAATTACTTTTTATTTAAAAACATTTTTATCATAATAATTTAAAAACATTGTTGTCTAAAATAGTAAAAAAATTATATTACTCACCAATTAAAAAATGAAAAGAATAAAAATTTGTAGTATATACAGAAAGTACAGAACAAAGATAGAAAGTTGATGAATAATACAGATGAATATATAAATGAAATAGTAACTTAAGTCCGCGCGCTTGCGTGCGTGTGATTTTAGTGATATAAAAAACGTCTATTTTTAACTACTGTAGTATTCTACAGTAGTTAAAAATAGACTTGTATACACATTTTATTACACACAATTTGTGATTTAAATTAGAATTTTAAAAATATTTTTTCAATGTAGAGTTAAATTTCTTTTTAAAATTAAAATATTTCGATACATAAGTTTATAATTTATATAATGTACGTTATTGGAGAACACTCAAAGATTGCAAAAAAGCAAATTCTCACCAAACTCGTATTATTATTATTTCAAAGAAGGCTTCATATTTATTTATTCTTTCAGGGAAAGTGATTTCATAGTGAAATCACCTATTTCTTTCAAGCACAAAAATCAGAGTAATTTAATAAAGATTGGTCTAGAGGAGTGTTTTTTTTAGGAGGAGTTAATTACATTTTGCAAAATACTGTTTAAAATCTTTATGAAATACATTATTTTGGCTTTGAAAAATAAATTTACTAATTAAAATATGAGATTCTAGTAAAAAAATTCTTGTTCAATATTACAAAAAGAAAGTACAATTTTGATTACAAATAAAGAACCGCATTTTTTTTCGCAATCAAGAATCAGGAGCAAAATGAAGAAAATGCTTTGTTTTTTTTAAGTTTTTCAGTGCTTCCCCCCCTCCGAATAAACTTATGTTTCTTTTATATATTTAAAATTATCAATAAATCCGTTAATACTCAATGTTTTCGTAGTTCCCTGAAAATATTTTGATATTTATTAAGATAAAAATCTTAAATACTCCATATTCAAAATTTTTTATAAAGTTAGAGATGTGTTTCGTTTAAATTATAAAAAGAAAAGCATTAGTTTAGACATTAAAATAAAACCAGAAATATGATCAGAAAACCATGTTTCTAGGTTTCATGATTTCTATAAAACCTTTTCGACATTTTATTTTTAAAAAATGAAGAGTGGAAAATGTGTTTTTCTTTCTCTTTCTGTTCCATATAGCTCTTATTTTTTTCTGTCGTCCTATATTACTTATTTCAACTTATTTTAGCAGAATTTATGGACAATTTTGCTTTTTTAAAGAAAAATTTTATGTTCCAGCTGAATAATCCGACCTCAGACTTTTAATGATTAAGAAGATTATGTTCCCCTTTTTTTGTGTGTGTATCTAGCAACGTGTTCGATAAAATTACATAACATCTACGTATTTCAGCGTCTGGAGCTTTAAAAAAAGGACTAATCGAACTACTCCATTCTTTTATTACCTCCTTATTTAAAAAACTGTTGCTCATTTTCATTTTCACTGAATTTTTCCTGTTTTTCACAAGATTTCCTTTAAATATTTTCTTATTTTTAGGTTTTATTTTTAAATATTCATACCTACATAACATTATATTTAGTTAAACTATCATACCTTTTGATTTAGTTCATATGTCGTTAATTTTATGTTCTAAATATAAAGGGTGTTTTTTTTTAGAGGTATATAACTTTAAATTGCAATAAAACAACGATGTATTATTCGATTGACATGAATTTTTTTTATTCGAAAGATAATCTTGTGGCATTACATTTTAAATAGGATTTCTGGCATATGACTGCCACGGCTGGCTCGGATGTAGTCCAATCTCGACGCCCAATTTTCAATGACTTTTTCCAACATTTGTGGCCGTATATCGGCAATAACACGGCGAATGTTGTCTTCCAAATGGTCAAGCGTTTGCGGCTTATCCACATAGACCAATGACTTAACATAGCCTCACAGAAAATAGTCTAGCGGTGTTAAATCACAAGATTTTGGAGGCCAATTCACAGGTCCAAAACGTGAAATTAGGCGGTCACCAAACGTGTCTTTCAATAAATCGATTGTGGCACTCACACACACTCCTGGACATCATGATTGTTCAATTCAGGAATGAAAAAGTTAGTAATCATGGCTCTATACCGATCACCATTGACTGTAACGTTGTGGCCTTCGTCGTTTTTGAAGAAGGATTCCACCAGCCCATAAAGCGCACCAAACAGTCAGTTTTTCTGGATGTAACGGTGTTTCGACATACACTTGTGGATTAGCTTCACTCCAAATGCGGCAGTTTTGTTTGTTGACGTAGCCATTCAACCAGAAGTGCGCTTCATCGCTAAACAAAATTCGCTTATGAAAAGCGGGAACAATGGCAATCTCGTTTTGGGCCCATTCGACGAATCTACGCCTTGCTTGATGGTCGTTTTGATGAATTTCCAAACCAAACTGAGAATAAATCACTTGACAGCTGTTAAATCGGTCGCCATCTTGGAAAGTAATGCCAACTTAAACTTCTATAGCTGAAAAAAAAAACACCCTATAAAAGGATTATTAATAAGCAAAGCAAATTTTTACAGCGTATTTTACATAGAATTTGACATAGCATTAAACTCATTAGCCATTGTCTCTTGCAGTGAAGAGCAAACTTTTTCAGGAGTAGGCTTGGGGGAAAGTTATTAAAACTAGGGAGGAGTGGTACTCCATATCCACCTAACAGCGGAGCAGCCCCCAATATACAAATTATTCAACTGTTCATAATCATTGCTCAAATTGTAAAACTCTATATATGTGTATATATATACATATATATATATGTGTGTTTTTATGCATAAAAAACTTATTTTTTATTGTAGTGGTCTATCAATACTTGCAGATATTCTGTTAACGATTGTACTTGGTTCGATTGCAAATAATAAAAACACGCTCCTTCAATTTTCAGATACGCAAGTAGGATGTAACGTTGTGTTAATCTTTAAGCTTGAAGCAGTTTCTCGGACTGAAAATAATATATAAAAAGACACAAAAAAGTATCTACCAGACATAATTATTAGAAATATATTTATTAGCCATATGATTTATATTACCGTACTTCACCATGAGAGGAAGAATTTAAAAACAAATAATATCAATAAAAATTTTATATACTTATAGATAGTTAAATACTGCAAAATTCGGCGTACAACGCGCACTTTTAACATAAAAAATAAGATCGAAATTTGCGGGTGCGTGTTATATGCCGGAAATAAAAATGATAACTTAAGAGAGAGAGAGAGACAGAGAAAGGAGCATGAAACAAAAATTAAATTTTTATGTCTATCGAAATACTGTTTATTTGAAAGAAATGATATACCTCTTGTGAATTTAAATAGTTATAGTTTTAGAAGTATGGTATTTTTTCAAAAGCCTGGTATAATATCGTAAGGTATCCGATTTCATTCATGGATAATTTTCATGATATTTAGTGTCAGTTAGATTAGAATGCATGTATAAAATTGTTTTAAGGACACATTATGACAAAAAAATTTTTATTTAAATGCAATATTTTGGCAAAAAACGAACCTAGAATGACAATTTTTCAAAACGTTCTCCTTTTATAAAAAATGCTTCCATAATAATAATATTTTGCTGTTACAAAGTAAATACTTCTCCAGAGAGTCTGAACTAAGAGTTTTGAAAAATTCACATTAGTTTCAGAGTTACCACCAATTGAAATAATTATCGGCGTTTTTTTTCTTAAAATTTTTCTCCTCTGTTGCAATAAAATGTGGAGGAATCCACTTATAAGTTGTATATTTAAAAAAATCTAGTTTAGCCTCTGTACAGAGGTCTGAGCTATATACAGGCAAAATATTATTATAATAGAAACATTTTTCATAAAAGGAGAATTTTTTAAAAATTGGTCATTCTAGGTTCGTTTTTACCAAAATATTGTACTTAAATCATTTTTTTTGTCATAATATTCTTAAAACAATTTTATATACGTTTCCTAATCTAAGTGACACTAAATATCATAAATATTATCCATTTATACACTTTTGCAAAATCACGTTTCCGAACGTAGTCGGATACCTTAAATAAATAACTTAAAACATAAGATAATTGAATAAACACATTTCAGTTTTCTTCTTATAAAAGAAGGTGCGCCTCATGTGGGAATATACCTAAACGTTCAAAAATGTAGTTTGAAAGTATAGATGCCCGTCATGCGCCGGATTTTACTGCAAATATATGTGTAAATGTGGCTATATATAAAAATAACTTCATATATATAGAACATTTATTTAATTTTAAAAATTAGTGCAATTTTTATCCGTTTAACTGAACATGCCAAGCAATTTTAACGCTTTGCGTAATAATCTAATACGGTTTTATTACACTCAACAGAATTATTTGCATCTTATAAAATTAGAATACCATTTTAAAGTTATTAGAGTTCATTACAATACATGTTTATATTAAATTGCATAAACACACACAGAAGTGAAGTGATAATCATTTTCTTTCTTTAATTCTTAGACAAAATGTGATAAATGGCTTCTACTCTGAATGATAAAATCTGGGCTTTGGTTATTAGGCCACACCTTAAAAGACCTTACGGCAATTATTAAGCGATTCTGTTCTATTTCAGATTTACTGTTTGTATCCAGACCTTATTATGATTTGCATATCATATCCTCTTTGTTACTTGTTTATAGCCATTTTGTAACCGAAAACAATTTACTCTTAAATAAATATTTGTTCACTAAAATAGATATGTATCTGAAATTTTAAAAAGTAATAGAGGGATTAAGGAAATTAGAATTGGTAAGCATAATAAATCAAAAATTAATCTATATGTCTATGTTTGTATTTAAAACACAGAACAATAAGGTGGTATAAGATTTAGTAAGAGAAAAACTTATTTTACTGGAAAGCAATATAAAATAAAAGCCAACACATGCTGATGATTTTTAAAAAAAGTGTTTTAGACTTTTTGAGCAGAGATAGAGATCAAGTTGACACGAGTACCAATTTAAAAACTCAGCTAAAAATGACTTATTCTTAATAAGCATGGAAATTATTCTACGATTAATCAATTTATGAATTGAACATAAAAACACAATACTTTTTTTCTCAATATTCGAATAAGAAAAGTTTACTAAACTAATTTTAAATTGAAATTGGATTAATTAATAATAATGAGCGTTTTGAAAATCTGATATCATTAGATACCACACTTTTTCAAATAAAGGAAAAAAAGACGTTCTTAACCTTCAAAAAATCTATTTTCCAATTTTTATCTTTAAAAAAAGTAGATTTAATGCTTATTGAAAAGTGTATAACAAATATAGGTTATAGCTTAACACTCGAGTAATTGCAGCTTTAATATGTAAACAGCTGCTGCAGTTACAACACAAGTCTTGTTTCTAAAGAAAAATACACCCACAAATATTCCTTCCCAGAATCTTTCCCCAAATTTATGATATGTTGTATGTTATAATCCCAAAATTATGTGTATATGTTTTTAATCTTTATAAGATTAAAAACATATACATAATTTTAAAAAAACATATATTTAAAGATTTAACTACAAAAGAACTTTTACTAAAATGTTTGCATGATCGTAACCAGAAAACAAATGAAAGCTTCAATAACTGTGTGGAATCAAGTTCCAAAAAACACGCTTGTGAAAAAAAATTTGCAAATTGGTGTAATGGACACAGTGATATGCTGTAATGAAGGTGCATATACAATAACAGAAGTATTAAGAGAACTAAAAGTAAATCCAGAGATTAACACTTGCAAAGGCCTTAAAAAATTGACAAAGTTAGAATTTGTGAAGCCGAGTACATATTAATTTACTGCAATGATGTTAAATATGCAACGGGAATCCAAATGGTTGTGTAATACTTGTAAAACGAAGCATCACTTATATATCGCTGGAGCGTGAAAAAAAAGTTGCTTATCCGTTAGTCACCATGTCTTATTTATGCTTAAGGTATCCGACTACGTTCGGAACCGTGATTTTGCAAAAGCGTATAAATGGATAATATGTATTTATCATATTTAGTGTCACTTAGATTAGAAAATGTATACAAAATTGTTTTAAGAATAGTATTACAATAAAAAAATTATTTAAGTAGAATATTTTGACAAAAAATGAACAGAGAATGACCCATTTTCAAAATATTCTTTTGTGAAAAAGGCTTCTATTATAGTAATATTTTGCCTGTATATAGCTCAGACCTCTGTACAGAGGCTCTACTAGAATTTTTGAAATATATAACTTAGAAGCGGGTTTATCCATGTTTTACGACAACAGAGGGAAGAAATTTTAAGAAAAATACGCCGATAATTATTTCAAATGGTTGCAACTCTGAAAATAATGTGAATTTTTCAAAAGTCATAGTTGAGCCTCTGTACAGAGGTCTGAGCTTTATACAGGCAAAATATTATTATAATACAAGCATTTTTTCACAAAAGGAGAACATTTGGGAAAAAGGTTATTCTAAGTTAATTTTTTGCCGAAATATTGTACTTAAATAATTTTTTTGCCAAAATGTCCTTAAAACAATTTTATACATGTATTCTAATCTAACAGACACTAAATATCATGACAATTATCCACTTATGCACCTTTTTAAAATCATGGTTCCGAACGTAGTCGGATACGTTAAAGAATAGTTATATATTATATTATATATTTTTAGGCAAATAGATATCTTGAAATTATGCGCAACTAATATATAACAAAATAAAATCTGTATTTTTGACCCCTATTCCCTAATTACCGCAGGAATCGCATTGTTACAGATATTTTCTACTGTGCGGCCCCTGAATCATATTGGTAGATAATTTTGGCACACCAAAGCTATGAGGCTGCCAACTCCTGACCTTGTATATAGGCCGCGGTAGCCGAGTGTTATAGGTATCGGATCGTGGCTTGCTTTGCGACGAGTTCGATCCCAGTACCACTAAAGAACCTCCGTGTAGGCCAGCGATGCACGGTAAATTTGTCGAGCCGAAACGTCCTCCCGTTGGTGTGGTGTGGTAATTTGGAGAGGGGGTGCCAGCTCAGGTGTCGTCCACGTCACTTGACCATGGTTCAAAATTACGTGGTCAGTCGCCAAAAGCCCTCGTGTTGCTGAACAGTGCGACGTTAATATTCAATCAATCAACCTGACCTTGTACAAGTTCTGAAGTCAATCAGATAGATGGTCCATATATCGACCAGGAATATTCCCAATAAATAAGTTATGAAATGCTATTAAGTTTTCTTCGTAAATTCAGGCTTTCTTTCTTTTTCCTTTTTTTGCAGTACCGTAAAATTCGGCGTATAACGCGCACTTTGACCACAAAAATAAGATCGAAATTGACGCGTGCGCGTTATATGCTGGGTACAAAGATGAGAGCTTTAAAAATAAAAAAAAGATGAGCATAGAAAAAAAAATTAGACTTCTACTTATATCGAAATAGTTTTTATTTAAAAGAAATGGCATTCCATATGAACTTGAAAGATTGTAGTTCTAGAAGTACACTATTTTTTTTTCTTATAAAGCATGAAATAATACCTCCAATAAATGACTTCAAAACATAAGAACATTGCGCAAGTATATTTAAAGATTCTTCACAAAAAAGGTGGTGCGCGTTTTACGGCGAATATATTCTAAAAATTAAAAATTGCAACTTGAAAGTACAGGTGCGTATTATACGCCGGATTTTACGGTATACCAACGTTATAGGCATATAGAAAGATCTTTATTAAAGGAAACTTTTCAAGTAGTTAAATTCTTCAACATATAATAAAAATTTCATAAAGATTTTAATAACGAAATGATTATCTGACAATAAAAATTGGCGATATTTATTTAAATTACAAATACAGCGTATGGAAAGACGAGAAACATAGTTTTACTCTCTTTGAATACCTCAAATCAAATAATTCTATTATTATGAGCATATATACTATATTGTTATTACTTATGAACATATACTACATTATTATTACCTATCTAAACAGATTGTGTATCACTATTACTTATGAATGCATATAAGAAGCATATGGCTTTATTATATGACTTTGACATCGTATACGACTTTTTTATATGTTTATCTTTTTACTATAATTGATTTTTGAGAAATATATAACAAATAGAATCTATCTATTCAATCTAGGCAAGAAATCTGTATCTTTTTTTCTAAAAAGTCATTTGCTTTGCCATTTTTTCCTTGTTTTAATATGCTGTTTTAGGACTAATTTATTACAACTAGCTATAAGAAACGAAATGAACTTGGAAGAAAAGCATCAAAAAGAGCAAACGATCTTAATTTAGACAACTCAAAACAACAAAAAAAAAAATGAACAACGCTTTTTTTTATTTCTATGTATCATTTTAGATTAATTTTTATTTTTTAACATCATATATATTCCTTCTTTTTTCGACTTTATTTTTAAGGTTTTAATACAATCGCATTACAATGTTTTCGAAAATCTTCTAAAATTTTTTTATTGCTAACATTTCAAGTATGTAAAAGGAAAAGACTTTACATATGCATTTATATACCTAAACTCCGGCGTATAACGCGCACTTTTAACTCAAAATATAAGATCGAAATTTACGGGTGCACGTTATATCCTGGGTATAAAAATGATAGCATTAAAAACAAAAGAAAGTATGGGCATGAAAAAAATTAATCATCTACATATAACGAAATACTGTTTATTGAAAAGAAGTGACAAACCTCTTATGAACCTAAAGGGTTGTAGTTCTAGAAACATACTATTTTTTAAAAGCTTGGAATAATATATCTCGAATAAATTACTTCAAAACATAACAGTACGTAGATTTCAGGTTTTCTTCGTATAAATGTGGGTGCTCATTATACGGCGAATATACCTTAAAATTAAAAAAAAAAATGCTACCTGGTGCGCGTTATATGCCACACATTACGGTATGTGCTTTAATTCTTGAACGTACGTAAAATAAAAAGCTAGAAAAAAACATAGCATATATATTCATCCAAGAACTATCATACGCAAATCTAACTGTAAGAAACATTAGTATTTTTATCCAGACATCAGTAGAGCAAGCTTAAAAATTAAGAGTTTACAAGAATTGTTTCCGTATTTATTTTATAATTTTATTTATAACCATCCTTTTAGCATTATCAGATTAGATTTGATTTTAATTTATGTTGCACTGTAAAACAAGAGGTATTAACGATGGACCTCGTAATTTAGAACCACTATCAAGTGACAAGGCAGGCGCGACTCTAGGGCTGGACCAACTGGACCCCTGCCCGGGGCGGCAAATTTTAAGGGTGGCATTTGGATTGAATTTGAAAAAAAAAACATTTGTTACAAAAGTTTATATATATTTTCTGATGTATTACTGAATGTGAATTTGGTATTTTATTCAATGTATCTTATTTCCTTATTTTGTACTGTGTATGTTTAAGGTATTCGACTACGTTCGGAACCTTGATTTTATAAAAGTTCATAAACGGATTATTTTCGTGTCACTTAGATTAGAATACATGTTTAAAATTGCTTTAAGTTTTGATAAAAAAATTTATTTAAATACAATATTTTGGCAAAAAATTAACTTAGAATAACATTTTTTCAAAATTTTCTACTTTTATAAAAAATGCTTTTAAAATAATATTTTGCTTATATAAAGCAAAGACTTCTCCAGAGAGTCTGAACTATATTTTTTTTCTTTTGAAAAATTCACATTATTTTCAGAGTTACAACCCATTGAAATAATTGTCGGCGCTTTTTTTCTTAAAATTTCTCCCCTCTGTTGTCGTAAAACATAGATAAACCCACTTCTAAGTTATATGTTTCAAAAATTCTAGTTGACCCTCTGTACAGAGGTCTGAGCTACATACTGGCAAAATATTTTTATAATAGAAGCATTTTTCATAAAAGGAGGTCATTCTATGTTCACTTTTTGTCAAAATATTGTACTTAACAATTTTTTTATTGTAAAACTATTCTTAAAACAATTTTATATATATTTTCTAATCTAAGTGGCACTAAATATCTTAAATATTATCCATTTATACGCTTTTGCAAAATCACGGTTCTGAACGTAGTCGGATACCTTAACGTCTGTTTTCTTTTTTGTTGAAACGTCGAGGAACTTTATGTTAGTTTGAGGCGGGAGTATATGTTAAGTCATGAAATTTGATATGTTTACTCATCTCTTTCACTAGTAACTTTCTCTCCTTCCCAGAGAAGGGACACAACGAACGTTCCTTTCACCCATACGATGTCCGTTGTCAGCCATCCAAAAAGGGACAGGAGTACTGTAACGGCGTGGCACATAGGAGGTTTGACACATAGCACACGATAGACTAGAAAGAGGACGCTGCTGTGAACTGTTTTGGCCTTTGAGCGGGAAGGAGAGAAGAAGAGAGTCTCGAACAAAAAATGGACGAAGCTGCCTGTAGTTCCCGATGTGATTTTAATTGTAAATGAAATTATTAATATAGTGATGTGTTTTGGAGGAAATAATAAAAACGGTAAATCCGGTTAATTAGAGCTGATTAATTCAACTACAAGACGATCTTACAGTACTAAGAGTTTTTGGTAGATAGAGAGCAACAGGGGATGTTTTATTTTAGTTTTGAGTGTAGTTACTATAAGTTAAAATTAAAGCTTGGGATCCTCACCATTAGTAGACTCTTTTTCGAAAAAATTGGCCTGCCTAAATTGGATATTCTTTCTCTTTCATTTTACTCGTTTGAAATAATAATAGGTAATTATGTCCTTAAGAATTATTTTGTATCTTTTAAAAAAATTATATGTATATATATATTGTGAGGCCTGTGCCCGTGGGTGCCCGTTAAAATGTGGAAAATTGATCATAATATTGTAACTCCTGTTTTGCTTTTTTTAATTATTACTTTTTGTTTTTGTTACTAACACTAAATTGGAAGCTTTTAAGAAACACTCCCTCACAATTTATACATCAGTAAACGGTTTCATATGCTTACCAATAATATAACAAACTTCAAGGGATGTCTTTGTTATCGCTGTGATAATACCACTGACAAAACACTTTGTTGCTGTTGCAAAGATTATACAATATATCCTATTTATCACTTCCTGAAAGAAATCTTCGAGGAAGAGTGTCATTGAATGATTTCTGTTTTTGGTATTTTTTGAATACAGCACTTTCGTGACAAATCAAACAATGACTGGTCAATGTTTGTTTTTCACTACAAAATAGTCAACTTCTCAATCGTCTTGAGAATATATATTTTCTTCGAATATTTTTCACCTGCAACATATGAAAGATAGCAACAAATTAATTTCACCCACTGTTCATTCCACTGTTGTCTGTTATCACTAACCGTAACTGTTCCAAATAGAAAAAGAATATCAATTCGTACCCGTACGACACCGACAAAAAGCGAAATTGATATATTTGATTTGTTGACAAAGAATTTCCCACCAAAATTTTATACAATGTTCTTAAATAAGTGAATTTCTCTTCTCAGAGCAAAATGGGCCATGACCAAAACACTTAAAAAGACTCGGCGGGCCGCAGGTTGAATATCACTGGTATAGGGTGTTGGACTATTTGAGTGTGTGTGTTACTATTTTTCCATTCAATAATTATTTTAATAAAAAAGTATAGTAAGAACTCGCATTCTCAGAAGTTAGAGCCATCCCAGGTGGGATTTGAACCCACGACCTTTGGATTAGAAGTCCAACACACACTATCCGTTGCACAACAGTAACATACCAAACGATTTTCCTTTCTATATATGCTGTTGGACTATTATTTTTGTTTGTTATTAAGTATTCATTTTTTAATTTAATTAATGAATTAATATTTGAAAAGCCTATATTAACATTAAGTGTCATCCTTTACAAGTTTAAAAGTTATGCGCAGCAAAATCCAGCATATAACGCGCACCTATACTTTCAAACCGAATTTTTTAATTTTTAGGTATATTCGTCGGATAATGTGCACAACATTTTTTTACGAAGGAGCCTTAAATCCATGTATGCAATGCTCTTACATTTTGAAGTCATTTAGTCGAGGTATTATCCCAGAATTTAGAAAAAGTCGTATACTTACATTATCTCTACAGCCCTTTAAGTTCATTAAGTATATAATTTCTTTTAAGGTATCCGACTACGTTCGGAACCGAGATTTTCAAAAGCGCATAAATGGATAATTTTCATGATATTTAGTGTCAGAGATTAAAATATATGCATAAAATTGTTTTAAGGACATTTTGCCAACACTTTTTATTTAAATACAATATTTTGGCAAAAAATTAACTTAGAATAATCTTTTTTCGAAATGTTCTTCTTTTGTGAAAAATGCTTCTATTAGAATATTTTGCCTGTAAATAGCTCAGACCTCTGTACAGAGGCTCAACTAGAATTTTGAACTATATCACTTAGAAGTGGGTTTATTCATATTTTACAACAACAGAGGGGAGCAATTTTAAGAAAAAAACGCGAATGATTATTTCAATGGGTGGTAACTCGGAAAATAATGCGAACTTTTCAAAAGTTCTAGTTGAGCCTCTGTATAGAGGTCTGAGCTACATACAGGCAAAATATTATTATAATAGAACCATTTTTCACAAAAGAAGAACATTTGGAAAAAAGATTATTCTAAGTTAATTTTTTGCCGAAATATTATATTTAAATAATTTTTTTGTCAAAATGTCCTTAAAACATTTATGCATGTATTCTAATCTGAGTGACACTAAATATCATGAAAATTATCCATTTATGCGCTTTTTTAAAATCACGGTTTCAAACGTAGTCGGATACCTTAAATAAACAGTATTCTATGTAGTAATAAAAGTATGTAAAAATAAGTTTTTTGCTATGCTGATCTATTTATTTTTATCTTTGAAGGTATCATTTTTATACCCGGCGTATAACGCTCACCCGTAAATTTCGATCTTATTTTTCGTGTTAAAAGTCCGCGTTATACGCCGGATTTTACGATATTTTATTAACGATTAAAAATTTGAACATGATATATATATATATATATATATATATATATATATATATAGGGAGAGAGTTAACTAATAGTAGGATTTGAAAAATACTGAATAACTGATTTAAATTCTTAAATATTTTTTGCACACATCTTTGATTTATCAACTGCAAACATCTTCAAGACATTATTATCATAAATTCTGTACACGAAGCTTGTTCTCGAGATTTTAATAAGCTGAAAAGATTAGTGGGTTGTCTGACTCATTCATTACGAAATGGATATTAATTGTAGAAATTAAGTTGTCAACTTAATGCCGATGTATGAGAACGACCCGCAAAGACTGCGCTTCTTTGTAGTTACGTGGGCGTAAGTGCCGTTGATTAACGTTTTAGTTAGGGCTTTGAAATTAACTTACATTTCACTGAAACAATATATTGAGCACATTCATACAGTAGCAGTGCTACTTTAAAACGAAATATATATATAATAGTACAAAGATGTATAACATTTTGCTACGTCATTCTGTATAAACAAACATATCCATTAGAGTGCATTATATGGAGGGTAAAATATATTATAAATCGAAACCTACTTATGCGGAAAAGATGTTCTATAGTTAAAGAACTCCTTAACAGGTTTGCCCGTGCACCGTACGGGCTACCGAAAGCTGACCGCAACCGGTTTGTTTGAATGCTGTACAGGCACTGATATTTTCTTCTTTCTATCTTTGATTTGCACATATTTTTAATTTTTATAGTGAAATTATTAGTGCTAGTGTTTTTAAGAGATTTTCCATGGTACTTAAGTACTTCTCATCCGGGATTTTTTTTGAGGTGAGGGCGGGAACTTTTCATTGGAGGTAGATATTTAGATTCTTGAAAATATTCGATACAGAATAGGGACTTGCAAGACAATGTGCAATTCGTTGCTTGAGAAGAAATGAAAATGGAAAGATAATCCAAAAAAAAAAAGCCAATATTATCTCTGTCTCCATTGTAATGAAGACAGTATTACCCTATTCTTCAAATCGCGTGTGCATACATGCACTCACAAAACTCTCAGCCATTTGAAAAAGAGGTTAGAGCGCGCGAACTTTTTTTGTAAGTATGAGATAAACTCTTTTAAGATGTATGAAATTTTCTTTATAGCTTGTAGAATGTACTTATGAAAAGCAAACGCGCTTAGGGGTTTTCGTGTTCCACAATCATAAAATAAAAAATAGTGTCAATATTTTAAAGTTGAAAATTAAAATAAAAGTCTTTTATTTTCGCATTCTGTTAAGTTTTATGCTTAGTTATTTGTAATAAAAAATGTGCCTTATTTTTAGAACATTTTGGGCAAAAAAAATTGATTGCTTAAGGGTTTAATATTGCCACAAAGAAGTTGAATTTTCAAAAATATGGAAGTGGATTTACTTTGGGATGGATGATTTTAGATTAAAAGTTAAACTAATTTTTAAAATATAACTAAGCAAAAGCAATGATTATTGGTGAATGAGTACTGAATAGTGAATGGTACAATATACATACTAGTCCAGTCATATTAGGGTTTCATATTAGTGTGGAGTGAAATTTTTTCTCCCTTCACAATTTAAAAGCCTACTTATGCTAAAAAGATGCTCTCTAGTATATAGATGAAGGAAAAGTTAAAATAATAAATTAATTTTTATTTTAAATACTCAATAGGGGAGTGAACCCCTCCCCTTCCTGTTAAGTAATGTTGTTATAGTCCAGTCATATTAGTCAAAAATAAGGGTCAACTATGGAATGAGAGATAATAAGCTGAAAATTGGTATAGACCTTTATTTTGGTACTCTAAATGTTGTCTCAAAAGTCTCATAAAATCTCGTGTCCGCATCTTAAGACATTTAAGGTTAAAGGTAAAAAAATAGGTTTTTTACGAATGTTTCGTTTCTTATGGCTTAATGCTATTTACATTTAATATAAATATTGTAGAGAATAAAATTTTCTACAACTTTTGTTTGAAACATTTTTTATACATCAAACCATTTTTGAGATAAAGGGCGTTGAACGCGCAGCGCTTAGTTATCGCCAGCGTAATGCAAGTTCAACCGTTAGTCACATGATATAATACGCCGAATAAAGTCTATACACACAAAAATATACGTAGTTAAAAACATTTTGCACTTTTTTATTAATTACATTACATTTAATTTTAAATTTCATGTGTGAATCAAGTATATATATCTTTTATAACTAACTTTTGAACTGCACTGTTCGTATAGTTCAAAACTTGTTGACAGATATATGTGCTTAGAGTATTTTTTAATTATGTTCTATTATTATATATACTAATTACATTTAAAGTAGAAAAAATAAAGCAAGTAATTTTTAATTATATTTTTATTTAGAAATATTGTTTTATACAATTATTACAGGACAGTTTTCTTCTTAGAATACTTGAGCTAGTTGATCCAAATTCGGAAGATTGTCTAATATTTTAATGAAAGTCCCTCGCCCCCCTTTAAATGCTGATGTCTTGTCACAGCCATTAAATGTGTGCAGAAATAAAATGTGCTTTTTACAATACAGATATTTATCAAAACTTTTGTAAGAGTATATTTGAGAGTTTTAACATTACCTTTGCCAACTTTTTTAAAGAACACTTCTTCTTGATGTGATTGAGTGCGTACAATTAAAATGACGAGCAATTCAGTGTCTTCTCCTATTATGACGGCTATCTTATGTTGTTCCGATTCTTCAATAACTGTTTCTACGATAAGAAGATCTACATCCCCTTTTGCTTGTTTTTGTCGTGGTATCAACAGATACTTACTTCCTTTTAGAGTAGTAGACTTTAGAGTAGTAATTTCAGAGTAGAGACGTTGATCAAAAGTAATTAAAAACGTTTTGTAGTCATGTAATTTGGCAATATTTGCAGCACAATGTAAAGTAGTATAAATTGTGTCTAAGTTACTGGCAGGATGATCAATAAAAGAAAGAAACATAACCTGAGAAGAAGAAAAGTCCTTATTATTTTTAGTGAGCTATTCGAGAATGCCATTCCACCCAGATAACGATGAAATATTCTTCCACACTTTTTGTATAACCGCAAAAAGTCAACTCCGTTTAAAATTCTTTTCTGTTAATGCTCGATCATCATGTAGATTTTTGACTTGAATTCTGCTGTATCCAGGTACAATTGGTTTTTTATATGCTAGAAGAGACTTAACGTGATATTGCTGCTAACTCTTTTGCACTTGGTTTGGTTGTACATCTTTGTATACGGTCAATATACATCTTTTGGAGTAACAATCTTAATCATCCCCATAACATGGAGAGTTTATTACCATCAAGAGTATGGACATTTATATCTCCAACATATCGTACTAACGCGCCTGATTCGGATGATAAAATACGAGGCTGTGGATGGTAAGCTATTGAAGTTACGTACTGTACAGTCTTACCATACGAAGCTGCAAATCTCAAGCTATATAGCACATCTAATTTATTAGTCTTCCAGATCCATATCTTCTATGAAGAAAGGTTTAGTAGTAGCTGTGATGAAAATTATCGTTCTTGTAATGCAGTCATTATTGCATGACTTATTGACGTGCATTTTGTTTTTGAATTAGCTATTTTTCCTTTAATGTTTTTCGTTATGATTTCCTGTAAAAAAATGCAATAGACTTTTTGGTATTTATTGATTTGCCTTTCTTGATTTTCCTTGATTAACATTTTACTTGAAGGTGGATAAGACCTGGTTTCAACGATAGATGACCGAATGTCTTCACGAATAATAGCTGCTGCAGCTTCTACAATTCGTAATCATGCTTCTTCAAGATCTCTTTTTTTATTATCATACCAAGCTTTTGATAATATATTAGCTTGTGTATCCCGAAAAAATAGGATTGTAAAATTTTTACTTTTGTTGTAATTATTATATATGTCAAATACTTTTTTGAAGTCTCGTAATTATAGTTTTATCATTTGGTACATACCCCGTCAGGACATCTCTGAGCTCTTTCAATATAAATTGAGAATCACAGTGATTTTCGATGTAATGAAAAATCTCTGCCATAGCTTCTCTGAGACTTGATTATCTTGGCGAGGCTTCTTTTCAGTAGATGGTAGTCGATTTAAGAAATTAGCTTCAGATGCAATCGAATCATACTCACAAAAAAGTATACGATCTTTCACTAATTCTCCTATAGAATCACTACGTTCTGCTTTTTTAAAAACATTGTCTTTAATTTCAAGAGTACTCACTTTACTGATCTTGCGCCTGTAATTCTCTCTTTTTTTTTTAGTCTTTGTTGCTTCATCAGCTACTTGACCCCTAAATAAACGGAGCTTTTTGAAATCAAACGCTTCACTTCTTCTTTTACGAGGTACACTAGGTGTTGATAAATAGTCGCTTTATTCAATGAGTCATTTCGATGTTGAAATCGAATTTTTACTAATGTACACTTTTCGGCACTCGATATGTACATTCTCGGGGGTTGAAGAATTTAAAAAATCTATGTGACCGACATTTCGTTCGATACTGGCTGCTTTCAAAGTTTTTATAAACCACGCACTACATTAACAGTATCACCTTGTGATAACGATTCATTACATATAAAACACAAATCATCCATAATTCTCAAAATTTTACGTCTGTCGTTGCCAAAGTACAATTTAAAACAAATGAATAAACGGGTCTAGTAGAAACTGGTTTGTTGAAAAAGGAATCTGTCTTTACTATTCAGCTAAGCATTTGTCTTTTAAGGTATCCGAACACGTTGAAAATGACCAAATTCGGACAAGACCGATATTTTTGTTTTCTATTTTATTTAATACATCTATATTTTTGCTTTACAAAACATACTTTGTTTTGATTCTATGCTTCTTAGAGGCCAAGTTACAATCAATTTTATTAAGTTAGAAAAACCGGAAGTGGGTCTTTGATCTACCAGAAGTGGGCATTTAAATTGTTCGAAATCTATCATGGCGAGTCTGATTACACAAAATATTACAAATGTATTTCTATAAAATTTTTGCACCTGATATTTATGCTATTTTCTAGAGAATGTACTAAAATATTTCTTATAGTAGGAATATTATTTGAGTTAGGGCATATTATTTAAATAATGGTCTCATAAAGGCGTTATTTTTCTTATAACGTTTACTCAATCATCTCTAAAAGTTTTAAATTTTAATAAAACATTAAAATTTTAGTACATCCTCTAGATAAATGCCTCTAGATTGTTTTGGTAATTATTTTACTAATACAAGTGTATTACTTTTTTCTCTAATTGCTTTGAAGTTTTACAAAAATATTGCTAAAATTTCACATATTATTGTGATTTTTATGAAAGTCCGGCAATTTATTTTAAATATTGTTGATTAAATATTAGTATTTATTGGTATTGAATCCTAAAAAAGCCTTTATATGTTTAAATATGTTATTTTGTCAAGAAGTACTCTGAACGTGTTCGGATACCTTAACTATAAATAGAACGTTCGTATAATAGGGGTCTGCAGGTCCAGTTATAATCTGTACAGAAAGAAACAAATTGGAAGGTTTATACATTTTAAAGAAATTGTACTTCATTTTTTTCCACTTAAAATGTAATTAGCATATATTAAAATATAATTAAAGCCTATAATTTCAGTAAACTATTTTTTAATTACATGTACAGATGAGGGTTATTGTGAAATATACTTGATTAATGAAAACTATTACTAAATGTAATGTAGTAATTCATAAAAAAGGCCAATTGTTTGTAACTATATATATATTTTTAAGGTTTATACACTTTATATAGCGTATTAAATCATGTAACTAACGGTTGTAATCTTGCATTATGCTGTAGATATAGCTAAGAGCTGCGCGCTCAACATCCTTTATCTCAAAAATGGTTTGATGTATAAAAAATGTTTCAAACAAAAGTTGTTGAAAATTTTATTCTCTACAATATTTATATTAAATGTAATTATAGCATTAAGACATAAGAAACGAGACATTCGTAAAAAACCTATTTTTTTACCTTTAACCTAAAATGTCTTAAGACACGGACACGAGATTTTATGAGACTTTTGAGACAACATTTAGAGTATCAAAATAAAGGTCTATACCAATTTTCAGCTTATTATCTCTCATTCCGTAGTTGACCCTTATTTTTGACTAATATGATTGGACTGTAGCAACATTACTTAATAGGAAGGGGAGGGGGTTTACTCCCCTATTGACTAGCTCTCCTATTAAGTATTTAAATTATTATTATTTATTATATTTATTATATTATTATTATTATTTATTATATTTATTATATTATTATTATTATTTATTATATTTATTATTATTATTTATTATATTTATTATATTATTATTATTATTTATTATATTTATTATATTATTATTATTATTATTATTATTATTATTATTATTATTATTATTATTATTATTATTATTATTATTATTATTATTATTATTATTATTATTATTTATATTTATTATATTATTATTATTATTATTATTATTATTTATATTTATTATATTATTATTATTATTATTATTATTATTATTATTATTATTATTATTATTATTATTATTATTATTTATATTATTATTATTATTATTATTATTTATTATATTATTATTATGATTTATTATATTATTATTATTATTATTATTATTATTATTATTATTATTATTATTATTTATTATATTTATTATATTATTATTATTATTATTATTTATTATATTTATTATATTATTATTATTATTATTATTTATTATATTTATTATATTATTATTTATTATATTATATTATTATTATTTATTAATTGTTATTATTTAACTTTTCCTTCATCTATATACCAGAGAACATCTTTTTAGCATAAGTAGGCTTTTAAATTGTGAAGGGGGGGAAATTTCGCTCCACACACCCTAATATTCTCCAAGTTACAAATGCAATTACAAATATTCTTTTAAAGGTAAAAGAAAAAGAGTGATACACTTCCACAGTATCTCTAAATAAATGTTTATGTTTTCACTCATGATATTGATTACCTGCATTGAGATTTATTTGACAAATCATTTGGGTTAATCTGGAGAGCTGCAATTTAAACGAGCTCAATTTCGATTTAAAAGGAATTACTTATCAGAAATGATAGATGATCTTTTTTTAAATAAATAAGCAAGGATTTATCTAAGGATTGTAGTGAATTTTCAATTGGGGTTTGATGAATGAAAACAGGTTTTGCATTTTTTTTTTTTTTTGAATGCATTGGATCTTTTGAAAACCGTCACAGAAATAAATTAGTTGTCATATCTTTTTCTTTTAACATTTGCCGATCGAATTAAAATAAATCTCGATGTTTATTGTGCATACTGGTTAATCATTTTATTATAAGTAAAATATTTTTAATGAATTAAATATAAATAAGTACATTAAATAACTGCTGACATGCTAACAATGTAACAACACGCATACATAGGAGTTTGATTTTACCCGCATGTGTTAAAATAAGGGTCTTCAACCCGTGTCCCGCGGCCACTAATGGCCCGCTGAAGGTATTTTAGTGGCCTCTCATTTGAATTTGAGGCAATTTAAAAGAAAATTCATTTGTCTGCCTTTTATAGTAAAAAAAAAAAAAAAAAAATGCCATTTTTTCTGTTATTCTTTATATTCAAAACATTTCACTGATATATCTGATTTCCATATGAGATAAAAATTTCTGAAAATAACGAATTTTTCAAAAATTTCCCTTTATTTTAAGTATGTAATTTTAAATATCAAAAATCTCTCTAACTATGCATAAAATCTCAGAAAGATTCGGAAAAAGGGGAACTCTTATTTTTAATAGCACTTTATCTTATCTTTAATCTTTATCTCTAACAGCACTCTTATCTTTTAAACACCTGTCTTGTAAAACAAAAAAAAACTCTTTTTTTTTATATAAATTTCTTGACTGCAATAATTTTTTGACAGTCGTGTGACCCGCTGATCACTGTGAATTCATTGATGTGGCCCGAGGATCATCGTTAATTTATTAATCTGTGCCTCGAGCGAGAAAGGTTGAAGACCCCTATGTCAGGAGAAAGGAGATTCTTTTTGTAATGATGCTTTTTTTTTAACAATGCACACACAACTTTATAATCTTTTTTGATTCAAACTTAAGAGTGGACTCTTAGATAAATATTCATAAACCATTTTGAAATGATGTGAAATAATATTTTTTCTAGTGAGGGAGTGTTTATTAATGTCGGACCTCGTAATCTTGAGCCCTGGTCAAATGATCAGGATGACACCCCCGATCTGGCACCACGTTCTCGAACTTCCACACCATGCCAATAAATGTACTTACAGCCCCGATAGATTAAATGTGTATCAGCCCTGTATACGATGAGTCATCAGTGGTATTACACTCGAAATCAAGCCACTTGGCCACGAGTCCGTGGCTTTGACAACTAGGTTACCATGGCCGCTACTATTTTTACAGTCATTTTTGGAGGCAATATTAATGTTTCAAGTTTATTATTTTGTTTGCGAGAACTGATATTATTTCTTATGGGATTGGATAAACTAATTTTGTTAAAAATTTTCAATTATTTCACTATTTAATATTATAAATTGTTTTTTAAACATCCGTAAATTGTATGCGTTTGTTGTACAAATAATTTTAAAATTTATTATTTATGTAACATAATCTTATTATTTAATAATGAAAGTGTAGCAATTTTTTTTTTATTTTAAGACAAATTAATCACAATCAGTGGCGCACACAAGGGGGAGTCCTGGGGGTCCAGACCCCCCAAAGCCCTCAATTTTTTCCCAATTGATTATAATTCTAAGTATATAGTATATAGTACGTAAAATTTAATTAAGTATTTGTTACTAATGATTAATTTTACTAAATAATGCTAATTATTTATTCAACAATTAGTGTTTTACTGTGTCTTGTTCCCGAAAATTGACAAAATCAAAAGGAACATGATACAAGAATGATGAACTTTCGACCCCGGCTCCCCCCCCTTTGAAAAATTCCTGCGTGCGCTACTGTCATAATAAATTTTCTAATATTATTGAATTAAAAACGCAACACACACGATACGCATAAAACCTGCTCTAAATAATAATTATGTACTTTATCTACTCGAAACTAAGCCGCCTCCGATTCTAAGCCGTACCCCCAAAATTCTCTACACGTTTTCCAGAATTTTTTTTTTTTTTAAATTGTGTAAAAGGGTCATCAATATCCAATACTTCAGAAATTCGAAAGGAAAAAAAATAATGAAGAATAATAAGAAGTTAAATAATTTATTTTACCAGTATTAATAACTTTCAAATACATACATGGACCTATAACTACTCTAACCGTCAGTATCATGTCTCGAAAATGATTCGTCGCTTCCATTGCAACAGCCCACTTTGGAATGATTTGGTGCCGGCGACGCTATTTTCTCACACGGTGCCGTCTTGAGCGGCATCCAATGCATTTGAAATGTAACATTTTTCAAAAGAATGTCAAAGAATTTGAAGACAGTTGAACTCTTACAAACAAAAACTATATGTTTTTGTTTACGCCATCGACATATATTTGTTTCATTCGTGTCAAATTTTCAGTTGCCGCTAGTTTGTTTCCTTTTTTTCTGCATATAAAATTGCCTTCCTTTTCATACTTGCGTCATAGTAAACTTGTCTTGATGTTATTACCGATATTTTTCTTTGATGTTTAGGTGATTAAAAGAAAGCGCATACAAAAACATTTCCCATATACGAGCAGACAATGATATTCAGGATAGACTGAATACTGGAGATTAACTTCGGAATAGGATAAATCATCGAAATAAGTCGCTAGAATAGATGGATACATTTTTCCTTTTGAAAGGGTTAGAAATTCAATTTCCCTCATCCAACAAATGTTTTGCCATCAATACTCAGCCGCACCCGATTTTCAGTAGCATTAACACTCGAAAAACAGCGTGGCTTAGATTTGAGTAAATACGCGCGGTATCAGAAACCAAAATGTTAACGGCAACATCAATTAAAGAAAAAAAAAGTGTATTTAAAGGGTGTTTTTTTTTAGAGGTATAGAACTTTAAATTGCAATAAAACAACGATGTATTATTCGATTGACATGATTTTTTTTTATTCGAAAGATAATCTTGTGGCATTACATGATTTCTGGCATAGAACTGCCACGGCTGGCTCGGATGTAGTCCAATCTGGACGTCCAATTTTCGATGACTTTTTCCAACATTTGTGGCCGTATATCGGCAATAACACGGCGAATGTTGTCTTCCAAATGGTCAAGCGTTTGTGGCTTATCCGCATAGACCAATGACTTTACATAGACCCAGAAGAAATAATCTAGCGGTGTGAAATCACAAGATCTTGGAGGCCAATAATTCACAGGTCCAAAACGTGAAATTAGGTGGTCACCAAACGTGTCTTTCGATAAATCGATTGTGGCACGAGCTGTGTGACATGTTGCGCCGTCTTGTTCGAACCACAGCTCCTGGACATCATGATTGTTCAATTCAGGAATGAAAAAGTTAGTTATCATGGCTCTATACCGATCACCATTGACTGTAACGTTGTGGCCTTCATTGTTTTTGAAGGATTCCACCAGCCGATAAAGCGCACCAAACAGTCAGTTTTTCTGGATGTAACGGTGTTTCGACATACACTTGTGGATTAGCTTCACTCCAAATGCGGCAGTTTTGTTTGTTGACGTAGCCATTCAACCAGAAGTGCGCGCGCTTCATCGCTAAACAAAATTCGCTTATGAAAATCGGGAACAACGGCAATCTCGTTTTGGGCCCATTCGACGAATCTACGCCTTGCTTGATGATCGTTTTGATGAATTGCCAAACCAAACTGAGAATAAATCACTTGACAGCTGTTAAATCGGTCGCCATCTTGGAAAGTAATGCCAACTTAAACTTCTATACCTGGAAAAAAAACACTCTTTATTACTGCTATGCGAGGCATTTTTGATGCTATTCAAAAAAATTAAAACAAAAATGGCTTCATTTTGCACTTTTAAGGTATCCGACTACGTTCAAACCATGATTTTAAAAAAGCGCATAAATGAATAATTTTCATGATATTTAGTGTCACTCAGATTATAATACATGCATAAAATTGTGTTAAGGACATTTTGACAAAAAAAATTATAAAATATTTTGGTAAAATGTCCTTAAAACAATTTTATACATTTATTCTAATCTAAGTGACACTAAATATCATGAAAATTATCCATTTATGCGCTTTTGCAAAATCACGGTTCCGAACGTAGTCTTAATAAATAAATACTTTACCTTAAATAAAATAAATGTCAAAAAATCTTACCTAAAAGAGAGCATTCTTACTTAAATTAAGAATTCTTCTACTGTGAATACATTTGAAACCATGTTTTGCATAAGAGTAAAAATCAGTGGCGTACATAAAGAAGGGGGGGGGGAGTCCTTGGGATCCGGACCCTCCCTCACAGCCCTTGATTTTTTTAAATTGATTTTAATCTTATGTGTATAGTACGCGTAAAATGTAATTAAATATTTGTTATTAATAATTAATTTTACTAATTAATGCTAATTAATTATTCAATAATTTATTTTTTACTGTTTGTGTTCCTGACGATCGACACAATCAAAAGAATATGTTGGCCGCGTACTGGGGGTATGATGCGAGAATAGTGGACTTTCGACCCTGGAATCCCTCCCTTCGCAAAATTCCTGTGCGCGCCACTGGTACAAATGAATATATTTTTTGATATTTAGTGCCAGTTGAATTAGAATGCACAAATAAGTATTCTTAAGAATATTATTGCAATAGAAAATACTTAAATGCAATTTTTTGGCCAAAAAGGTTGAAAAAAGTGACATATTTTCAAAACATTTTCCTGTTATGAAAAATGTTGCTATAATAATAATATTTTGACTATACATTTCTAAAAAAAAAGGGGGGATTTGCATTGAACTTGAACTAGGATTTTGAGTTTGTTTTTTATTTTAGAAGTGGATTTTTTTTCTCACATTTTAAAATATCAGGTTAGAGAAATTTTAGCAAAAAAATATCAGTTGTTATTCCGATTGATTGTTATTCTAAAAATAATGGGATTTTTTTCAAAATTTTTAATACATTCTCTGTAAAGAAGTTTTAGCTCTAAATATAGGCAAAATATTTTTATTATTAAAGCATTTTTCATAAACGGAGCTTGTTTAAAAAAAAATGTCATTCTTTCTTCATTTTTTGTCAATAATTATATTTAAATATTTTTTTGTAGTAATATTCTTAAAACAATTTTATTTCTATGTTCTAATTCAGTTGACATTAAACATCAAAAAAATATTCATCTATACGCTTTTTTAAAATCGTTGTTCCGATCTCTCTCTCGTAGCCAGTCACCATAATTATTTTATTCATTTATTTTTACTTTATTTGAAAGTATTATGATTAATGAAGTAGGAGGATTATTAAGAAGTACGGTTTTTTATCTGGATAAAAATTTATTAAAATATACCAGCAGCAAAAAAGCATGTATTCTGGAAAAAAAGCATTTCTTCATTTCGTTCTGTGTTATGTGCGCGCGCGTGTGTCATATTCCTTTCAAAATAATTACTCTTAAATTAATGAATGTATTTTTTTAAAAAAGAATTCGACGTCAAGGAAGCGATCCAGGATCTACTAAATGGAAATAAAAATACTTTTTAAAAGTGTTATTGTGTGTGTGTGTGAGAATCATCCTTTATTTTAACACCCGATGGGTGTAATTAAACATCAGTTTCTTCTTTCAAGGCTGACAGATACTCAAAACTGTGGAACAGGTGACCCCATTTTAGAATGGAGCAGTTCTTCAAACATTCACCGTTTATTTAACCTACTAATCAAGTCTGTCATGATTATTGTAAATCATGACATATATCAACGACTAGTTTACTGGGGGCGTAGCTCAGATGGTAGAGCGCTCGCTTAGCATGCGAGAGGTACCGGGATCGATACCCGGCGCCTCCATTTGTTTATTTTCTAAAGACTTAGAAAAAATAAAACCCAGCTTTTGTTTGATGCTGATTGATTGTTTATTAATGTTGAGATTAGAAGCAACGCGAGGGCTTTTGGCAACGGACCTTATACTTTTGAACCACTTTCAAGTGACGAAGACAACACCCCCCTTAACTGGTGTCTTATTCTCCAAACTTCCGCACCATACCAAACGTCCTCCCATTGGTGTGGTGTGGTAGTTAGGAGAGGGGGTGCAAGTTCAGGTGTCGTATTCGTCATTTGATCATGGCTCAAAATTATGAGGTCCGACTCCAAAAGTCCTCGTGCTGTCGAACTGTGCGACGTTTATATTCACTCACTCACTCCACACCAAGCCCTAAGTCGTGTCAGCGAATAGTATGATCACGAACTCTCGTGAATGGCGTTGTCGAGTCTTCGGTTTGAATCCTGGTTCTACTGAAGACCCGCCATGTAGAGGGGCAAGTCTGTGGCGTAAGCAGGGGTGGTGGTCTGAGGGTCCATATCCCCCCACACACTCATTGCCCTTTATTTTTTTCCGATTGATTATAATTCAATATATAGTGTACGTAAGATTTAATTAAGTATTTGTTATTAATAATTTATTTCATTAACTAATGCTAGCAGTCATTGGCGCTCACAGGAATTTTTCAAGGGGGGAAGGGTGTCCAGGGTCGAAGATTCACTATTCTCGTATCATGCTCTAATACACGGGCCAACATATTCTATAGATTTCATCAATTTTGGTAGCAAAAAACAGTAAAAAAAAAGTGGATGTGCTTATGGCCACACGATAGAAGTGATAACTTCAAATTTTGTAATGTTATTTCAGGGATTAGTTCGGTGAATAAAAAACAAGGGGATATTAGTATTGTTTTATAAAATTGTTTATTCATATGTCTGTACTCATAAAGTAATATTTTTTTGCGAAATATACAATCATATTTGTGAATTAATTGCATTCTAAGAAGGAAACAATAGATTTAGGGTAGCTGAAATAGGTTATAAATACTTTAGTTCAAAATGATTTAAATATTTAAAAAAAAACTCCGTCAAGCGTTGTTCCGTACTTTGTCGTGCTTTCATTTGGAACATTTGATATAATTAAATTGAGTTTTGATTTTAAAGAATTTAAGCTTTGATTTGTCTTTTGAAAAATCTACGTTAAAATCCCCACTTAAAATAATAGACAATTTGTTCAGAAGAGTTGATCCGGGTTCAGTGTAGGCAACTAAATTTCTGTGAATGTGAATTCAATAATTTTCTCTACACTTTGATTTGGTGAAATATAAATAGTAACCATTATAATTATTTGTCCATTTTCTGCTCTACATTTCGCTGCACAAATTCTCCGATACATGACTCATTATAAACCCAAATGATTCAGTAGTATTGTTACCATTCAGTAGTATTACGAGAGTTAGAAACCCGAGCGTAACAATACTTGGCTTTTTAAAACGCATCATTCAAGTTCACTCCTCAGCAAAATGCGCCTAAAGAAGTTATCACTTCAAAAACTAATATTGAATAAATAATTAGCATTAATTAATAAAATTAATTATTAAAACAAAAACTTAATTAAATGTTACATACTATATACTTAGCATTGTAATCAATCGGGGGGAAAAATCAAGAGCTAAGGTGGGTTCAGACCCGGAGACTCCTCCTTCCTTGTGTGCGCAACTGATAGCGGCGTATTTGGGTATGATACGAGAATGGTGGACTTTTTTCGACCTTCGACCCACCCCTTGAAAAATTCCTGTGTGCGTCATTGGGACAGGTGCAAGTTGAATCTCTGTCGTGGCAAAAAAATCCTCACATAAGCAGTGATGCACACAAGGACCCCCCCAAAGCCCTTAATTTTTTCCGATTGATTATAATTCTAAGTATATAAATACGTAAAATTTAATTAAGTATTTGTTATTAATGATTAATTTTATTAATTAATGCTAATTATTTATTCAATAATTAGTTTTTTACTGTGTTTTGTTCCCGATAATCGACGAAATCAAAAGGAGCATGATACAAGAATGGTGAACTTTTGACCCCGGACCTCCCCCTTGGAAAAATTCCTGTGTGCGCTACTGCACATAAGTATGGTGTCGAAGTTTGGGAGGGGGGTTAACTCAAGTGTCACCCATGTCATTTAACCATAATTCAAAATTACAAGCTTGATTTGATTTCATTTTCAATTACGTCGCATTGTGCAGCAACATGAGAACTATTGATGATGAACCTCGTAATTTAAAATCACGGTCAGGTGACGAGGACGACACCTAAGCTGCCACCCTGTCTTTTAATTTCAACACTCCACCCACGGTCAATATTACAAAGTCCATCTCCAATAGTGTGACGTAATCAAAGAAATTAAATCCAGATCAAACCAATGTGAGGTCATTGTTCCACGACAGACTTACTGTGAGAAACAAAGTACAAGGGGGGACATCGGTAATTTAAACCTAACATGATTACTCAGCTACCGCGACGTGTGTTGCTTTTGATTGAAATAACAATGCATTCTATAGCCTTGAACGAGGATTATTAGCGAAGAAACTCGGAATGATTCAAATACCGAAAATGACACCTCAACTAGTAATTTGCTCTAATTTCCTTACCTGAAGCAGAAGTCCTTGTGGTAATGCTTTCCGCTTCCATATTTGACAGTGCTTTCATAATTTTACCTTCCTCTCTTTTTGTGTATGTCTTTAGTACTTGTACGTTACTTCATTTTGTTTTTCAATTCCTACTATTAGCTCACACTCTCTCTCTATATATTTATTTATCTTGGTGGAATTTTCAATCGTTAATAAAATACATTTTAAAGCGCTCAATTGAGCTGAAATTTTATATACAAGATTATTTTGGATGACAATACAATAATTTAATTATAATTAATAAAAATTAAATGATTAAAACTAATTATTTTTAAAGAATTACAAATACAGCTACGTTGGCATCATTTTTGGCGACTTGTGTCAAAACTTGAAAAGGTTTTTCCCTCACGTTTTAAAGCATTCAGTTGAACTGAAATTTTATATACACGATTGTTTTGGATGACAATACGATACTTTAATGATAATTAATAAAAATGAATTACCAATTAATTTTGTGATATGTATATACATATTTATATTAATTGTAACTATTTAATAAAAAGTAGCTAAAATAAAATTTTTCTTTGTTGATCTAAGTAGGAATTTACTTAAATTTTTTTCATATATATATTACTTGCTTCTATTGATTTTTGCGTTTTTAGATGACTTCAAACTATTTTGGATTGAATACAGCAATGTTGAATTACATTTTTATAATGGTGTTTTACGAAATATTTCTTAATTCTGAATTCTCTGTACACATTTATCGCCCCTCCCCATCAAAAAAAAAAAAAAAAAAAACCTCGTGTAAAAAATATATATTGAAGGAATAGAAAATAGGAAAGTGGATCTAGAAAATCAGCGAAATAAATAAATATAAATGTAAATAAAATAAATTAATAAGCAATATTACCCAAGAAGATTCGTTTAAAAAATTTACAGTTCTTGTAAACTGCGCGTTTTATTTTATAACGATTATCCATAGAATAAAAATGCATGTTAAGGTACAATGCATATTTTTTGACTTTTGAATCAGCATCAACTATTTCAACAAAATGGAAAGTATTCGTTCTATTTAATGAAAGCATAATTAACCCCTTCAGGACAATGATCACATATATGTGATCACTTCAGGTAACATGGTTCATACGTGAGATTGGCTTTTCCCCCTTCTAAGTCCCCTTATCACACTGGTGTGATCTGAATTTAGAACTTATGGGATTTGGAAGGATTATACTGTAAATTTCAGCTTATTTTATATAAATTTTTAGATTGAGTTAGACTTAACAGGAAAAATCACCTGGTCCTGAACGGGTTTAAGAAATTGAAAAGGTTGCATATAAGGGGCATGACTCAAATCTGTTGTAATAAAATTTATTGTAAAATGTGACTAGCCTGCTCGTAATTATTGTGGAGCAGCAATTTATTTCCTTATTGAATTATTTTTAGTAAAATTAAAAAAAAAAAAATTCGAGTGCATGATTTTACTTTAATTTTCTTTTTATGTTTACATGAAATGTAAAGAAAAAAAAACTTAACCATTTTAGCATTAAATTTAGAATATAGATTTAAGAAAGCATACATTTTTTTATACATTAAAATTCTAATTTGGAGAATTATTTAAACATTAAGAGAAAGAGATTTACGTCCCAAAAGAAAGCTGCACGAGGGCTACTAGTGCAGACCTCGTAATTTTGAACCACAGTCGAGTGACGAGGACGACACCTGAGCTGGCATCCCCCTCTTCTATATTCCACCCCTACGGGAGAACCTTTGAGCCTCAACATATTTAACGTGAATCGGCCCCCTCTGCACGGCGGGTCTTCAGCGGTTCTAGGCTCAAACACTTGACCGCCTGCCACGAGTCCAATATCTTGACCACTAAGCTATCACCGCCACAAATATTGAGAGGGAGAAAAAAATTAACAACACACACACACACACAGTCTAAATCTAACGGTTTACTATTTATTATTATCATCATCATTATTATTTACTGAATTGTGAAATAGTCCTGTAAATGTGAAAAATGTAAAATAAAAAATATTTTACAGAAAAGAAATGTGTTTATTGATTGATTGAATATTAACGTCGCACTGTTCAGCTACACGAGGGCTTTTGGCGACGGACCACGTAATTTTGAACCATGGTCAAGTGACGTGGACGACACCTGAGCTGGCACCCCCTCTCCTAACTACCACACCACACCAACGGGAGGACGTTTCAGCTCTCGACAGATTTAACGTGCATCGCTGCCCTACACGGTGGGTCTTTAGTGGTACTGGGCTCAAACCCGTGACAAAGCAAGCCACGGTCCGATACCTATACCACTCGGCTACCGCGGCCACAAGAAATGTTTTTAAAATTTCCGTCAAAGCAAACTCAAATAAATGTTAATTTCATGAAGAAGCAGAATTAAGTGCACATCCCAAATTAATTTTTAAATAAGAACAAAAATTTATCTAAATTGGAAAAATAACTGCTTTTTTGACTCAATTTTATGAAATACATTAATAATTGTATCAACAAAAAATTTTTTAAATTCTGGAAGGATTGCATCGTCTTAAGGCTGTCTTCGGTAAAAGTACGAGAGCTGAAACTAAACACGAAGCTCATTTTCGGACAGAAAAATGCCTCGATTTGCATGGAAGTTTGCAATACCTTAGCTCATACCTCTTTTAACAATATAGTGTTTTCTAAAAATTTCAAAATATTCCATGAATATTTTCTTTTTTGTCTTAATATACGTGAAGGCGTAGCCCATTTAACATTACGATGTAGGAGAAAAAACATGAAACATATTTTATACCAGAAGAAAACTGAATCAACTCGGTTAAAAATGGGAAGTATGATAAAAAAAATACTGCTCTTTAAAGGATAGTGAAGGCAGAATATCATATTAATTTGTCATTTCTTTTATATCTGAAAAAATGTTCCAAATTCGGGTCCCATTCTGCGTACTACGAAGTAATATAGAAAGCTAAAATTACGAAGGTAATTTTTGATGAACGTCGTAATTTTGATTTATGTCCAAGTTTAGACGATGTTACATGAGTTGACTCTTTTTTCAATTCTTGCAGCTAAATGCCTTTGAGATACGACGTCAATTTATGTACGACAACCGTCGTTATTTTAGACAACGAAACCTTTGTTGAATCAGGATTCGAACTAGTGACTTGACTGCAGCCTTGCCAGCCACGAAGATCGTGACCGCGATCTCTCGCCTCACATACTTCCTTATTACTCTACAGCAGTGTTTTCCAAACTTTAGTACCTCTTCTATAATTTTCATAACGCTGAGTACCCCTCATCAAAAAAAAATGATGTATTTGTATAACAATTAAAATATTTTTATTTTCTGTATTTGTGACACGCACAAATTAACAAGAAAACAGAAACACACAAAATTATTCATAATAAAATATAAATAAAAGTTATATTATAAGTAATATTTTTTTGGATTAATGAGAAGGATGATATTGCTTATGCCGAGATGACAGATCGTCATAATTTGGTTCCTCAATTGTTAATTTTAATCTGCGTGTGGATCCACATCTAATAGTCTGTTTCTTTTTTTTCGACTTAATGTCTGCAAATGCTGAAAAATATGAAGTTGGAAAAGGCAAGATGTATTTCAGAACTTTTCTGTTAAAACCAGATATATATGTTGTATTTTTAACCAGAATTATGTTGAAGTACACTCCTTATATTTATTTTTCAAGAATCCGTCTGTAGCCAATTCTAACAATTCCTGTTCTTCCGCATGCAACAAATCTTCTGGCATGGATGTTGTGTTAATGTTAAGGTATACGACTACGTTCGGAACCGTGATTTTGCAAAAGCGCATAAATGGATAGCTTCCATGATATTTAGTGTCACTTAGATTAGAATACATGTATAAAATTATTTTAAGGACATTTTGACAAAAAAAAAAAATTATTTAAATACAATATTTTGGCAAATTAACTTAGAATACATTTTTTCAAAATGTTCTACTTTTCTGAAAAATACTTCTATTATAATAATGTTTTGCCTGTGTATAGCTCAGACCTCTCTACAGAGGCTCAACTAGAATTTTTGAAATATGTAATTTAGAAGTGGGCTTATCCTTGTTTTACGACAACAGAGGTGAGAAATTTTAAGAAAAGAACGCCGATAATTATAACAATTGGTGGTAACTCTGAAAATAATGTGAATTTTTCAAAGAGCCTCTGTACAGATGTCTGAGCTACATACAAAATATTATTATAATAGAAGCATTTTTCACAAAAGGAGAACATTTTGAAAAAAGATTATTCTGAGTTAATTTTTTGTCAAACTATTGTATTTAAATAAATTTTTTTGTCAAAATGTCCTTAAAACAATTTTATACATGTATTCTAATCTAAGTGACACTAAATATCATGAAAAATATCCATTTATGCGCCTCTTTAAAATCACAATTCCGAACGCGTAGTCGGATACCTTAAGCTGATATCTTATCCATTCAATATTTTTAGAACGTAGAATTAGGCACAGGTAAGCACGGTGCAATGCATATCCTCACCAAACTCCGGTGCAACGCGTACCTTACCAAACTCTTCCCGTATCCTTGGGGATACGCGTACTATACTTAAAGAACTCTACACTGCTGTACACTCTCTTGGCAGCTCTGCTCTATGGGACTGAAAAAATACCCCCAAAAAAAATCTCACGGTTGTATCCCATATAATTTTCCCTTCCCTACTCCTTGAAAATAATAAAATGATTTTTTATTGACATTTTCCGATAAGTTTAACGTTATTTTTTGGCAATGTGTACAATTGTGCTTTAAAAAAATATTAATTTAGGAGCTATATCTAAAACGATTTCCACAACAATTTTAACACCATACGTCAGTCCTGTTAGCGTTAATAAAATGTATTGCCTATTTTATTTAAAGAGGCCACTTGATAACACATTAATTGATTCTTGCCTAGTAATTTCAATAATTTATTTATAAAAAACAAAGAGAATAATTAAAAAAAAGAATATATATATATATCACGTTTAACCTATTAAACAATAGGGATGTTGGAATAGTTAAATATTAAGTAAAGGTTACCCATTAATTAGTATCTTTGCTTTCAAATGATTAACTAGCTGTTAAGGTTAAGAACAACGTTTTAATATGCTTGAATTATTTTAATGATGGCTTTCACTCAACGTGTTATTATATATGTACAGGTATTTTTTTCCTAACAGCTATATATCTAGTTATAATTTTTTAATTCTTCTTCATAAATAATCCTTGTTTTAAGAAACAAAAATGCACACATTAGAAGTTGAACAAGAGGACAAAAAACCTGGAAGATCTCGTCACGATACCTAACGATTAATTGACCTTGAATATATTATACAGTGGCATTCGATCTTGAGATTTTATTTTCTCATCGCCCATTAAAAGATTAGTTCGTAGAATTACTTTAGAATAAGTGTCAAGTTATTTTATTTTTCTCGAGTTTTTTCCCTTCTGAATAAAATTTAATAATACCATATCTAGATTTCATAAAACATTACCACACATTTATTACTTTAATTTTTTCCATAAAAATACTATATTTTGCAGCATGCAATTTTATTTCTGTATTAATTATGGAAAATGACATTTTAAAAAAATGCGTCGCATTTATATTTTGTTAGATGATAATTCTGTTTTTTTTTCTCTCAAATTTTAACTGAATATTTTTAAATATCATTTTTCTTTTTACCGACATAAACTGTTATATGAATCATTTTAATGTTTGAATTTGTAATTTTTGGAAAAGTTGTTTTTGAATTCACACACAAATATAGGCGTTATGTTTCACTGTCTAAAGATGGAGCTTAAACATCCATTTGCTAAATAAACTATTTCCTTAAAAACACAACGATATACCTTACCATATATTGGCACTTAGTTCAATGCATCCATTCAATGAAATTGTAAAAAATGATATTCTTGTACTAAAGACAATTATATTTTACAACAGCACAAAATTTATTGTAGATGTACCTGATAAAAGGGCTAGAAACCGGAGGGTAGAAAAATTTAAATCACAAAGATGGCTTTTACAGGCATTTTACAACAAAATTTAGCTAGAATAAATGCTTGTGGATTTTATATAAAGAACCGATGGGAGAAGAAATTTCAAGGCAATAATTTTTATTTCAATTAGCAGAAGAGATTAGGACCGAATGAAAGAAAAACAGCTAAGCAACGACTGTTATCAGTAGCGCACACAGGAATTTTTCAAGGGAGGGGTCCGGGGTCGAAAGTTCACCACTCTTGTATCATGCTCCTTTTGATTTTGTCAATTTTCGGGAACAAAACACAGTAAAAAACTAATTTTTTAATAAATAATTAGCATAAATTAATAAAATTAATCATTAATAACAAGTAATTAATTAAATTTTACGTACTATATACTTAGAATTATAATCAATCGGAAAAAAATCAAGAGCTTTGGGGGCCAGGACCCCCTCCTTGTGTGCGCCACTGATTGTTATCAAAAACAAGAGCAAACAACAGTAGAATCATATGTGAAAAAAAGAAACGAGTCTTACAGAAGTCGCATATAATGTGTAACATCTGACATGTTATCATGGTATAAATACGCAATATTAACTTTTTTCGTGAAAAAAATATGAATCGGGTATGATTGGAAATAATTTTCTATCGGATAATTATATCTTTAATGAAAATTGTATTTAATTCACAAAAGGAGTAAAAAAAGCAATATTTTATAAAAAATAATTACTCTTGTTCAATTTGGGAAAGAGCGGAGACAATAGACTTATGATAACTAAAATATGACTCATATACTTGTGATTTCAAAGTATTTAAAAACCGTTGAAAAACAGCGTCAATGACAGTACCACTGTTAGCAGTCGAAACATTCTAATTTGTGTTCCTTTCGAGCTGGAGCTCATCATTCATAAAAGCTATGAGTGGTTCAGCTTTTGGCAAACTGAAGTTGAAGTTAAAATCACCACTCAAAATCAGGGGAAGGGAGTGAAAATTTTTTCAAAAGAGCAGAACCATCTTCGTTATATGGTAAAAGAATAAAATGCGGGAAATCTTTAATTTTTTTTTAACCGTTTGATTCGAAGAAATGTATACGACCACCGAAATCACTGTTTGTCCATTTTCAAATAAGCATTCTGCCGCACTTATGTCCCCCAATATCATGACTAACGGATTTAGAGTCAAGCGCTCGAGCGCTTGACGGCTACTAGAATTGGACCCCCATGCGAAAGTAGCGAAAAGACTCAATCACGCACTCTCATTGGTCAAATCAAGTAGCGCGCGCTTACGTCACATCCTGTTACACATATCCGTCCCTTTTCACGAAATCACTCCCAACAAATATCCAGCAACCGAGAGGAAAGATGTTACACATCAACAAGTAACTTTCCAAATAAGATATTTTAAAGTCGATAAAACTAATAAAACTTGTATAAAATGTAAAAAATATGTGTGTGGAAAATGTGCTATAGAGAGAAAATATTGTAATTTATTTAAAAAGTACGCTGAAAATGCATAAATGTACAAAAAAAATTTCTAAATAAAAAATAGTGTGTTCATTATCCAATGAACAAAAATATCATTCTACATTTAAATACATGCTTTTTTTTGAAGTGGTCATTTGACCGCGTAGGAATAGGTATACATGAAATGTTTTGGTAGGCTTAGTGTTAAATTCTTTGCTTCTAAGAATTGCTACACATGATTTCAAAGTATCAATTGTACTATTTCGGGAACTTGGATTAATTTTTTTTGTTCATCATTTTTATGCTTTTTTTTAATCATCAGCAGGCCTACGACCTTCTGATGACATCATTTCCGCTTACTCTAGTCTAATGACGTAAAGTCGGCCTAATGGTCAGATAATCATTAATTAATGGTTTGCTTCTATTTGAGTTTGTCGAATAGAATAATAATGAGTACTGAGCGTCAGATCTATTTGAGTCTTCCAAGTTTCTTTCTCATCAAGGCAAAAAGCGGAAGTAACACAAAAGAAATTTGTTTCTGATCTGTGATATTCATCAAAAGTGAGCACGGTAAATCTGAAATATTTGCTGTTATTAGTGACAGAAATGGGGCGTTAATTTATCATGACTGGGAATGGCTTAATGCCTTGTCTGTGTGGTAAAAGTTGTGATTCATGAACAGTAATTATGCATAATTAGGCATTCTGAAAATAAAATTATGATATTTTTATTAAACTTTTTGTTATATTTACTGTTCTATTAGCGGGGTTACAAAACTTTTCATTGACCACAAGTTTAATATGTTTGCTGTTGATGAATGTTTTGTGTTAACAACACTAAGAGCAATTTTAAAGCTTCAAACTTTAAATTTAACTTTAAAATAGCTTTAAAAACATAATCTTTAAAAAAATTAGCTTTAAATTTAATTCATTAGAATCAACGTTGATGTAAAATCTGCGCAAACGTGAATTGTGACGCATCTTTTCGCTCTGAACGCATAGGCGAATCCGAAATTATACCTCTCTCTCCTTACCTCTACACCAGTGGTCTTCAAACTGGGTTCCACAGAACCCTGGGATTCCACAAGTCATAACAAAAAAATCGAAAAGAAAATTATAAATGTGTATGCAAAATGGATTCATGTTCTCTGTGAAGTTTTGCTTAACCACAATTGGATACTAATTAATTCAATGTTTTTCAAAACTAAACAGTTTTCGAGTGAAAATTCACCTTTTTCTTTTGTGGAAAAACGCTTTTAATGAAGGAGAGAGAACAACTTACCGACGCATCAACATATTCGATGTTAAAATCTAAATTTAAGCAAGAACATGTTGTAAATTTTATGCTGCAAATTCAGGCAGAATACACAAGATTTCTCACACATTTTTAAACGTTTTAAGGCCATCCAGAACAATTAATTTAAGTGAAAGATATTTTTCAACGTGAGTGGCTTCAAAAATAAATATAAATGCAAATTAAGCACAGAATACAAAAAACAAGTGTAGATAATTTCAGTAGACCTAGACTTCGACATAATGTGTAAAAAAATGCAATCATGTGTATACTAGTTACTAAGTATAATGCATGGTAGGTGACCCTTGGATCACAAATTAATATTATTAATAATGTGAGCGAATTATATTAAAATTGCATTAAGATTTTTAATAACAAATACAACACGTTTTTAATTGTCTTTACATTAAGTACCTAAAACAAGTTGATCTACTTTAAATATTATTTGGAGATTTATTTTTCCAGTGTGTGGAATGGAATTCACCGAAAACACCTTCTAGTTCTGAGGGTTCCATGAGTCTAAAAATGTCAGACCACTGCCTCACACTATGCCACATGAGGACTTTGAGGCACAGTTCCATTTATCGTGCAACTATCTCCATTTTTTCTTCCGAAGGTTCGTGAGGAATAATACGGATTAGGTCATATGATTTATAGATAATAAAGAATAGACACGAGTAATACGTAGATAAAATCATGACTAGAACATGTGACTCAGTAGGTAATGAAACTGCAGAACACTTCAATATAATATCTTTGCACGTTTTCAACTAGCTTTTATTTGTATATAATTATAAATACATATAGCCTTTTAAAAGAAAAATTAAGTAAAAATTTGTGCAGTTAATTTTGCATCTCTCTCTCTCTCTCTCTCTCTCTCTCTACTCTACAATGTTTTTTTAAAGGTAAAATAATTTATCATGTATTTATTTGTATTCCATGCAGGCTTTTTAAGGTGAGTGAAGATACCTATCTTAATTTTTTTATATTTTAAAACACCTTTGCTTTGAATGTATAGTTAATTATGATGCTTAATTTTTCAATACATACATTAAAATTTTTTTCTCATACATTAAAATTTTTAAGTGTTTTCTTATTTCATACTTATTTCCAATATCGAATACGAATTTGAATCTAAGCTCTATATTAGTCTCCTTGCTTCACTTAAAAATAGCTTGCTTAGTATTTTTTAGCAATAGTTAAAATATCCGGCTACGTTCGGAACCATGATTTTAAAAAGCGCATAAATGGATAATTTTCATGATATTTAGTGTCACTCAGATTAGAATACATGCATAAAATTTTATTTTAAGGACATTTTGACAAAAAAATTTATTTAAATATAATATTTTGGCAAAAAATTAACTTAGAATAATCTCTTTTTTCCAAATGTTCTCCTTTTGTGAAAAATGGTTCTATTATAATAATATTTTGCCCGTATATAGCTCAGACCTCTCTACTGAGGCTGAACTAGAATTTTTGAAAAATTCACATTATTTTCAGAGTTACCACCAATTGAAATAATTATTGGCATATTTTTCTTAAAATTGCTCCCCTCTGTTGTCGTAAAATATATGAATAAACCTACTTCTAAGTTATGTATTTCAAAAATTCTAATTGAGCCTCTGAACAGAGGTCTGAGCTATATACAGGCAAAATATTATTCTAATAGAAGCATTTTTCACAAAATGAGAACATTTGGAAAAAAGATTATTCGAAGTTAATTTTTTGCCAAAATATTGTATTTAAATAAATTTTTTTGTCAAAATGTCCTTAAAACAATTTTATACATATATTCTAATCTAAGTGACACTAAATATCATGAAAATTATTCAATAATGCGCTTTTGAAAATCACGGTTCCGAACGTAGTCGGATACCTCAAAAAGGATAAAATCTGAGCAAATAATTCCTTTCGTTGATACATTTTACTTCCTTATATATAATAAATATAATAAAACGTAAATAAAACAGAACTTAAAATTTTTGTTTGTATTTGTAGAGACAAAACTCAATAACTAGTATAATAACTCAATATAGCTAGTATATATATAACTCAATAACTTATTATTTATTTTGTATTCTAATAGATATTTTATCGTTTTGCTACGTGACTAGGCTATAATGTTTGATAATCTCTTTTTTTCCGCTTTTCACGTTATAGCTTTAGTTTATCGTAACAGCCTTTTGGGTTTTTACTTCTTAAAGTCTTTTAACTTTTCTATATAATTTCTTTTCTAGATTTTGGATGAGAATTATAAGATTTTTTATATCAATTTCTCATTCTTACATTTATTGTTTTATTTGGGTTTTCTCTGCTTCTTTAGTGTTGTCACGAGTAGCTTTCAATTTCTACTTGATTGGTCCATTTATAAATACAATATACGTCATCATTTTGAGCTCTGATCAGATTTGAGGTCGTCACTTGAGCCACTATTACTTACAAACAACTAAAAAAAAAACCTTAGTTTTTATATAAATTTATTTCCTATTTTATACATCTAAGGATTTAATAACTTGCGTTTTTCGTTTTCAATAAACATTTGTTTCTTCTCGCTTTGTCTTTGTTGATACTCTTACATAAGGTCGTTCGTACTTTATTGAAACGATTTTGATAGTTAATTTTTATCTACAAACCCCCTATTTTTGAAGTTATTTGCTTCTATCAGATAGCCATGATTTATGACAATAGCTCTAAATCAAATTTCCCATGAAAGTAAGCTTTTTCTAAGTACTACCCTTCCAATTTTACTCTGTGGCCGCGGTAGCCGAGTGGTATAGGTATCGGACCGTGGCTTGCTTTGTCACGGGTTCGAGCCCAGTACCACTAAAGACCCGCCGTGTAGGGCAGAGATGCACGTTAAATCTGTTGAGAGCTGAAACGTCCTCCGTTGGTGTGGTGTAGTAGTTAGGAGAGGGGGTGCCAGCTCAGGTGTCGTCCACGTCACTTGACCATGGTTCAAAATTACGTGGTCCGTCGCCAAAAGCCCTCGTGAAGCTGAACAGTGCGACGTTAATATTCAATCAATCAATCCAATTTTACTCTAATCCTCTTAAACCCTTTTCCAAAGTCCGTTCTATGTTCTTGGATGCTGCTTTTCTAAGGCTCATTTTAATAAACCGAAACGAAAAATTCCAATGGAGAAGCGTCAGATTATTTGACAGATATTTCATCAAATGAATTACACTTTATTCCTTTATCTGATTCATTCTTTGATAAATAAGTGGCCGTTGACTGATACGTGTGATTAGAGGCTCCTTCCGTAAGAAACCCAACTTTATCAATATTCTTTCCACATAAAGATGGAAATTCCTTCTTCAAAAATTGGTTCTAAAATATTCTGCTGATAGTAAAATGAACTTAGGACTTAAGGCTTTACTTAGGACTTTGTTTATTTTTAATTTGCCATTGTAATAAAATCCTGCAACCAGTGGCGCACACAAGGGGGCGGGGGATCCTGGGGGTCCGGACCCCCCCAAAGCCCTTGATTTTTTTCCGATTGATTATAATTCAAAATATATAGTACGTAAATTTTAATTAATTACTTGTTATTAATGATTAATTTTATTAATTAATGCTAATTATTCATTCAAAAATTAGTTTTTTACTGTGTTTTGTTCCCGAAAATCGACAAAATCAAAAGGTACAAGAAAGGTGAACTTTCGACCCCCTACCCTTGAAAAATTCCTGTGTGTGCTACAGCCTGCAACTATCACAAATCCTTTAGGGAACTTTACTGTAGACTGACGAAACCATTTCATATGGTCATTCCCGTCAGCTGAACAATAGAAAATTTATCTTCTTTTATTACATTCACTTAAATATATCCATGCATCATCGAGTGTTATCACAAATTTCCATTTTTCAGCAGCTAGGCGTTTTTCATATAATTTCCTACACTTTGTTTTTCTTTCAGTAATATGTTTGGGCCAAAGCAGATGAACTTTAGAGAGTGTTAAGCTTTTTTTTTTAAACTTGAAATCTTTATGAATGATTTCACTTACAGAGCCGGAACACATTCCCAGTTTCGATGCAATGAAACTTTTTGTCGGTTGATTTTATTTTAGGATCAGAGCCTTGATCACATTCTTGATAGTTGCCTGTGCTCAAACATTCTTAGGATGAGGTTTCGCGGTTATGTGTGTGTTTTCACTTTTACTTTCAATTAGACATTTTTTTTCCCTTTCAAATTTAATCTAACATACAATTACATTTTTTTAAATGCAATAACTAAGATTTTTACAACTCTTCAAAATGTGTTGATACGAATATTTGTTCTCAGAAAGCGCAATTACGTAACCTTCAAGTCTTCGATCAACTTTAGGAGACGGTTTTCTAAATAAATCTTTTATTTTACATTCCAATCAAAAGAAAACATTTGCAGATAATTATTCTTCAGTCGCCAAGGTTTTATCCCAAAAAGCAAAAGAGAAAATAAATTACAAAATCGTTTCCATAAAGTGCAAACAACCTTCTGTATTACTCGAGTTGGTACGCAAACAAAATGGGAAAAGATGGAATGTGGAAATTCTTTCTCTCTTCTTTTTACATTTAAAAGGATTTTCTTAACCTCCATGATTTTAATTCAAATTTTATTTTGAGGGAAGTTTTGCAATAATATTTGACCATATTCTTCCTTGCATTTGTATTGATGCATATTGGTGCACAGATAGAAAATTATTTTTTAGAGGAAGGGACCAATTTAAAGTTTCAGTATATTTGACTTAATATAGTGAGTGAGTGAGTGAGTGAAGATTAACGTCGCACTGTTCAGCTGCACGAGGGCTTTTGGCGACGGACCACGTAATTTTGAACCATGGTCAAGTGACGTGGACGACACCTGAACTGGCACCCCCCTCTCCTAACTACCACACCACACCAGCGGGAGGACATTTCAGCTCTCGACAGATTTAGCGTGCATCGCTGCCCTACACGGCGGGTCTTCAGTGGTACTGGGCTCGAACTCGTGACAAAGCCAGCCATAATCCGATGCCTATACCACTCGGCTACCGCGGCCACCTTAATATAGTGAAATACGTTTACAAGATAATTACACTTTCAGTTTAGAAATTCATGTGTGTCCCGTTCTTTTAATTGAAGAGGTGACGAGATTATGAGATTATTTTGCAATTCAATTGAACGCTTAATGCTTGGACTTAGATATCGATATTTAAAAAGAATGTATAGTCATACCACATTGCAGTGACGTAACGTACACCCCCTCATCGCAGAGATCTCCGGGTTCTAGAGAGTCTAAGGCCTTACTGACACCAAGTACATATTTAACTAATTTATAAAATATTAAATTCAAAACCTGACTTTGAAGGGGGGGGACTAATATTTCAAGTAACGCCAGTGCAACATTACGAAATTCACAACAAGGCTGACGGTTAACATAGAGTATATATGCATTAACGAAAATTTATTGAATTTTTATACAATGATTTAGTTATAGCACACACACATTGCATGGTGACTTTAAATGTTGCTATTACAGATTCTCTTAATTCATAGTATGGAATTGAAATATAAATTTTATAAATAAAAATACTTACACTCATTTTTAAGGATGCCAATGTACAAAAATAAGACATTAATAGTTATGTCAATTTGTGAATGTTTTAAGAGAAAAAACTAATATATATTGAGAGAGAGAGAGAGAGAGAGAATATCTTAAATATTATATTAAATTTCATTACTTATTTTACAGATTACTTATTTTTAGTTGTTCTCCAAGAAAGCGTAAATAATTAACAAGTTTAATGTATAAGTCAATTCTTTCTCCTATATTAAAATGTTAAAATAATATCCGAAACTTTTATTCATTTATTTGGGAGTAAGTGAGTGAGTGAATATTAACGTCACACAGTTCAGCTACACGAGGGCTTTTATTTATTTGGGAGAGGCAATCCCTTAATAACAGATTTAATTGGCTCGTGTAACCGAAATTCCGTGACTTAGAAGAAATTTAGAGGCAATTTTTTTTTTTTTATCTGGACAATTAAATTTTTAAAAAAAGTTTAAGTCAATGTCTATATATATACTTTGGTCAACACAGAAAAATTTTATTTTGGTTACTTTCTATTAAATAGTTACAATTAATATAAATATGTATATACATATGACAGAATCACACCATGAAGTGACAAAATAGAAAGAAATTTTCCTTGCAATTTTCCATTTTCCTTTAAAATACTGTGTTGGACTATTTATTTATTTATTTTTTGCTTTTGTTTGTCACTCTATTTATACAAAAATTAAATTTAATTATTCTAATAAAATAGTATAGCAAAAACGAAATCACATTCTCGGATATTAGGCCAACCCAAGCGGGATTTGAACTCACGACCTTTGGATTAGAAGCCCAACGCGCTATCCGTTGCACTACAGGGTCACAGCGAGCGATTTTTCTTTTTATATGTGCTGTTGGACTATTATTTTTGTTACTATTTCCTTTTTTTATTTAATTAATGAATTAATAATTAAAAAACTGTATTAGCGTCAAGTGTCATCCACTACAAGTTTAAAAAAACGTATTTGAACTTGAATGGAAGAAAAAAACGCATTTTATTAACGATTGAAAATTTGAAAATAAATATATAGTATAGGGCAGGAATGGCGAACCAATGGCACGCGTGCCAATGATGACACGCGACAGAATATTTTGGGCATGCCATCGATCAAAAACGATTTGCATTTCAGCTTAAAATAATTAAGTTTACTATGAAGTATTATGAACAAACGTGAGTGATCCGTCGCGACGCCGACAAGTCGGGGCCAGACTCGTTTGTTATGTCTTGCTTAAATACTTCGTGTATTATAATTGCTAATGATCCGAAGTTTATTTACGCATAGTGTGTGTATGTAACTGTTTCTAAATATATTCAAGTTTAAAAAATATATTCTAACGTTTATATATATATACATTAATAGTTCAGCTTGTATACATCTAATTTAGTAATGCGATCTAATTCTTGTCTTGTAAGTCTAATTCATAAAGTAACTCTCACTGCTTTATTTTTACAAATTTTAATGACCTGAGACAAAAGCGAAAGAGCAGACACTACAGAAATCTCGTACAAGTACTCAATTTTCTTAAAACAAATAAATCTGCGCATGAGCTCGCAGTCGTGAGCAGTCAGTAAAAAGGGGGGGTTTATGTGTGTGGGGGGGTGATCAAGCGAGAGCACATAGGATAGTCAGTTTCGTCGACACAACTGTACATTTAAAGTCTATTTGTGTTAAATTTACGATTTTTAGAGCTGCTATTTAACATGGCTAGTTCAGCACAAAAAAAGTACAAGATAGTAAGTGTAACAGAGAATTTCAAACTTGGTGGGCTGAGAAATATGGCATGATCAATAAAGGCGACACAAAGTGGTGTGTGTTTTATGTTCTGGAACAGTGCTATGCAGAACATCGTCTGTAAAACGGCATTTTGAAACAAATCACAAATCCTTTTGTGAAAAAAGCGAACCAGAGCAAAAAGAATTAATTGCAAGTGAAATAAAAGACAGAAATAAACAGTCGACGTCGATGTTTATATGTAAGCAAAAATTGTCACACAAATGCGGCAAGTTACTCGGCTGCAAATGCCATTGCTAGGCATAGTAAACCTTTTCAAGAGGGAGAGTTTTTGAAGGAAGCTTGGTTGGCATGTGTGCCCTCACTTTTTGATGATTTTGATAATAAAGATAAGATAATTCAGCGCATCAAATATGTTCCTCTAGAAACACAATAAAAGATAGAATCTTGAAACTGGCAGAAAATGTTACAGATCAACAAAAAAATGACATTAACTCCGCTCCTTTTATATCGCTTTGTCTTGACGAAAGTATTGACATTACTAAATCAGCACGTTTAGTTGTCTTTGCTCGATATTGGGTAGGAAAGATCATTAAGGAAGAATTAATTGCGATAACATCGTTGTTAACAACTACAAAGGGCACACGTATTTGTACGGCAGTAAGAAATTCGCTTGCTGAGAAAAAGAAATTGATTTGAAAAAAATTGTTTCAGTAACCACACTGATGGTGCTCCAAATATGGTAGGAAAAAAAATGGTTTCATTTCTTTATTTAAAACAGACGTAGGACATTCGATTCTTGAATGCCACTGCATTATTCACCAACAAGCCTTATGTGCAAAGAGTGGTTTAACATCTCTTGATAATGTAATAACTCTAGTCACAAAAATAGTCAACCTCACATCGTCGCAGGCTTTAAATAAACGAAAGTTTGAGGCTTTGTTGGATGAAGTCAATTCAGTGTATAATGGCTTATAATAATGTATAACAATGTTCGCTGGTTGAGCCGCGGGAACGTACTTCAAAGATTTGTTGATTTCTTGGAAGAAATCAGACTGTTTCTACAAAATGAGAGCAAAATTGAACAATACCCACAGTTGATGGATATTGTGTGGCTTTTAAAATTGATGTTTTCTACAGACATATGCCAACATTTCAATGAATTGAACATAAAGCTTCAAGGCTCAAATAAAACAGTTATCGTCATGATGGATCTCATTCGCGCTTTTGAAGCTAAACTATATGTTTTCAGAAACGATATTATTACAAAAAACTACAAGTACTTCCCAAACTTGAATAAAAATATCAAAGATTTAGATGCCCAAGAGAAACGAAATGAAGAAAAAGTTATTGATAACTTTATTTCCATAATGGATTCTTTAATCAAAGAATTTTCAGTGAGATTTTCTCAGTTCAAGGAATTATTGGAAAAGTTCAAATTTATTATGTACCCTGATGTGATTTCGTTTGGTCAACTGAACTTGTCTCAATTCGATTGGTTGGAAATTGAAGAACGTGAAATGCAACTGATTGATTTCCAGTCTAGATCAATATGGATTCAAAAGTTTATTGAAAAAAGGAAAAAGTTGGAATTGATTGAAGCAGAAAGATTGACAAGCAATATAAGTAAAAATACCAGTAACGAAATTTTGGAAACATGGAATTCGATTCCAGACCCATTTAACTGTTTGAAGAAGTTGGCGTATGCTATTTTAACCATATTTTCATCTACCTATGCCTGCGAGTCATTATTTTCAGAGATAAATAACATCAAAGACTCGCTTAGAAAACGTTTAATTAATGTCATGTTATTTTATATATGTTATTATATATTATTATTTATTATAAACGTCACACTAATGTTATTTTAATTTAAATTACAAGCATAACTAAAACATTTATTACTATACAGTGCTAAATGTATTTTTTCGCATAAAATAAAGAGTTTTGATTTGTTCGTATTTAGTTTTATTAGTTCTTCAATAATCACAAGTCAAAATTATTTGATGACACGCCTATAACTCATTAAACGTTTCTTTAGAAAAAATGGCACGTTGACCCAAAAAGGTTCGCCACCCCTGGTATAGGGAGAGAGCGAACTAATAGTAGGAATTGAAAAAAATGACTTAATAATTTGTTCAGTCAGTAAAAAGAATTTGAGAGCATTGTATTCACGTTACACTAAAAACTGTTCGTTGTACTAAAAACCCATATTAGTATCAAAATGAACAATCCTGTCATATTTTATAATAATCCCCTTTCATCGGTAATCTTCACGTTTTTCTCACCATCTCTTTCAACTAGTCACTTATTTCTAAACGAACTAAAAAAAAATCAGCATCATTTTATATGATTGTTATTTTTGTTTCAAATTCCATTCTCAACTCTCCCAGGGTAGGATTTGCGTTACGAATGGACGGGCATTTCGGTCGGCATTCCACGCGAAGTACGCTTGCGTCGATCACCTAAGGTCATCGACCCCTGAACGTCACGTGTGCGCTGGTAACCATGGTTTCGTCCAATTCGTACGCTGGAGAGAAGTAACCGGATTATTGGTCAACGTCAAAGGCCAATTGTGAGACTGTTTAATTTATGAACTTATGGTGCGGCCGACCTACTAAAACTTATTTCCTCCTTTCTTAGAAAAATCGTTTTGGGTTTCTCGCTTTTTCGACCGTGACAAGTTAAAACATTTTATTTTTTGCATACACGCAACTCTTTGGAAGAATGGACGTCACAGGCGTTTAGAAAATCAAGCCTGATTTTTGTAAACACTCTTTTTCTCCCATTTTGAATTCCATTAGGTGAAATTTCAATTCAAGGGTATGCAAGAAATTAAAAAGATTAAATTTGGCAGATAGAATTTTTAAATAATAATGATAATTTTTTAAAAAAAAGGGGATGAAGATGAGTAATTTGTCATTCGCAAACGAAAATTACGTAACTTGTTCTATTTTACACTCAACAGGTGTCTTTCTTATGTTGAAGAATTATTTTTTTAATGGCACGTTGTTCTTGTTATTTTTATTTTTCTCAAAATGTTAAAACAGCATTTTTTTTCCTTATTTAAAATCTTCTTGAAATAGTAATTTTTATTTAAAAAAAATGTCGTTTTTAAAATTTTAGTATTACTTTAAATATATATATATAATTATATTTTTAAAATTATAATTTAAATAGTTAATAAAAGACTATTCATCCACCCAAGTTCAAATATATTTTTTTTCAACTTGTAATGGATGGTACTTGATTTTAACACAGTTTTTTCAAATTTTAATTTATTAATTAATGAATAAATAGTAAAAAACAAAAATAATAGTCCACCATCATGTATAAGAAGGAAAATCGCTCGTTGCGTCCTTGTAGTGAGTGCAATGCGTAGCGCGCTTGATTTCTGTTCTAAAGGTCATGGGTTCGAATCCTAACTGGGATGGCCTAATTTCTGAGAATTGATTTAAGAATGAATAAATAGTAACAAACAAAAATAATAGTCGAACGCAAAAAAAGAAAGGAATATCGATTTTTATTTTGCCACTTAATATTGCGATTCTCTCATATATATAAATATTGTAATTATTTTAAAAAAAAGTAACTAAAATAATAGTTTACTTTGTTGACCTATGTAGGAAAAAATTGACTTAATTTTTTTTATATTACTTGATTATCGTTTAGATCAGTAGCGCACACAGGAATTTTTCAAGGGGGGGTGGGTCCGGGGTCGAAAGTTCACCATTCTTGCATCATTCTTTTTTTTAATTTTGTCGATTTTCGAGAACAAAACACATTAAAAAAACTAATTATTGAATAAATAATTAACATTAATTAATGAAATTAATCATTAATAACAAATACTTAATTAAATTTTACGTACTATATACTTAGAATTATAATCAATCGGAAAAAAATCAAGGGGCATTGGGAGGCGGACCCACAGGACCCCCCTTGTATGCGCCACTGGTTTAGATATATAACTTAGATTTTTTTTTATAGCAACCAAAACAATTTTTTTTCCCTCAAACAAAACCAAACAAAAAATAATTATTTTTTCTGCTTTTCTATTAATAATCCACTGAAAAACTTGAGTCAAATTCTTTATTTTACGTTTAAATATTAGTAGAGATTTTGTCAAAACATGCTATTTAATTTTAATTTTACAACAAATTATTTAAATAAATATGGAAGAGAAACAGAAAACACATACATACACGTTTAATAAATCAAAAATATTCCTGATATATTTTTAAGGAAACATTTACCATATGATATGTATACGTACATTAAGAAGTAGTTGTGCTAAATTTTATGATGGGGAAACAAAAATTAGAGGTTTCGCGTATTTTTGTCCTTGTGCGTATTCTTAATATTATACTATGTGTCAATAAAACAAAGGTGAGACTAATTTTCGCTGCGATTTTTTAAAAAAATGCTTGAATGAAAAAAATAAAATGCACTAATTATATATTATTCATCGAAGAAATATTAAAAGTAATATTCGACAGTAAAAATCGATTTGAAAGTCACCAAAGTTTTGAAAGCATTTTGATTTAGTGGTACTTATTTTGATGTTACAGTTTTGAATAATCAATGATCAAGAACACACACACACATTTTGGCAAATTAAAAAACCTGTTTAGTATATCCACCGCATTTTTTCGGTAAAAGTTCTCTGATCATCGATACTAAAATATGTTCAATGAAAGTGTTTTAGAGTCAAATAATAATAACCATAACCGGGCATAGACTAATTTATGATATTTTAACTCAATTATCGATTGTTCCAATCGATAATTGAGTTAAAATATCATAAGTGAACTAATGTTGTTTAAAGGAAGTCCGAAGTCTATTTAAATAAATCCCGAAGAATTAAATTAAAATTTCTAACTTCTTTCTAACTGTCCATGTAAATGTCAATGAGGGAATATAAAAACGCATTTATTTCGTTGCAAAAGCCACGTTTTAAATTTTAAAAAATTAGATAGAATTCAAATGATTTGGAAGCAATGAAATTATAATGGAAAGTTTTGAAGTTATGTAAACCACACAAACGTAAAACATATGTGAGATAAAAAAAAATACCATATATCTTCTACCATATTTTTTATTTTACTTTTATTTACCGTGTGTGAGTGTGACTTAAAAAGTCTGCAATAATTTTTAAACTGTGATTCTTTTATTTCGGCAATATTATTTCAACGTGCTTAGGGGGAAAAAACAGTTAATCAATTAACAAGACTATCACATGATCCTCTAAATTATACTTTATAAATTAATCTTTGAAATGCGCTGTTTTTCCCCTTTTTCTTTTACACGAGAGAGTGTAAAAAAAAGCTGAATAAAAAGAACCGATCTAGTAATCCTCTTAATTTTCTCAGGAGAATTTTTTTCTCCATCAAATGCTATGGATAAAATAATAATTAATGGGCACTCAAATTTTAATTAATTACTTTTTGAAAGTATAAATTATGACTAACGAAACACTGAGTCTAGCAAAAACTCGAAAAAGAAAGATTAACCTCGTTTTCAACAATTATACTTTTTTTTAAAATCGCCCACTGCGTTGAAAAAAAAACATATTAATATTTGCGTAACAATTTTTCAAATTTTATAAGAAATTCGACTTTTTTATAAAAAGTGATGAATAAATGTAGGCATACTAACGTCGCACTGTTCAGCTACACGAGGGTTTTTGGCGATGGATCTTGTAATTTTGAATCATGGTCAAGTGACGAGGGTGACACCTGAGCTGGTACCCCCTCTCCTAACTACCACACCAACGGGAGGAAATTTGAGCTCTCGACCGATTTAACGTGCATCGCTTCCCTACATGGAGGGTCTTTATTGGTACTGGGCTCGAACTCATGACATTCCAGCCACGATCCAATACCTTGATCACTTGGTTACCGTGGCCAATATAAAAGGTGATAACTTGTGTAAACATATGTGGCCGAGTTTTCATGATCATAAACTCGCAGCTTTTGGAGAAGGTTCTCGTAATTTTGGGCCACAGTCAAGTGACGAGGATGACACCCGAGATAACACCCCACTCTCCTAACTTCCCCACTACGTCAACGTGAGGACGTTTCAGCTCTCGACAGATTTAGCATGCATCGCTGCCCTGCACGACGGGTTTTTAGTGGTACTAGGCTCGAACTCGTGACAAAGCCAGCCACGATCCGATACCTATACCACTCGGCTACTGCAGCCACCAGGAGCCGGGAGAGAGCCTTGGATGGAGAGAACTTGAGGAGAGCGCTAAAGAAAGAGACTTGGTCCGAGATTGGAGTGGAAAGGAAGGAAAGACTATGAACGCCGGTGGCGTTGGAAAATTGGAGTAATATAGACTGACTGCACCGGCTTGGTGTATAAACTGTAATTTATTGCTTCAATAACAAGTTGTTGAGCAAATAAACTTTTTATTTCCAAATTAGGCTGTGAGAATTTATTGATTGTTAGCTACTCACGACGTTACAAAAGAAACAGTTTTTCTTTTCATTAATACACAAAAATTCATTACACGCTGTGCATTTTGAACGAGGTTTCGATTGAATGTTCTTTAAGGCTATTTTCGGTTAATGTTAAAGAATAGAACCCGAATTTTTGGAACATTTTTTCAGATATAAAAGAAATGAGAAAAATTAATGTGATATTCTGGCTTCACTATCTTTTAGAAAGCAGCATTTTTTATACTTCCCATTTTTAACCGAGTTAATTTTTTCTGGTATAAAATGTGTTTCGCATTTTTTTTATCCTATACCATAATGTTAAATGGGCTTTGCCTTCACGTATTAAAACAAAAAAGAAAGTATTCACGGAATGTTTTGAAATTTTTAAAAACACTATATTGTTAACAGAGCTACGAGTTATAATATTGCAAATTTTCATGGAAATTGGATCATTTTTCTGTCTGAAAATGTGCTTCGCGTTTAGTTAGAGCTCTCGTACTTTTACCAAAAACAAACAGTCTTAACCCTTTATCGACCGACCCACTCACTTTAAAATTACATAAAATAATTTTTACGAATATTCTGACGATACTTAGCAGGAATATTCTTTTAAATCCACTCTTCCAAGGTATATGGCAGCACGGATTCTATGACGAGAATTTTAGCTGGGAAGGCGAATAGTTTCCATAGCAGTAATTGCGTTTTCAGCAGACGGCGTTTTCAGTGGATTGCGAAGATTATCATTTTTGTCCCGGAAAAATAGTTAAAGTAAAAATTTAAGTGTCTTATTTTTTTTGTATGTTAATGAAGACCTTATAAAACGATTTGAATATTTATTTTAAGTGAACAGTGTATATAATTAATTTTACAGTTGAATATGTTTAATTAATTAATTAGCCCTAACGGATTAAATTTCCCAAAATTGAGTATTTCGTTTATGTATTTCGTTATGTAGTGATCCAAAAAAAATATTGCATGAAAAAAATTGAAGTAAATCATAATGCGGTCGATAAAGGATTAAAGCAGCGCTCCGCAACCTTTTTATCGCTGCGGACCGGTCAACGTTTGATAATTTTTACCGCGGCCCGCTGAGGGTGGGACACGTTGATTGTTTATATTTTAGATTGTTTTGACTTAACAATTTTAATTTAGTTACATTTAAATATGCCTTCAGAATAAAATATAGTTACCCCCCAAAAATGAATAAAAGTGGTTTAACGTGGAATATAAAGTGATTTCCGTGGAAAGTTGCGCAAATCCGAGAGAATTGCACCACTTTAAATAAAATGGCAATAGTTTAATGTTCTTTAGGCGGCCCGGCACCATTTGATCCACAGACTGGGGGTTGCGGATCACCGTTTTAAAGTACTGCATCCTGGGGTAGAAAATGCTGTATTTTCTTAACATAAGGTGTAGAAGCTCAAGTCTTGTTCAGTCTTTTGATCGTCATCTTAAGAATCTAACGAAAATTCCAACAGATTATTTGCTGGGACTTCCTCATCTGAAAAATCATCTGTTAGTATATTACTGATTTCAGACGGTAGGTTCTGTTATAAATCCAAAGCCTCTTGAAGACTGAGCTTCGTTTTCCCAGACATTCTAAGAAAAGGAAATAATAATAATAATAATAATAGCACATTGAAAATCTCCAGTTATTGTTAAATCTGTTATACAAAAAGTAATTAAAATGTTGTTAATTTTTGAAATAAGTATAGATATTTCATTTAATTGTGTGGGGAAAAAACAAAATCAGATTCAAAGCTCAAAATTTTTTTGAAAACGTTAAAATAAAACAATAAAAAAGGCAAAATAAATAAATTAAGAAAAAAGAATTTCTAAAAAAAGGCATAACTCTATTGCACTATAGTGATGATGCTTCAACACAACAAAAAGCAACAATAAGATACGCGAACGAAAAAAAAAAACTAAGTTCTTGCTCCAACACCCAGTGTGCTGCCGGTACTTATTAGTACCACAAAGTTAAAAACTGTAAAATTAATTATATACACAGTTCACTAAAAAAACGTTTTCTAATATCTTCATTAACATACAAAGAAAATAAGATTCTTAGCTTTTGACATCAACTACTTTTTCGGAACAAAAATGACTATCTTAGCGATCGGATCAAAATGTCAACCGAAAACGCAACTTCTGCTATAAAACAATTCGTCTTTTCTGCTGCAATACTCATCATAGAACCTATGCTGCCATATATCTTGGAAGAGAGGATTTCAGAGAATATATTCCTGCCAAGTATCGTCAGAGTATTCGTAAAAATGGTTATTCTATGTCATTTTAAAATGAGTGGTACTTATAAGAACCATCGGTTGATTGATTGATTGATTGAATATTAAAGTCGCACTGTGACACGAGGGCTTTTGGCGACGGACCACGTAATTTTGAACCATGGTCAAGTGACGTGGACGACACCTGAGCTGGCACCCCCCTCTCCTAATAAGAACCATCGGTAGATGAAGGGTTAAACTTAATATATTTCAAAGTTACTAAAATTTTATTTTTAACACACATAAATCGAATTTTTATCATACTTAAATTATTTCCTTATATTGCATACTCCTCACTTCATACACTCCCGTCATTTAATATGGCCACATTTAGAGATTGTAATTTTTTCATAACTCTTGACAATTTCTTATTTATGTGATTTGAAAACATTCAGTAACCTTGTTTATATTGCTTTCTTCGTTGAATACTTAAAGATAAATTAAATAAAATTATAAATAAACTTCCCAAGTTAGAGTATCTAACAGTTAACACGTTTTTCACGCTTCAAGGTTTGAAACAAGTTCGTCTAGGGGGAGATTTCTAATCTCGTGGAAAAGCAACGGTGAATATTAATGATTTCTTGAGTTGACTTTTAACATTTTGAGAATCGATGGCGCTAATTTTTCCTTTTAGGCGCTAATTGGATGTTAATTTCAATCGCAATTTATTAGTTTTGCTTCTATTTACTATATGAAGCTTGTTTGAAGAAGGCTGCACATTTGAAATTAAAATTCTGCAACCTGGGAATCAATTTTAAGTGCAAAAACCTGTTATGAGTTAGGTCATGGAATGCTGAGTGGTTATAGAAAAAACTATTGTGGCCACCGATGTTGACATCGAACCGCGGACTTGCGTCCAAATTCTACTTAAGTCTTTTTTTTGTCGATTGATCGACTATAGTAATACCTTGAATTACGCGAAACCAGAGCTCCATGATTTTCAGCCCGAGGTAGCCGAGTGATCAAGGTATCGGATCGTGGCTGGCCTTCTCACGAATTCGTGCCCAGTACCACAAAAGACCCGCCGTGCAAAGGAGCGATGCACGTTAAGTCTGTCGAGAGCTCAAACGTTCTCCCGTCAGTATGGTGTGGTAGTTAGTAGAGGGGGTGCTAGCTCAGGTGTGTCGTCCACGCCACTTGACCATGGTTCAAAATTACGTGGTCCGTCGCCAAAAATCCTCGTGCAGCTGAACACACACAGAGCGACGTTAACATTCACTCACTCCACGATTTTCAAATCTTGCCGATTTGTTTTTTTTTCGCCCATGATTGAAACTCCGGTGGAATCAGTGCCAGAACCTCGTGAAATTGGCAATGGGATTGAAGAAGTGGTCAATCTTGATACGCAAATAAATTGATAAGTGGATAGGGAGAACTGTTTCAAGAACTGCTGCATTCCCACAATCAGGAGCTGACAATTGATGAGTTCGTAGAAATACGTAAACAAGCAAGACATTGAAAAACTGGAGTCTTTAGACCCGACTCCAGCCCCAACTAAAAATAATTTACATGCATTTCTATGCCACACACACACACACACACACAAATTATACCCCGACTTACACGAATTCGACTTACATGGTTATCACTCAGTCCTACCTATCACATAAGTTCGGGGTATTACTGTATTTGTTAAACGTCGAATCTTCTGAAATCTTTGGCGATGGAACTTAACATTTTGGGCCTCGATCAAATGAGGACGGCATCTGAGTTGATACCCCACTCTCCAAACTATCACATTCCACCAATGGCAGGACTTGGAGCCTCCACAGGTTTAACGTAAAATAACCTTCTACATGGCAATATATCACCAGGACTTGAAACCACGTCTCAGCAGAAGCAAGGCTGGTCACGGGTTCCCGACTATGACCCCTCGACCCCCACCGCGGCAACAACAACTTGTTACGAAAAAGAGCCGATATTGCGAGCTTTCTTGTGAATAGATCATGTATCAACACTATCATGTCAAATGACTGGAATTCAGCGTTCCGACTGCGGGGGGTCCGGGGTTAAAAGTTCATCATTCTTGTACCATGCTCCTTTTGATTTTGTCTATTTTCGGGAATAAAACACAGTAAGAAACTAATTTTTGAATAAATAATTAGCATTAATTAATAAAATTAATCATTAATAACAATTAATTACATTTTACGTACTATATACTTGGAATTATAATCAATTGGGGAAAAAATCCAGGGCTTTGGGGGTGTCCGGACCCCCCTTGTGTGCGCCACTGCAAGTACATAATTAAATTTTACGTAATATATACATAGGATTATAACCAATCGGGGAAAAAATCAAGGGCTGCGAGGGGTTTCCGGACTCCCCTTGTGAGCGCCACTGATCGGGACTGAATATTTTATTCGTTAATATGGTGTAATTCGTAATATCAGAGTCCTAAAAAAATACAACTTTTTTGCACTTGCTTTTTACAAATTCTATAAAAAGCAAGCATAAAATCAAGCGCATAACGTGCACTTTTTACACAAAAAATTACGGTTGCGCGTTATATGCCGGATATAAAAATAATAGCATTAAAAAAAAGATCAGCATTAAAAAAAAAAAAAAAAATTAGACTTCTATCTATCGAAATACTGTCTATTTAAAAGAAGTGACGTGTGCCTTGTGAACTTATAAAGTGTTGCAGTTCTAGAAGTATACTATTTTTTATAAAGCTTGGAATAATACCTCAAATGAATGACTTCAAAACATAAGAGCATTGCTCACGTGCATTTCAGGTTTCTCCGTAAAAAAACGGGTGCACGTTATACGCCGGATTTTACGGTACACACACAAAAAAAGAAGAAAAATCCACGCACACTATTTTTATTCAGCAGCTAAAATTACTATTAGCGAATTATTACGTCCCAGTCAATTAAAATTTTTTAAATACTGACAGTAGATGTTAGACCAGCTTCTTGATTTTTGATTGGAATGAGTCGTTTTTCGACATTATACACACAGAAGAAAATATTACATCATTTGCAACCTGCTGGATGAAACATGTTTTTCTAGTTTCCAAACAAAAGCAGTGGAAAATTTAACAATTTCGATAGGAGTTTCAGAATGGAATTTTCTGTCCTATTCGAAACTCACGCGATGGGTTAAATTCAAGACTCATGTGTAATTCTAAAATCTAATAATGGGTCGCACCCTCTCCGTTGAAATTTTCTGCTCTAAAGAAAAGTCTCTTTTTGTTCTTGACAGAAAGGATATGTCATTTGAAAAGAAATCCAATTGTTTATAATAGAAAGTAATAAAAACAACTTTTATTTCCATCCGTTGAAATAATTCGTTGATTCAAAGTTCACTGTTCGTTAAGTAGGAGTTTTTGCCTTCATTTTAATCGCAGGGAGGGAAGAAGGAAAAAATAGTTAAATAGCGAAATTATTTAAATAGGGGTTCGGTAAATCGGGGTCCGACTGTATATATGTGTACCCATTTTTTTGCTTAAATTAGTCCAACTTTACCTGTACGAAACCTGTTTCCTATTTTACTTGCCATATCACTTATATTTCTTGAATTTAAACTCTTCATGTTATTGAAATAACTTCCGCATTCGCAGAATTTTTCTAAATTTTGAACTCCAAGAATGACAAGCCGGTACATATGTTCATATGTTCAATCCTACGAATTTAGATCCATGCTGGGGTATTTTTCTATCTGGATAAATGTTCCAAATTTAAATCCTGCAATACTGAATTATTTTCTAAAATTTCGTAGTTGTAAATTTGTAAATGAAAAATATATTTATGTATATGGGAGAGGATTAAACAGAAGAGACGAATGAGCTATAAAAAAAGCCAAAATGTTTCCAATCTCAATTACAAATAAAATGCAACTTAATACTGCCTTTAGATAAAGCCTTGTATTGTTTTCTTATTCAAGATATAATTCATCACGATTGAGTTGCTACAGGATTAAAAATACTCAATTAAAGCGCTGTTTTTAGCAGACTACACTTATTTTTAGCACAGAATAACATTCCTATCACTTTCACCCTCTGCTTCATTACTTTAAATTTACTAAAAGATTGATATAGTCGAATATATACTATTTTTAAGAAGAGTAGTAGCTGTGTTTCCCATCCATTATGTCAAATAATTACATAATAACACGTATCTTGCAAATTGATCAAAGAATAATCCGAAATTGATGAGCTTCATTAAAATTCATGGGTTGTAATAATGAACTCACGCGTGAAACATATATAATGAATACGTTCAAAATATATTTATCTTTTTCTTATCGTATTAGCTTAAAAGCACATGTTATATATATATATATATATATATATATATATATATATATATATATATATATATATATATATATATATATCTTAAATGTTACTTTTATTTTATTTATACGTTTCAAACATCAATGCAATACAGTAATACCCCGAACTTACACGATAGGTGGGATTGAGTGAAACCATGCAAATCGAATTCGCGTAAGTTGGGGTATAATTTAGCATGGAAATACACATAAATTATTTTTAGTTGCGGCCAGAAATGAAAGAAAATAATATTTTAGAAAAAAAAATAGTTTAGTGAAATCTTAGAGAATACAAATACAAAATTGCAAGCCAAAGTTATTCTGACGTAGAAGGTTTCATAAAATATAGCAAGTAGTTTGCATGCTCAAAGATTTTTTTTCCTCCCGCAAAATTTCCGAGTAGCATGCAAATACATTTTTTAACGCGCTTTTATAAGTTTCACTTGTATGTAACGGAATCATTGAACTCGATTTTTACCCACTTTAAAAGGTCAGATTAATTCGAAATTTTGCACACTTGTCAAGGACCGATGACAATACAATAATTTCATAATTTTGTTCCAATGATATGAACAGGATAATCAGGAGACAGGATAATCCAGATTTGGTGACTAAATAATTGTACCATTTCCAGATTTAGCGACTAATTCCAGATTTGGTGACTAAAAGATTAAGAGTAACCCTGAAAACAAAAACGGGGTTGTTTTTTTTGCGTCAGCAATTTTTATCATAATATAAACAACTGTCCAGTCTTTCTGAAAAGGGAAATAAAAAAAAAGACTCATGCATGTGAGAAAAAAATAATTTGTTCTAACTCAGGGATGGGCAAACTTTTTGGGTTGCGGGCCAAAAATTTAAAAAAAGTGTATGAATGAATGATATTAAAGAAAAAAACTAAAAATACATGCTTTTATTGTAGATCGAACTAAAATATGAAAAATACATTATAGCTTAAAAAAACTAAGAAACACGCTTTTATGGTTAATCGAACTCTTAAAAGTAAAAATAATAATTCTTATTATAAGAACAAAATGATTTACGAGAAAATTAATGTCATTGTGATAAAAGCGTGGGGTGTGTGTGCTTTGTACTAAATGTGTACACTAACTCAGCCTTTCTCTCTCTCGGAATAGAATTAGTAAAATAATATAACACACACAATTGATAAAGAGCACCGCACGCTTTTACCCCAATGACATTAATTTCCTCGTAAATCATTTTATTCAATCCCTACTATTATATAACTCACACTCTCTCTATATTTATTTATTTATCTTGGTGGAATTTTCAATCGTTAATAAAATACATTTTAAAGCGCTCAATTGAGCCGAAACTTAATTGAAATTGAATTGAGTATACATGATTAATTTGGATGACAATACAGTAATTTAATTATAATTAATAAAAATTAATTGATTAAAACTAATTATTCAAAGAATTAGAAATACAGCCACGTTGGCATCATTTTTAGCGATTTAGCGACCATTTTGGTAACTTGTGTCAAAACTTGAAAGGTTTTTTTCTCACATTTTAAAGCGCTCATTTGAGCTGAATTCTATTCAAAATGATATAATTAGGAAGAAAAAATATTCAGTTATTCTTTTATTCAGTAGAATGCGGCTTAAAATTTAATGTTATTGGACTAGCAATACAAACTGCAAATCTTCAAAAAATAAAATTAAAAATTTTTTCGTTGTAATAACTTCTTTAAGCGAGAAAGTAGCTTTTTCTAAGTAAAAAAAATCGCTATACAAAACCAAAAGATATAAATCTATCTATTGAACTTATAATTTCGGAATTTAGCATCTTCAGCGGGATACAAAAGCGTCATAAGTTAAAATTATTATTTTCAAATGATAGACATACTTACAAGGGGATATTTAAGTGTCACTAATGATGTGTTGCATTTGATTGATACTTCGAAATCGTTCGATAAAAACTGCTTTTTAAAACGCATTTAATTTGCATCTGCAATGTTTGACATTTTCACCTAATATTTCAACCTTGATTTGCAAGATATTATAAGGAAATAGACTTACCTACGAGATAGACCTAAGAGAGAGAAAAAGAAAAGAAAAAAAAAATACTTAATAAATAAGTAAGAAAAAAAGTTATCTATAGATTATATATATACAATACAAAAAAGAACATTTATTACAGGGGGAAATGTATAATCTACATGAAACTTATTCATAAAAGCGCTACTAAAAATGAAAGGCTAGTAGAAATATTACTTTGCTTGGGGTACATGGTATCTGTTTGTGCTTTTTGTTTTCCTTAAATACCTTAATAGAACTTTTTTTATTACAGAAAGTTCAACGTATTAATTTCTTTTTAGTACGAAAAAAAAATTACTTCATTGTGCATTTGTAAAATTTTGTTACCCAAATTTGTTGAAACACCAGAGAGTAAAAATAAATTTAATTTCAGTTGTAAAATAATTTAAGGTTAAAAATCTCGCAATATATAAACTGCAATTTTAAATAATAATTAACCTTTTCACGACTAAGAAACACATTTTCCCCCATTTTAAAATTAGAAATTGTCTTATTTAATAACCGTATTTATTCGAATCTAAGCAGCAGTTTTTTCATGCTATTGAAAATTGAGTGCGGCTTAGAATCAAAGGTGGAAAAATTCGTTGGATGGAGGAAATTGAGCATGTTATTGACTTTTAGAGAAATTACAGGTCCGTGCATGTATTTAAAATAAATTATTCGCTTCTTATTAGCTTTCATTTTTAAAAAAATTATTTCGTAAATATAGGACATCGAAGATTTTTAAAGACTATATTTTATTTTTCACAAAAACATGTTGTGAATTTGGGGTGTGACTTAGAATCGATAAAGTACAGCATATCATTAATTGAACTTGATAGTCACTCTGCATTAGTTTGTTAATAAGTTCCTAAAAAAAATATTTTTCATACACACACAAGAGAAAGTTAGAATTTTATTTGTAGGATTTTAATTCAGAAAAATAATCGAAATTTTTATATGGGATACGTAAAATCGTACATCTCCAGGGCCGATCCGAGCGCATGTTCCGCACGCGGATGGCCAAAGCAAAAGGCGGTCGCATATGAATCAAGCAAAATTTTTTACGGATTTCTCAAAATAAAACTTAAAATAAGTCGAATAAATATGCTGAATTTTAAATAGTTATTGAAAGATCAAAATAAGCCCCGATTCCCCAATAGCATAGTATATTTTAAGAAAAATAGAATGTTAATATATAGTGTGTTGGTCCACTGTCCTTTTTTATGTCTACTCTTTCCCTATATCCTTCATTTGATAGCAAAATTCGTGGCAGAGTCGGCGACACCGCAATGGAAAAGGTTTTCTTGCTTATAAGTGGCATTGGCGGCTCGATGCTTAACAAAGGCGCCTCAAACATAACTTTTGTGAAAGATGCTTTACAAAAATATCTAATATGCTTAATATTACTTAAGATATAAGAGTGTTTAAATTCAATATGCATTTGGAGAAAAGTTTCCAATTTAATAGAAGCCTTGCAATTTAGAAAAAACAAAATAGATGAAAAAAAGAGATTTTTGTGTCTATTTGCATTTTTATCAATGTTTTACTTTTTACGTTTATACAGGTAGATGAGTTTATAACGTCAATGTTAAGTATTAGTCAAAATATGAATAAATATCTCTAGAGGACGGCACATAGATCTTTGCCCACGGGCAGCCAACACCTTAGGATCGGTCCCGTATATCTCATAATCTTGTGTTAAATACTATTCTTGTAATGCACTTAGTATCAAAGCTTTCAGAATTTCCTCCTTTCTGTGAATTGATTTGTCAATATTTAACATTTTTTTTAAAAAATTAAAGAAAGAACCTACATATTTCTTATCTTTGTAAAGTTCGTATGCCTTTTATGATTCATTATGAGTAGTATTTTATGAAAATTATAGAGAGCGCCAGCGTGACTAAACAATCTCAGGGATTTCTAGCTTATTTATTGTTGATAAAGACGAAACTGTCCTATTATAATAATTTCTTGGTAACCGATTCAACTATAAATTCTTTAAAGAAAAAGAAAAAAATTACGCAAAAAAAAAGAGATTTTACCTTAAGCATCAATCTCAGATATTTTTTTTTAAAAAAATTCTTTTGGGCTTTTGACTTTTTAAAAATGTTCAACCGTTCCAAAGATACAACATATCAGCTACTATGTAAATTACAGCTATATTAAAATGACTTCTGAATAAAATAAAATGTATAAAATATTCAGCTCTGATGTACCACGCTCATTTTGATAGATAAAAATGTAAATATTGTTCTCTCTTTTTAACATAAAATACATCTTCAAACTCAAACTGTTTCAATTATTTGTTCTCAAAGAGCTGCAGTGTAACTGTGACTGTGAATGGTAGGTTAGTGTACCTACTTTCTTAGATGAATTATTTTCATTCTTTGCTGAACTTTTCGATTGAGAATTGAATTTTTTTGTCTCTTTATGCTCATCTTTATTCAATGATTATTGAATATTGTGTTGGATTAATAATATTAAAACTCATTGTGCATAAATTTCGTAAAACTTTCAACCATAAAAAAAAAAAAAAAAAAGAAAAGTGAGATGCGCGCTTTGGAATAGCTGCTGCTAGTAGAATTTGTACATTGAATAACAATACAATAACTTCTTTTCTTTTTTTTTAATTGAATATTGATTTTAAAAACTCTTGAGCAAAACAAAACAAAAGGAAAAAAATTCTAAATTACAGTCTTTCCTCTCATGAAGGAAGATTAAGATGTAATTGATACCATTATGAATTTAAATATATTTACATTTTGTGTGTAAGCAATATAAGGAAAGAAAAGAAGTAAAAAAGATTTTTTTAAAAAAGAAATGAAAAGACAGAAGATTTAAAAAAATACTGTAAGTGTAGGTCACATTGATAGATAATTTTCATGAAGTAAAGTTTTCATTAAAAATTGAATTTTATCCCCCCCCCCTCTCTCTCTCGCTCTGTAAGAACGGTGTTCTAAAACTATACGCACTCCCCCCCCCCTAAAGCTATTGTACGAATTCAAGGGAGTTAATATGCAGTGTTATGTATAGATAAGTGAAACTTTTGTTATATCTCTCTTTTGTGAACTTATAAATATTTTCAATTTAGCATTGTCGGCATAGCCATACCGATTCCCCTTATAAAGCTACTGAAAATTTTTTGAAGATAGGAACAGAACATGAAAGTTATAAGATCGATCATCTACTGAGAAGGGAAAAAATATGGCATTCATTATAGTAAATTATTTTTGAACCTTGTATCTACCACATTATGATTTACTGCAGCTTTATTCATGCAATATTTTTTTTTGGATCAGTACATTGAAAATTAAGGGATATACATAAACAAAACACTCAACTTTGGGAAATTTAATCCGTTAGAGCTAATTAATTAATAAAAGATATTCCGATGTAAAATTAATTATGTACACTGTTCATTTAAAATAAAGAGTCAAATCGTTTTCTAAGGTCCTCATTAACATACAAAAAGAAAAAGAATAAGACACTTAAATTTTGACATTAACTATTTTTTCGGGGCAAAAATTATAATCTTTGTAATCCACTGAAAACGCAATTTCTGCCATAAAACTGTTCGCCTTCCTCGCTAAAATACTCATCATAGAACCTGTGCTACCATATATCTTGGAAGAGTGGATTTCAAAGAATATTCCTGCTAAGTATTCTCAATAGTCGTAAAACTGGTTATTCTATGTTATTTTAAAGGGAGTGGTACTTATAAGTACCGTCGGTAGATAAAGGGTTAAAATTAAATCGCTAAACTCTTAGAATAGCTTCTCTTAAAGAAGGAGGAGTCAGCTCAGGTCCTCGTCACTTGACAATGTTTTGAAAATTTTTGTTTGTTTCTGTGTAATTAGTTTCTATATTAAACGTAGAAAAAATAAAAGGTACTTTTCCGGTAAAGGTTTCGTCGGTGCAAATCTTGCGAAGTTGGCGTTAGAGAGAAACAATGGCTTTTCTTAATTCCATTCAAAATTTGTTGTAAAAAATGGAAAGTACATCTCCATTTTAAGGTTCGTAAAATGGACCGCCAATTTATGAACCTCTATTTAGAGAATTTTTTATTTTCCGAACTTTTTCCTGGAACGACAGCCATTTCACTATTTTCTTCGTATAATAAACTACAAATAACGAAGTACATTTTCTATTTATGAGCATTACCTTTTGGGATTCGATTTTTTTTGTCAATGTATTAAAAATGTTTCTGGACATTTCAAATTATTTATCCCTTTTAACACAATTTATGGTAATCCATAACCTTTAGCTGGTTTTACTGGGTGCCTGATTCACCAACAGCAATAATTTATCGTAAATTTTCAAACAGAAAAAAGCTCAAAGGAAATAAACGAACTTTAATCGGTAATTAAATTTAAGGACGCAAGTAGAAATGCATGTTTAAAATTACTGGTTATAAAAAAAAAATAAATGCTTAAAATTTCTCGTAGGCTTAAAATTAGAAAATGCCCCATTAACATTCATTAAATTTTAATATAAAATTATTTTTTAAAGTTGTGAAAGATTTCTTTTTGATGGGTAAGATATATAAAACAAACACATATTCATTAACAAAGAAATATCAATAATTACTTTTTTTTAAAAAATATAGAATTTATGAATTTAAAATTTGTTTTATGGGGTCTATAATGTTTATTAAAAGAGGAATCTCTATTTAACAAATTTTCTTCATAACGAACTTTCTCTCGGGATTTAGCGACTTCATTAAATAGAAGTCCGACCGTATTTGCTTAAATTGAGTGGAACTAAGCCGCTCAAAATTTGGATGTAATTAACTGCGAAAAATAGGAGAATGCTATATCATCTATGTATAAGCCTGCCGGCAATAATCTTCACGTATTACTAGAATAACGTTAGTGCATATTGTGCATATCGAACTAAACCAATACTTTTTCAGAAAAATCTTATATTTCTTTCAGAATTAAAATTTTAGAATTACACGACAGCTTATTGGCAGCGAACCTTTATTCTGAACCATAACCAGATGACAAGAACAACATTTCAACTAGTTGCTCACATTACCATGTACTTAAAACCACCTTGTACCATGTACTTAAAAACCTTGTGGAGTGCGTGAGTAGAATATTAACGTTGCACTGTTCAGCTACACGAGGGCTTTTGACGACAGACCTCGTAATTTTGAACCATAGTCAAGTGATGAGGGCGACACTTGAGCTGGTACACCCCTCTCCTAACTCCCACACCAACGGGAGGACGTTTGAGCTCTCGACAGATTTAACGTGCATCGCTCCCCTACACGGTGGGTTTTTAGTGGTACTGGGCTCGAACTCATAACATGCCAGCTCCGATTCGATACCGTGACCACTAGGCTATCGCGGCCACAAACCACTTGTGGAAGTAAACGTTTAATTTAATTTAATACATAGTGCATCATTACTCCTAACTACGAACTTTAACCCTTTCAGGACCTAATATTAAGATTTAATGTGAACATATAACTTTTTATATTACCGTAAAATCCGGCATATAACGCGTACTTTTAACACAGAAAAAAATAAGATGGAAAATTACGGTTGAGCCTTATACGCCGGGTATAAAAATGACAGCTTTAAAAATAAAAGAGATGAGCGCATAAAAAAAAAATAATAATAATAAATTAGACTTCTGCATATATCGAAATACTATTTCTTTCAAAGAAATGACATTTTTTATGAGCTGGAAAGGTTGTAGTTCCAGAACTATACAATTTTTTCAAAAACTTGGGATAATAACTCGAATAAATGACTTCAAAACAAAAGATCATTACACACGTTCATTTCAAGTTTCTACATAAGAAAAAGAGGATGAGTGTTATACGGCGAATATAGCTCAAAATTAAAAACATGAAGCTTGAAAGTGTAGGTGGGCGCTAATTTATGTACGCCTATTTTTAAGGTAGTTTGTTTGTATGCCAAATAAATACAAATCATTATAAAAATAGATAACAATGCATAATTTTTTCAATCATTGTGTCAATTCAATTCGGATCATTCTATAGTTTTACCACAAGGGTGGACTTTCGATCCTTGAAAAGTTCCTGTGAACGTCAACGATTTCACATCAAAATAAACTGAAATATGTCGTAAGAATAAAAAATAAAGCCCACGAATGTTTTATTATTAGCGCTAATTGATTTGACAAATTTTATCCCCTAAATATTCTTGTTTACTTACAGTATATTCTGGTGTATTTTCAAGGTAGGTGTAAGGTATTAATCCATACTTTCAGACCGCAAGTTTTAAGCATATTCTCTGTTTAATGCACACCTTTTTTTTACGAAGAAATCTGGTTTGTGCTTGTACAAAGCTCTTATCTTATGAAGTCTAGAAATAGTCCGTGAGTTGATAATTAGAGCGTAAAAGGAAATTAAACCTGTTGTAATTAGAAATCACATAAAAAGGGACAGAGTATATCTAACAGTCTAGATGTGGAACGGAAGAGGATAATTTATTTATGGATTTAACAGTGATGGTGTGAAAAAATAAAGCAGAATTCGCTGATGTGTCCGAAGATATAACGGAAAAAGAATACGGCGATTTTTTCATGTTATTCAATAATGTAAGTTCATAAGGTTTTGTAATACTTCGACTCTTACACTACCCCGACTTACGTGAACTTGGAGTTACGCAATTTTCAAATCTTGTTGATCCATCATTTTTTTTCTTCATCTCCGAAACTCAGGCGCAATCAGTACCACAGCCTGATGATATTGGAGATGTGATTGAAGGAATTGTCGATCTTGGTCAGGCAAATAAATTTAGAAGTGGATAATGATGACATTCAAGAGCTGCTAGATACCCACAATCAGGAGTTGACAATTGAGGAGCTCTTAGAAATGCGTGAGCAAGAGGTTGAAGAGCGCTCGAGTTTTTAAACCCAGTTCAATCAAAAGATCAATTGATGGTTGAGAATTTTTCCGAAGGCCTCAGTTTAGCTGAAAACAGGTTAAAACTTTTAGAGAGTACAGACTCCAAGAACGAGTGTATTTTTTCGACAAAACAAGGAATAATAATAAAAAAAATTATTAGTATGTTACGAGGAAATTTTGCGGGGGAAAAAATGTCTCTTTGAGCTGGAACTCTCACACACAGACTACTTTGTTAGAAAACATCAAAATAACTTCGGTTTGCGGGTTTTTTTTATTTGTTTTACACATATTTCATTAAACATTTTTTTCCTAAATTGTTATTTTCTTATCTCTCCGACCCCAACTGAAAACAATTTATATGTGTTTAAATGCGAAATTATACCGCGATTTAAGCGAATTCCACTTACGCTGTTATCACTCAGTCCCACCTATCGCGTTAATTCGGAGTATTACTGTATTTCATTTCTTTTAAATAAGCAGTTTTTAGATACTAGATACGTATAAAAATTTAACTTTTTTTTAACTCATCTTTCTTTTATTTCTAAAGCTCTAACTCTTTTATCCGGTGTATAACGCGCACCTGTTAATTTTGACCTTACTTTTTGTATTAAAAAGTGCGCGATATACACCGGGTTATACGGTAATTGCTTTCGACATGCAATCTATTTGACATTCTGTATAAAAAAATGTGGATAAGGTTATAATTAAATACGACAATCTCCAATTTTAAAATGGAGGGAAATGTTTCCCTTGGTCGTGAAAGGGTTATAATTTGATTAGGACTCTATACCATCCTAATAACATTACTATGACATGTAAAAAAATACGACAATTTTTTTAAAAAAATGTGTAATTATATGAATAAATACTGCATTTTCGACATAATTTAGTTGTTATCTGGGATTAACTCTACTGTTTTTGAGTCATTGTAATCTTTCCGTCTTCATAAACCTGTAAACTTTATTATTATTTTTTAATAAATAAAAAAGATTCTTTGAAAGAGACAATAGTTTTTAAACATGTTTACTTCCGCATAACTCTGTTAAGAGTGTATTGAAAGCCGCTATCTCCCCCTCTTCTCTTACCTCTGTGAAATGAGTTCATGAACAAAACAGGAGAAGAAAAAAACGTCTTTATGCTGAACGTGCTTTGAAGATTTTTGCATGCAGAGACTTAATTATAATGCATTCGAAAAGGCTTCAAGGATATCTGCTTGCACGGATTTAATTATGATCCGTCTGAGACTTGTTGAATTGACCGCAAGCTATTTTTTATAAGAATAATAAGTATAAAAATGTATTTTTTTAAAAATTTTTTTACTTCTGAAAGATAAAATCGAAATAAGACTTGAATTACAAAACAGCATTAATTAAAATTTAAATAGCCATCAAGTGGTCTACCTGTTTCTTCGCTGAGGTTGAAAGGCGTTATTTTATTTTATAGTTATTCTTTTATATTTTAAATAGATAAGGAAGCTCAGTATATGAATGTTATATCCATTGTTATTTTATTTTCATCAATGATTGATCTTTTTTTTTTATTTTTGTTCATTTTTAGTAGTTTTTCGAAGTAAGTTTTTTTTTTTTTTTTACTTGTTTATTTGTATTTTGAAGTATAAACTTTTTCAATAAGATCTGCTATAATTTAATTTCCAACTCAAATGAGTAATAAAATCGTTTTTTTTATTTCAAGAATTCGTTATTAAATTAAAAAGTATATTATTAAATTAAAATTCGACCTTATTTTTGAACACATCTATTAAATAATAGTTCTAATACAAAATAAATAACGCAATTATTGCTTTCAATTCTTCTAACAAGTATTTATACCCTATTAAAGAAATATTACAAAAAAAAGTAAAATTAAAGATATAGGCATTACTAAATATAGTGTGCTTAAGAAAATGTTACCACTGATGTTTTTCTTTTAATAATGCTTATTATACTTTTAAAATAAAATAATTTAAAGCATGCAAAGTTTAATTCTGAAAGGGTAGTTTTAATTTTATTTTTCGCTTAATATTCATCAAGTGCTATTAAATAGTCCGAAGGTTTTTATAATTATAAAAACAAAACACTATTGTTTCATAAATACAGAAAAAAAAACTTTTTGAAAAATTTTTTTAAAAAAATTAATTATGCATTTGCGATATTTTAAAAATCGAATGGCATTATTGCAAGGAAATGAAAAATTATCAAATAATTCGCAGGATTAATTCTTATGACTACAGCAGTGTTTCTCAAAGTGTGGGGCGCGACCCCCTGGAGGGACGCGAGTATATCGAAAATTTAAAGATTTTAAAAAAAAAACCGGTAAGAGAAGTGAAACAAAATACTTTCTTCCATAATAAAAAAAAATACACAACAACACTGATATAACTTATGTTTATCATTGGGCGTTTTTCCGTCATCAAATAGCTATCTTTGATCCCAAAACCAAATTCAAGAGAAAAAAACATTTTTTTTTAATTTGCTGTATTTCCTCAATGAGAGATTTTTTTTATTACGTAAAATATTACTCGTTAAAAGAAAAAACGAAACCCAGACCCTGAGAAAAATTCTAAGAAGATAAACAATTCATCACTGTAATTATTATGGACTAAATTCATGATGGTAACATGATAACGGCAATCACGTGTTTCCCATTGATTAAAGATTGATATACTGAGTTGTTCAACTTGTAAAGTTTAGATAACATTTAAAATTTGTTGATTGCGTAAAGAGTTTACGTGCTAAAATTCTTCAAACAGTTTTTACAATTAAAAAAAAATACTTACATTACCCAAATACTCTTAAATTAAGTGCATTTTGTTTAACTATGTGCATTATTATATCGTTGACAAATATGTTCTTTCTAAAAGAAAGTTCCTGCATAAAGCAAAAGTTGGCAACAATGAAGCATATGAACTAATTAGCTGGAAACGCGTGATTATAAATTATTTATGATATAATTATGACGTCGCATTAATGTATGAACTGATTGGCCGAAAACACGTGGCTCAGTTATCATGTGACAATGACATCACATGAATTTAGTCCATTGAAATACTGTACATTAGTTGTAGAAAAAGAAAAGAGGAAGACATGATTCACTATTCAGCCAGGCTGCATAATACATTTGCTAATCATTTGATTGACCTTCAAACTTGCTGGTATGGTTAGTTCTACATTAATTCCGTTCCATCTTTTATGTGTTTGTTTTTCGCTTATGGAAATTGTAAATAATAAAAATTTTTCCGATATTTGGAAAATAATTGATTGATTTAAAGGATTATTTGGCCCAAGATTTATACTTTTATGAGTAATCTCAAGCATATAAAGTATAGTGAAAAACGACATAATCCTTTTTAGATCATCCGTATTTTTTTCTGAATACACTTTTAACCCGGGAGCGGTGGCGCGGGGCATCTGTGATCTCTATTGAAGGAAGTTGAAACTGATTAAGCAAAAGAAGAACCTGCTGAAAGAATGCATATTATTTATGATTGAGAAACGCCATGAATATGAAACGAAAGGAAAATTTTCAAATGCTTCCTAAAGAACTCCATCAACTTAAAGTATGAAGCCACAGCTGTACCACAAGGTTCAGTTCGCCTTGTCAAAAAGAAACAAGAAAGAAAAAGTTCAACTTGCTATTTGTTGATCCCTAAAGGTGTCACGAGTTCGAGCCCTGTACCACTAAAGACCCACCGTGTAGGGGAGATATGCACGTTAAATCTGTCGATAGCTCAAACGTCCTCTTGTTGGAGTGGTGTGGTAGTTAAAAGAAGCCAGCTCAAGTATCGTCCTCGTCACTTGACCATTGTTCAAAATTACGAGGTCCGTCTCCAAAAGCCCTCGTGTAACTGAACAGTGCGACATTAATATTCACTCACTCGATCATGAATGCTCATTAAAACTATAATAGCTTGAACAAAATATGACAGCTTTGCCAGCAAATAACATTTATGCAATATTAGTGAAAAATGTCTCTGTTTTGTGTCCTTTATTAAAGTCTTGCACTTTTGAATAATTTTAGTTCAGTTTTATTGGACTTTTTCTCAAATCATTAAAGAAAAATTGAATAGTCCTTGAAAGCCGGTAAGTATACTTTCTCTTAATTAAATTATTCACTGGAATTCCGATTTGTATAGTGTACAGTAAAAATAATTATAAATAAATGATTGGGGTGACTGAGTCCCCCCGCACTACCATTAGCGTTAGTATAGAGTGCGCGCCTGCTCCCGGGTTAAAACATTTTGAAGTCTTCCCGCTTTAAATATTAAAAAGTAACACAATTATTCTTCATCGGAATTTTATATTATTTTTCATTATTTAACATTAATTCTAAATGCTAATTCTGTGAGGTTTAAAATATCAGTTCCTTTAAACAGTTATTTACAATTATAGCGTTTATCTAAAAAAAATCATTTTACATTTTTTGTATACAATGTCGTGCACGCAGTTTTACTCTCCTTACAGTTCAGCTATTATATCAAGAATAATGCTTTATTTTTTAAAAAAATGAACTCTTGCGAAAAGCCGGTGTTTCAGCCAGTATACGTTTAATGTATCAGTACCGAAGAAGGTATTTTATAAATAATTTCTTAATACTAAATTAAGAACAAGTTTAATAATTATTAGGGACTTTCATGGGTTTATCTTGTAGAGAAAAGTTTTTCAAAGGAAGATTTAATATCAGAAATTGACACTCTGAGTTATTTTTCTATATTTAGCTGAGATCTATATTTTGTCTTCAAAGCAGCCACCGCAGAAAATCCGGTTCAACAAAGGTAGGATGTTGGAAATGGTAATAGTATACGAAGTGCTTTTGTTTTCAGTACAGAGAATTCATCATCCACCTCTACCCAAAATTCAAAAAGCGATTTATTACAAAATTGCCTTTTAATTTTTCACTGGATGTGAAATCTATGAAGATTTCTTCTTCGGAAGTTGAGAGCCCTTCTGCAGTATCTTGAAATAGATCCTTAATCCACTCGTAACTTGCTACCAAGTTGTCCTCATCCAGAAAATACTTTTTAAAATTCTTTGCAAACATAGCTAAATGATTTAACATGGTTTTAAAAACAATTTTCACATGTTTTTCTTCAGATTTGTAAGTTTTAACACATAACAAGCTGGGGCTTTTTTTCCTATCATTTACTTCAGTAGTGGTAAATCCAAAATTTAAGTATTTTTGAGAATATTGCCTTGATTTAATTTTCGGAACCATGCTCGTCTGTGTACTTGTTGATACTTTATTATCGTCGAATGTTTGCTTACGACTTAAAAATGTATGTATGATTGCGTTTTAATCTACTGCCGTAAATACTTAATTACCGTGAATTACAATTAATGTGTAAATTAAAAAAAATGTACATTCAAGCTAGATTCGGTAGCTATAGAAGTATCGAGTCGACCAAAACAGACGGGAATTGTACGAGGAAAAGCATTTTTACATGTTTTGCGTAGATGTCCGATAGGTTGCCCAGACTCACGCAAACGTACCCTATAATGCCAGATGTGATGGATATGATAGAAAGCAACATTGACTAGACTATTTTTCTAATGACGTTTGTACTTTGAGAAATGAAAGTTGAAGGAAATAAATCTTTAATTAAATATATCATTTTGCGATCTGTTCCAATTTAAAAATTAGAGGAAGGAAAATAACATAATAATAAGTAAGTAATATATATTTTAAGTAATTTTTTTTCTTAAAATATATATTACTTAAAAGTTACATATACAAAATTTAATATACTTATCGTATTAATTTGTTCGGCTTACAATTAAGATCATATTGTAAATTTAGCGTCTCTCTCTGAAAGTGCATTTTTATTGCAGTAAATACATTATTGTTGTACAGGGGGGCGACAAAAATTATGATTGAAAATTGGGTCGCCAGTATTGAAAGTTTGAGAAACACTGGACTACATAATTTTCCTTGATTTTAACAGCTGCATAGTTTCGTAAAGCTTTTCTACATTATTTCCACAAGCGCTCACAATTGCTTTTATGTAAATTGTGATTCAAACGATTAATCTCTCAAATATATGTTGTTGTTTTTTTAAATCAAGGTTGCGCAAATTATGTAAATATTATGTCAACCATGAAAACTGACAAATTTCCATATAAACTTTATGTTAACATTATCAATCTGAGTACATTATCGAAATACATTATTGGCGAAGCATATATCGCTTGGCAATATTCTACTGGTTTGGTGAAAGGGTCACCAAAGGTTTTTAGGCATGTGCCCAGTATACTCTATAAAATTTACGAAGGCCACATAGATTTTCAGTTACTTGTAAAGCTTCCCTATTACGTAACTCTAAAATAATTAATATAAAAAAATTCCCCTAAAATATATTAATTCTGTTCCTGTTTCCCATATATAATCACGATGAAAAAAATCAAATGAAAAAAAATTCAACTTGATGAGTAATATTATATAGTTTGGTTCGAATTTGTATCAACCGAATGCAAAGACTCGTCTAAATCATCAGCGATGAACTTAGTTTTTAATTTTTTTTTATTAGATAATAAGCATGGCACACACAGAGAGAAAAAAAGTTTGTTGTCAATTATCGTTAATTTTCTAGAGGGTCTTAATACCAAGTTTATATAAATGATTCACAATTGCATTATTAATAAACAGTTCTAGAAAGTTTATCACTATGCAGTGACGAATTATACATGAGTCACTACATCGTAGATTTTTAATTTTTATTAAACACACATTTAGACAAAATGATTTGGGAAAAAAAAAATTAAGTAAATATAGAGGAACGATTTAAAACTTTTTTAAATTAAGAAAAAAAGAGAGGATTTTTAAAGTATGATCCTAAATTATTAACCTGTTCATCATTTAAGATCTTGTATAGTTCATTCAAATATATTCAAAAATCTTCTATTGTATATATAGAAGAAGATCGTAACTTATATATATATATATATATAGCACTATAAAGCAACTCGAGCGCTATTGGCGGCAAACCTTGTAATTTCCGCAAGTTCTTGATCATATCCACCAGACTGCCGTGGTCTCCTTTAGGAAGAAAAATGTTGATATTAACTAAGAAATATGTTGTTGTTGCACGCCCCCATTGGTCAGCAGTGCTGAACCAGGTCCATATGACATCATACCCTTTCAAAAAAATCCAACACCAGCAAGGGATCGTCTGCTAAGTCCTGCTTGGTGAGCCTAAGGCACTCGAGGATGTGAGCAGGCGTGGCCGGCTAAGAAGAACAGTTCGTGCACATTTCAAAGCTCTTGCATCCTTCGGAAAATTTCATTGTTTTAAGATGGCCACTTCGAAAGCGGGCTAGAAGAGTTTGATTCTGTCTTGTGAAACCGTGAGCCAGGTAGCCTCCGGGAGGAGAGCACTGATACCAATGGTGCTCTGGGGAGGGGGGGTAATCCAAGCGGTCTTATTCTGGTGTTTAGTTTTAGAGAAAATCTCCAAAAAGGTGAGGGATACTGACGGCTCTGGAACCTCGAAAGCGCAAGCCTTGGTCAAAGTGTCCGCAATCTCATTTCCCTCTAGATCTATGTGAGAGGGAATCCACTGCAGATGAATTTGATGCGATGTGGAAAGTCGTTTTAACTTGGTGAGTATTGACACTCCAACATTTTCTCTCACACCTAGCAAATTGGACAAGCGCTGTATTGCACTTCTACTATCAGACAGTAACCAAATCTCTTTTCCATTTGGAAGAGATGCAAGAGAACCTAGGGCCTCATCAATGGCTATTAGCTCACTGCGAAAAACTGAGCAACTGTCTGGATTTCTCCTCTGGATTCTTAAGATATGGTCTTGCGATTTGATGTAAATTACGCTGCCAGATCGATAATAATCGTTTCTACTGCCATCCGTATAAACCTGAACGGTGTCAATTGGTATATCTCTAATTCTCTCTAGAGCTAGTTGCTTTAGATAGGCAGGAAGATCTGTTTGTTTATTCACGTATACTGGTAATATTCTGGATGGAAAAAGACCCCGTCAAGATCGTCCGCTGGGTCAAGACATTGTGACACGTGATGAGGTTCCACAGCACCAATGGTAAGGTTTAAAGAGACCATTGGCTGAAGGGATTGTTCCTCCTGAGTCACTGATTATTAAACCTATCTTTGAGGTAAACTGAAGTACTATTTCGAGAATCCAGACTTCTGAGTTTGTTGTAGTATTTTGATTGACATGCACGTCTCCTAAGGCTAAGGGGCTGTAGATCCGCCTCGAAAAGTACTAGAATCTCTGGGACAAGTATTTTTTAGACCAGTGATGATATGAACAGCGATGAGCTGAACCTTTTCAAGTTTCTGAAGATTTGTAACGGAGGCGCTACACTAAACTGAAACGCCATACTTCAAGATGGACCTGATTAGTGAACTAAGAAATATACAAGATACTGATGAACACAGCGTTCCACGAATCGAAGTTCATGATGTTATGCATAATGATCAATTAAAATTAGAATTCTAATAAACAACAACGCAAAGATTACTTTGTTGCGTCAATTTAACAACGGGAACTAACAATTTTTTTACTTGATTAACTACGGTAAAAAATAATAATGCATGATAAAAGCTATATATGTTAGTGCCTATCAATCACAAGAAAGATAAACTTCGAAACTGTAATTAAATGGTTTCTTGTTATTACGCATGCGCATTCCGGAGGTCATAGTGAAATAGCTCTTACTTATAAGCATTAAGGCTGTTTTCGGTCAAAGTACGAGAGCTTGAACTAAACGCGAAGCACATTTTCCGACAGAAAAATGCCTCAATTTCCATGAAAATTTGTAGAATTATAGCTCGTATCTCGTATAACAATATAGTGTTTTCAAAAATTTCAAAATATTCCATGAATACTTTCTTTTTTATTTTAATACGGGAAGTCATAGACCATTTAACATTACGGTCAGTGGCGCACACAAGAGATGGGGGTGGGGGGTCCCGACTACCCCCTCCAAAGCCCTTGATTTGTTCCGATTGATTATAATTCCAAGTATATAGTACGTAAAATTTAATGAAGTATCTGTTATTAATGATTAATTTTGTTAATTAATGCTAATTATTTATTCAATAATTAGTTTTTTACTGTGATTTGTTCCCGAAAATCGAAAAAATCAAAAGGAGCATGATACAAGAATGGTGAACTTTCGACCCCGAAACCCCCCCCCCCCTTGAAAAATTCCTGTGCGCGCTACTGATTACGGTATAGGAGAAACAGCGCGAAACACACATTTTATACCAGAAAAAGGGAAGGTTAAACATGCTGTGCTTTCTAAAGGATAGTGAAGCCAGAATATCATATTAATTTTTCATTTCTTTTATATCTGAAAAAATGTTCCAAATTCGGGTCCTATTCCTTAACATTAACCGAAAACAGCCTTAAGAGGATAGTTATAGACTGTGTAAATTCTATTCAAATGAGTCTTTTAAACCAAAAAAGAAAACAAAAAGATGCTGTGTTTAGTTATTTGATTGGGTTTCTGATTTCCCGGTCTTTTGCTCTTACCGGGAATTCGCGGGAAATCCCGGGAACCAGGGGCGTAGCTACCACCGTTTCAATTATACGGGAACCCACTCTACAGCAGCCCCAACATGATTAAGCAAAAAATCATTAAGGGGCCCCAAAAAAATAGTTCCTAAAGAACCCGGGAATCCTGAAAATGCATCGAAATTTTGAAAAGTGTAAGGAAAAACTATTTTAAATTGGTATCAATAATAATTAAATGAAATAAGTAAACACGCAATTTCCAAAACTTATCCTCCTTTATATATTAAGCTAAAAACACACAAACAAATAGAATATAATAATAATTTATTTTTAAAATATGATTCAAGGAAACAAAAGCAATCGATGCTTTAGTCATTCAACCTATTTGATTGCTTACGACATGAAAAAATGTTATAATTAACGAGTTAGAAAATTGAAATCTCGAAAAAAATTTCACATTAAAAAGGTAATTACTAAAATTAATGACCCACACAAGCGTTAGTAATTTCTCTAATGTTGCTAATAAGTGATAAATATAACGATAATAATATAACAATATACGAAGCTAGTGGCTGAGTGGTAATGCATCGCGCTTCCACACCACAGGTCCGAGGTTCAAACCTCGGGTTGGGAAAGGTCGTTTCCGCCTTTCATCCCTTCAGTAGGTCGATGAATGAGTACCAAGCTTGCTTGGGAACAACACCGGGCATTTCGCGTCAGATTGACCACCTAATCTGAGCATCTGCTCATGTCCCTCAGGGCCCAAAGTCACGTATACTGATATGGGCACAGTAGGCCTTGGCCTTACTGGACTGTTGCACTACTGAGTTAAGTTAATAATATACACTTGAAAATTTATTTGCTGCTGGAGTAAAAATCACGTACGTTAAAATTACTAATTATTGTATCTAAAAGATTTAGTGTTGTATATAACTCCATTTTTCTTTATGGAATTTACTATATGTTTTTGTTACATAAATATAACAAAATATCAATAAAAGAATCTGACATAAAAGTTTGGTTAAAAAAAATAAAAACTAAGAAAATTGGCAGGATTTCTTAAAAATTTCTCCTTAAATAGTTTTGGAACTCATTCCTTTCATCAAATTTCTGATTTAATTAAATAGCTTATAATTAAGAGAAAATATCGGAAGAGAGAAAAACATTAAATTAACAAATCAAATAAATAACAGTTTCAATTCTAGTACTTACGTTATTCTAAGTCAAATAAATCAAGATATGAGAATTTTATCAGACTGAGCATGCTGGTGCATTATTAAATGCACCAGCTCGTGCATTATTAAATTTAAAAATTAAATAATTTTCTGTAACTATGTGATGTTCAACCGACAGAGAGGAAACTGATCAAGGCAAATCTATACATATAAATAAAAATGAAGTGTCTGTTTGTAATTTGAAATTAACAGCTTTTTACTAAACGCATTTAAAAGTATATACAGTACTTATATGAAAAAATCAATTTTTAAAATTTTTGTCTGTCTGTGTGTTTTTTTGTTCCGACTAATCTCTGAAACGGCTAGACCGATTTTGACAGAATTTTCACTGGCAGATAGTTAATGTCATAAGAAGTAACTTAGGCTAAATTTATTTTAGGAAAAAAATTAGGGTTCCGCGGAAATAAAATAAAAATCAATGAAATAGTGAACAATATCTGATTCAAATAGGATTATTTATTTCAATATGGATTATTTTTATTCAGTTGGTATTATTTTTATTCAATAGGGATTATTTTTTTTTTATTCAGTAGTTATTATTTTTATTCAATAGGGATTATTTTATCTCGCGAGCCTTCTGTCTCAACGATTTCTAGCAGTTACGTCAAACTTTTTTGTTTGATTAGGTTGCTGCCACTCAAGACATTTCCGTTCATGTCCTTTTATCCTAATGATTTTGCAGTCCTCACCCCATCGACAGTGTCAAAGGTCATTTGTCCCTCTCACCCCTTGCTCAACAAAAGTAAAGAAAAAAAATAATACAAAAAGAAACATCGATTCACAAAGTAGAAGAATGACATGCATATAACATGGGCAGTGGCGCACACAGGAATTTTTCAAGGGGGGGGTCCGGGGTCGAAAGTTCACCATTCTTGTATCATGCTCCGTTTGATTTTGTCGATTTTCGGGAACAAAGCACAGTAAAAAACTAGTTTTTGAATAAATAATTAGCATTAATTAATAAAATTAATCATTAATAGCAAGTAATTAGTTAAATTTTACGTACTATACACTTAGAATTATAATCAATCGGAAAAAAATCAAGGGCTTTGGGGGGTCCGACCCCCTTGACCCCCTTGTGTGCGCCATTGAACATAGGTATTTCTTTACGTGGAATACATAATTATTAAATTTTCTTAAATTCTGAGAATTGAATAAACACTTTTTTTGTTAAACGAAATCGCGAACGTAGACGAAGTCGTGGGTAACAGCTATTTAACATAAAATTAATGCATCAGAAAGTAATATTAACGTATTACACATCCAGATGCAAATTATTTACTCTCTTTTAACGTATTACACAAAATTTGTAACAATGTGTTACTTTTGCTGAGCAGAAGGAAGGTGTTTTCAAAAAATGACCCACAAGAGAGTTACGCGGCGTTAAAAATAAAAAACAAAAATCTTTTTTATCAGCTATTGTATCGACAGACTTAAAATTTAGCAAACATGGTTTTTGTTCAGCTGAGATATGCAAGAAGCATTTTTTTTTTGTTGTTTAATTTACAATTCACGTAAAATTAACATTAAAAACTTCTCTATCCTACAGTCTGTATTGTTTAACTTTTCAATTCACCCGTGCGAAGAACGGGTATACCAGCTAGTAGTTCTATATATTTACTTTTTCCTTCGGTAAGGTAGAAAAATTCTCCTGAGCCCTACGAGGGCGTGACCCTTTTTCATATTGCAGTTTTACCCATTACTGGGGGCTCCAACGAACATCTTTCCTTCCAAGGAATTAGGGGTCAAAAATTTCTAACTCCAAAAGTGCGGTCAGCTAAGATTCATATCAGAGGACGAAATTCACAGTCACTCACTATTTACCCGGTAATCCCGGTACCCGACATTCCCGGTAATCCAGTATTCTTCCCGGGAACGCAAAATATTTGAAAATCTTTAGATATACCGGGATCCCGGGAAAGAAGACCTAATTTTAGAAGCATTAACAATAATTTTTTAGAATGAAGGGCAAAGTGAGATGCTACATATCACCGCATTTTCAACCGGATAAATTTCGTCGCTTATTTTAATAGACAGAGTAAAAATATAATGCATTACAAGAGAGATTTTAAAGATACATCTCTAAAATATTTACTATCTACAAGGAAGTAAATGTCTATGAAATGTGTAAAAAGTACGCAATGTAATAGCTGATTTTCATTCAAAAAACAAACTGATTTAATTATTCTCACCAGAGAGTTAAATTAATAATTATGCAAATAGAATTTTAAGGCATTTATCAAAACTGAAACAAGCCGAGTTAGAACAAATTAGAAAGAAATGTTTTAATTATTAAACTCATTACTGTAAAAGAGAGAATACTTTTTCCAAAATAATAGCCAATTTATTGAAAGTCTGTTTAAGGTGACACATTATCCTAAATTGACCAAAATATCACAATTTTTTATTACCTCATTTCAATTGTGCCACTTTTCTATATATGAATATAAAATTGTGCAGTACTAGATACATTATTTAGCTAGTCATTTAACTTTTTTTTAACAGAATGTTGAAGCGAAAATGGTAACTAGTTCACTTGACATATGCATTTACTTTTATTTTTTTTAAACCGACTTTTAAAACTCTATGCTGTTGTTGTTTCTAACACCACCTGCCTGACGTATTCAGATCGAGGCCCATGAAATTTATCATGGCAAGGGGCTAGATGTACGCATGTCGTTGGCCATAGCCTTAAGCATCATACAGGTGACAGTATGAATTAGCTCGGTTCCACCCCAATTTTGAGGGAGAACACCCTGGGGCAAGGGTCAGGGACCTCCCACCTCTCATCCCCTGCCACCAACCTTTACGAGACGGCTAGACGGCTGTTTAGAGTACCCTCATGCCGCGAAGACACTATACATTTACAAACATCCATGTATTTTACGGGATTCGAACCCAGGCCTACGGCACAGTAGTCAGCTTTAAAACTTTATAAATGGCTTTTTCTCAGGTTTTTATTTTTCACGATAATCATGCATTAAAAATGTGTTATGGCTTATTTTTTATATTCAGTATACAACTTTGAACTTTTACTGGTTTTGTTTAATATATTTGACGATTCTCTGTGCATGGAAGAAAGATTTCGATGAATATAATTTAAAAAAAAAAAAAACTCTTCAGATATACCTGTTTTTTAAAGTGTTCGAGATACGAAGAAAACTCTAAAAAAAATAAAATAAAACTATTACTCGTAATACCAATCCCTGAACAGAAGTCTGGGGAATACGTCTAAGAATATTAGAAACAATGCTCAAAAATATTAAAATTTGTAGAACAATAGGAACATTAAAATATTGAAATACTTTTTAAAAAATTTAAAATAATTGTTTGTTTAAAAATGGCGTTTTTCTTCTGAAATGTATGTTTCATATGTACTCAAATAGTGTACATGTAAACATTTTCATATAAATACATAAATATAAAAAATTGCGTACATGGTACCTCGTTCTTGTAAGAGACACAATTCAATCGATAAAAATCGGTAAAAAAAAAATCAAATGAAATTTTTTTAGCCTAAAATATTCATTATGAATATTTCTTTGATCTCACTCAAAATGTGAAAGTTTTGAGTTAAAATACCCTAGAGTTATGATAACTTTTATGTTCTTTTTTATTCACATCCCAAAGGCAAATAAAATTTGAAACTGGTTTATCTCAGAAAGAAAAAAATAAGTAGTTTATCTTTATTTCATATAGAAAGGCTTTTTTTCCTATTGTACCCAATATTGTGTTTCGATATTTTACCTGCATACTGCTATTCATATGTATAACAAAAGTGGGTGTGTATTTTTGAATCAAAGCAATGTTTATTTTTTTTTAAAGTTGTATTTAGAATTAATACATTTTTTAAGGAATTTTCAACAAGCATTCATAAAAAAAAGTATTTAACAAATAAAAATCGTGTTATCACACTAAATTCATAACAACTTTCGTTACACATAGTTCGACATACTTGTAAATCAAATTTTATGTGTGCACATCAATTATTGTAGTAGAAGTAGCCTTTTAAAATATTTTCATGAATTTTTAGTTTTTTTTCAAACATTAAAGGTGTTAGACATTTAAAAAAAAATCGGATCCAAATTTTTATGATCTCCTTGTGTTGTTTTTCCAATCCCGTTCCATGATCGCAATGAAAGTAAGCACACCGATTCGAACCCGATCTTTTTGAGTTTCGTGATTTGAGGTTGGCAGCAACTGCCATGCAAATCGAGCGAGTATTTAAACTCGGCTCATGTTAGTTTTTCGAAAAGGAAGGAGAAACGGAAATATAAGAAGTATGTGAGTGGTTTAACTCTTAGAGGGAGAGAACAACTGGTTGGCAATGCAACTGCAGGTTGCATCACCATTTTAGATTAGAAATTAATTTTACAATATTAGAAGACGGTTCGAATCGGATGTCTCTGGTAATGTTGCTTTTTGAACTTATTGTTTTTATCGCTCCAGTAACGAGCAGAGTGACTTTATGATTGATTATTAAAGGCCAATTTTTAAGAAACTGTTTTTCGTCTTCATGCCTCCTCGACACATAAATTTCACTGCTAGCTTTGCAAAATTTAAATTAGCTTACCAATAAGTGTAACAAAAGGATTAGTGTTTTGTGGTATGTTGAGCAAAAAAAAAAAAAAAAAAAAAAAAAAAACACCAGTTTGACGTAGAGGGAAACCGAAAAATTTGTGAAAAGCCATTAAGTCAAAGATTTTTTTATAAATCGTACCATGCTCCCTTAAATCAAGGTTTTCAAACTCAAAGGCTAACTTGAGCCACACCAACAAAGTTTAACTTAAAATGGGCCGCAAAAAAGAAAAAAAATCAATATTTGTAGAAACATAGGTTTATTTCAAATAATACATTATAATAAACATATGTAAAATAACAACAAAAATTTAATGTTTGCGTCTTGACACTTGACATCTCTTCCCTGCTACTATTTTCCCTTTTTCGGGAGAAATTCTGTTCGCAGCGATTGCTTTCAAAACCGACCCAATCAGAGTGTCATTAATACTATTTCTAGCACGAAATTTATTCCCTTTCATAACTGAAAATAACTGCTCGCACTGGTAAGCACTTCTAAACATGAAAATAATTTCATATGTGAATTTTCGATTACTTTCAAATGTGGCAGATAAACATTTGTAAATGCAGGCACACTGCAATGAATTTTGCCTTCAAATTTGAGTCGAACTGAACCTCTATCACCTCCATTTGCATATGGCTTGGTATTGAGTCTATATTTTTTTGAGAAAATCGAAGAAAACAAACAGAATTTGTCTTCCAAAGAATTTCTTGTTTCAAATTCAGTTCTAAGATTTGAAATTTTATCGGCGTACTTTTGATACGATGCAGTATCATCTTAACTTAATTTGTACATGCTGCACATCGGTAAACCTTCACTTTTCAGTTGCTTTTCCGAAATATTATATATTATTGTGAGCCGATATATAGGCCGGGCCGCAAAAATGTTCGTTGCAGACCATACGCGGCCCGCGAGTTTGACACCCCTGCCTTAAATTATTATTTAGCGACAAACATACTTTTTAATGGGCTGTTAAACACCTCAGACAAAAAAAGATTATTCATTTACCGTAACATCTGGCGTGTAACGCGCACCTCTTTTTGTTATGAAGAAACCTGAAATGTACGTTCGTAATGCTCTAATGCAGGGGTACTCAGCCTTTTCTCTCGCAGGGCCGCATGCACATGACAGGTATTTCATGCAGATAATGGAATAAGCACACTATAAGATCAAAAGCATCATTGACAAACAAAATTGGTCATTTTTGTCTTTTATTTCAATACTACATTAATATTTCTGTCAGACACACAAATATTTATTTTTATGAATTTTTACTGAGCTATGGGATAATTTCTGTTCTCTTTCATCTATGACCAAGCCTCTTACTTACATTCTACATAAAAAAAACCCAATTAATAGCAAAATTGATACATTTGAATGCTTGATTGATAGAATTTCTTATTAAATTTTGTGTACATTGTTCTCCAATAATTGAATTTCTTAGTGCAATGGGCCATAATCAGGCCACTCATAAAAGGCTGTCGGGCCACATTCAGCCCTCGGGCCGTATGTGCCGTATAGCGTGCACCCGTAAATTTCGACCCTAATTGTTACGTTAAAAGTGCGCTTTATACCACTGGATTTTACGGTGCATATGATAAAATAACATATATTTATTTCCTATATAGGAGGTATTACATAATTTGTAAATTGCTACATCTCAATTATTTTTTATAAGATTCTGGAAACCTGAATGTAAGCGAAGTTTTAATCAGGAGAGTGGAGACAGATTTTCATTATTTTTGAGAACAAAATTGCATATTGTAACAGATTACGTGTATTGTTTTCTCTCTTTTGATTGATCATAAACATTACACATTTCCTTCTGTTTTTTGATCACTGTTATATCTCAACGATCTCTAAATTTATTCGAAACTGGATGTGACCTGTTATTATCATCTCCTTGTTTCTAATATTTTTTGATTAAAATTATTATAGGTGAATAAACTTCTTAGAATTGTATTTTATTTTTCAAAACTAATTATAAACTAGTTATTATCCAGGACTGGTACCCGGTACGGATTTGTACAGGGATCCGAAATTCATTTGAAAAGTTTCTGAGAAATGAATAATGTATTGTATAATGATTAAGAGTTTTTTTTTTTTTTTAAAAAATTGTTTGTGCAGCACGTTTGCTCTCATTTTATTGCATTTCTATGATTTCTAAAAAATAAAAGGGGGAAAAAAGCATTCAAAACACTAGACTGAAATTTGTAATCAGAAATTGTCATTTATTATTGCAATATATTTATGGATTCTTTAAAAAGAAACTATATTTAAATTCTAAAATAATGCTATGCAGAAAATAACTGCGGATTTGCTCAGTTAAACTAACCAAGTACACATAATGCTTCGGTATAAAAAAAGTTTAATATAGAGAAGAGGAAAGTTGATGTGTGTGTTTTATTTTTAAAAAATCGATGGAGAAATATTTTTATATTGTAGAAAAGAAACTCGAGTTGAAGAAATTTTTCCGGGAATTTGATTAATCTCTTGATGTAAGCTTTTTTCAGTCTCTTCTTTAATGCTTCAGTATAAAAAAAAGTTTTAACATAGAGAAGAGAAGAGTTAAGGTGTTTTTTTTAAAAAACCAACGGAGAGAGAGAAATATTTTTATATCGCAGAAAAAAACTCGTGTTTTTAAACCTTTAAGGAATTTTAATGTTCTTGATTTACTGGTAAGCAATCACATGCTTCTAGCAATCTTTTTTCCCGTTATAAATCTCATAATAGATTATATTTTTTTGCTAAATAAGTATATTTAACTAATTGAGAATGCAAGGTAGAGAATGTCTCTGTTCTTCATGTCGCTTTTAAGGCTGTCTTCGGTTATTGTTAAAGAATAGGACCAGAAATTTGAACATTTTTTCAGATATAAAAGAAATGAAACTTTAATATGATATTCTGGCTTTACTATTCTTTAGAGAGCAGAATTTTTAATCATGCTTCCCGTTTTTATAACCGAGCTTATTCATTTTTTCTGGTATAAAATGTGTTTCGCGTTTTTTCTCCTATACCGTAATGCTAAATGGACTATATGCCTTCACGTATTAAAACAAAAAAGAAAGTATTCATTTAATATTTTGGCATTTTTAAAAACAATATATTGTTAACAAAGGTATGAGTTATAATATTGCAAATTTCCATAGAAACTGAGGCATTTTTTCTGTCTGAAAATGTGCTTCGTGTTTAGTTAAAGCTCTCATACTTTTACCGAAAACAGCCTTAAAAATATTATTCTCTCCTGTAGCTAAAACTCAAATGATCTTACTTATTTTTATTTACATTTTTTATTACTTATCCTTTGATAAATGTATGATAAATCGTCTGTCGAATCAAAACGAGTCATAAAAGAGTTTCATAAGTCAATTCTAAGATTGTAAAAATAAATATAAAGACCCAATAAGTTGTGAGTGTGTGTGAAAAGAGTTTGGATTAATATATGTACACTAAATAAGCATACAGGGTATAGATTTCCGTGGAAAATATCGGAAATTAGTTACAAATAAACTTAAGGCATTGCTTTAAACTTCGAAATATTTCATAATGCTTACCTGGAGTATAAAAGCGCATCTAGACTTTCAAGCTGTATTTTTTTAATTTTTAGGTATATTCGCCGTATGTCGCGCGCGCGTCTCTTTTTTTACAAAGAAACCTGAAATATACGTGTGCATTGCTGTTATGTTTTGAAGTCATTTACTCGACGTATTGCTTCAAGCTTTTTGAAAAATAGTGTACTTCTAGAACTACAATCCTCTAAATTCATGAGGTATGTCATTTCCTTTGAATAAACAGTACTTGGATATATGTTGAAGCCTGATTCTTTTTCATGCTCATCTCCTTTATTATTATTATTATTATTCTTATTATTTTTAAAGCTTTATTTTTTATATCCATCGTATAACGCGTAACCGTAATTTTCGACCTTGTTTTCTGTGTTAAAAGTGCACGTTATACGCCGGATTTTACGGTTTATAGTAACCGAGGAGAGAGAGAAACGAAGACATTTACGAATAGTTTGAATGATTCCGTGTCCATTTTCAATATTCAAAATTGACGTTGCTTATTTGAAATTCAAGAAATAATTCAACGAGCCCAGGCATTTCATTCACTAGCTAAATTATGTGATAGCCTTTAATATGGAACATCTGTATTTCCAGTGAAAATGACCAAACAAGACGATTAGTTATACGTTCCTAGTAAGAATATCTATACAATAAAATTCCTTACTGATTAGTTCTAACAAATACCATGACCACAAAGAATACGTATCTATCATAAAGATAATTTAAATCATAAAGATAAAGATAATTTAAAGATTTATCATAAAGATAATTTTATTAAACTTAACTTAGAAATGAGTTTTTAATTTCATTTGTTTGTTTTAATTTTAGACCCTGTCTATATATTGAACGAAAAGAGTTTTCTTATCGTGTTTTTTCAAAGATTTTAATTGATTAATTTTAAAGATTCTAATTGATAAAGATTGTTTCTAGACTGATAAGATAATATAAATATTAATTGCAGAAACTTTTTACGGCATCTTATGACCGTTTCAGTCGTGTGTTTGGTAAATAAATTGTATGATTCAGAAAAACCTTTATATAAATACTATGCTGTATACAGTGGCGCACACGCAAGGGGGTCCTGGGGTCTGGACCCCCAAAGCCCTTGATTTTTTTCCCCGATTGATTATAATTCTAAGTATATAGTACGAAAAATTTAATTAAGTATTTGTTATTAATGATTAGTTTTATTAATTAATTCTAATTATTTATTCAATAATTAGTTTTTTATTGTATTTTGTTCCCAAAAATCGACAAAATCAAAAGGAGCATGATACAAGAATGGTGAACTTTCGACCCTGGACCCCCCCCCTTGAAAAATTCCTGTGTGCACTAGTGGCTGTATATAATATATTAGATGACTTCGGACGTCTTTTTGTTATCCAGTTCCGCTATAGGGTATAATCTGCGTCATGTTTTGTGCATGGATAGGACGCAAACTTGATCTTTTATTATTTTTTGTAAAAGTGAAGAGTTTATTTTGAATTCTTATTGTATTTCTGTAAATATAGGATGGTTTAGGATTAAACTTCACATATGCACAATATCTTGCAACTAAAACGAATGTGGGGATTATCATCATATTTGGTGCATCTCTAACAAGAGCTGCGCTCAAAGTTTTGAATTTTAAAATCTTTTTGGTTCACAGAAATATAGGTAGCGCTTTGTACGGAATTTATCATGGAAAATGATCTACACAAAACGCATAAACAATTTTGAATCTTGTAATATTTTCTTCAAATTACTTAATGTGTTTAAAATTCTGTTTGTCAAGATATCAATATTTGTGTTTGTATGAACTGCTATTACGCAATAAAATAAGTACTTACCGTATAATAACACCATAAGTGCTTTATTTTGGAATTCTATTTTTATTCTTATAATTAAACTAAATCTAATGGTTTTTTTTGCATGTAAAAGTCACTTCAATTCTCTTTTTATTAACGCTTTAAGCGTGTTACAAAATACGGAATGCGTTTCTGACACCGCCATGGGATGTTATAATGCAGTGGTCTTCAAACTTTTTCATCTCATGAAACCCGTTAAACATGAAGGTGTTTTCGTGGAATCCTAGAACTACAAAGTGTTTTCGAGGAACCCCATCATCCCACACATACTTAGAAGAATGTATCTCAAAATAATATTTAAAGTAGATCAACCTGTTTTAGGTACTTTATGTAAAGGCAAAAAAAAAGTATTGCATTTATTGTTAAAAAATTCTCATCTAATTCTTTAATTTAATTTACTTATTAATAATATTAATTTGTGATCCAAGAGTCACTTGTCAGTGCGTTACATTTAATAAATGGGATATGTGCTTGCTTTTTTAACAAAATGTATGCAAAGAATTCAATGCGGTATTTTTAAGCTAATAAAACATCTAGATGAATGTACAGATTCAATATTTTTTTTTCAATGAATAATTTTAAAGAAAAAAGGAGGGGGAAAAATATTATGTTTTTAATAGACACCAGTAGCGCACACAGGAATTTTTCAGGGGGGGGTCCGGGGTCGAAAGTTCCCCACTTTTGTATCATGCTTCTTTTGATTTTGTCGATTTTGGGGAACAAAACACAGTAAAAAACTAATTATTGAATAAATAATTAGCATTAATTAATAAAATTAATCTTTAATAATAAGTACTTAATTAAATTTTACGTACTATATACTTAGAATTATAATCAACTGGAAAAAAATCAAGGGCCACTGATAGACACTATTATTTTTTATAGTACATACATGCAGAAGTCTGAAGAGTGGCACGTCTATACAAAGAACCGTGGTTTGGTGACCCCTGCCCTAAAAATACTTCAAGCAATTTCAAAATATTTCTAAACTATCAATTTTGGTGAATATTTTTCACGCCAACGTGTTATTAATTTGGTACGAGCACCAAGAATGCGTAACACTGGGATTCTTAACCCCGTGCCAATGTGCCCACGACTGTCCGCTAAATTATTGTACTGACAACACTGTTTTATTACCACTAGTACTCTCTCTGGTAACACTGTTTTATCTTATGAGTTGTTATTGTCATTGAAGATCCTTGCGTTGAATCTGTTACACATAAAGAATTTTCTCTGTGATTTAACTTTTAAAGCTGTTTAATTTTTATTTTAGTTTTAAATTCTGTTTTGGTTCCACATATTTATGTGAATCTTCCTTTTCAAGAATGAACACAATTAAATCAACAATCAGATCTCAACTTAACGATCGATAGTAATCTCGAAGTGCTATAAGAATGGGAATATCATCTTATACGCCTGACTTTAAAAAATTAGTGGTTAATATGCAATGCCAAATATCGGCTTAAATGTAATTACTTTGATTTTTTTTTTTTTTTTTTTTACCTTTTTAGTGTAGGATGTTGTTTCATGATGCTTGTGATTGCAATAAAATAAAGAAATATTAAGAATCGTTATACTTTTTTTTGTCCTATGCCCGCCAGTAATTTCCTGTTTTTCAGATGTGCCCAGACGGGGAATAAGGTTAAGAACCCTTGATGTAGCAATTTAATTTGTTATTCTAAAAGTCTAGATTGTGTTTTAGAATTTTTTTTTTGATCTAAAAATATCCCTTCTTCTTGTCCAAACAAAGACATAAATGTTTTTAAAGTTCTTTCTGAAACTTTTCTCGGTTTTCGGAATCCTCACCTGGACTATTTTCTCATCGTCGCACTTTATGCAAAACGCTTTTCACTTGACAAGACATTTCGCATGATAAACGGGCTTTTCCCAGAGTCAAAAGGTTAAACAGAAGCCGAGTTGGAGGAACACCTAGGACGACGGGTTCGGCTTTCTACGTGGGATTGCCTCAAAACACGATTTTGCCTCTTCAATCTTCTTCAGGCAGGAGTTCAGATGAATGGAATGACAGTACACTGCCCTCTGAAGAGACTCTCAGGTGGTGAGATCACAAACAACGGATTACCAACCTTTTGACGGAGTCCTACTTTAGAGGAGTCACTTTTCAATCTCAAGAGGTAGGAGGTGCTCTGTCAACAAGAACCTGTTCCTGGACACTTTAACTTGACATCCGTGAAGGACGAGGGGGATCAACTCTGGGCACGACTTCATTATCTGGGTCTATTACCGTGGCATAGTAGAAGATAATCTATTTGAAATGTCTCTGTAACAATGTTGACATGTTTTCGTGTTTTATATGTTGAAGAGGATTAAAATTTGGTTTGACAGTACATCTTTGTTGAACGTAAACGTTACACCCAAATTTAATTAATAGATATCTATTAGGTAAATATTGAAGGAAAAAGAACTTGCTTTTTTTAAATTCTTGCTTCTTGTTTTAAGTCTGTCTTGCTGAATATTAAAGAACAGGACCAGAATTTGGAATATTTTTTTCAGATATAAAAGAACTGAAACATTAATATTAAATTCTAGCTTCGCTGTATTATAGAGAGCTGCATATATTTTCATCTGAGTTGGTCCTTTTTTCTGGTATTATAAAATGTGTTTCGCATTTTTTCTCTCCTATATCCTAATGCTAAATGAGCTATTCCTTTACGTGTAACAAAGAAAAATTAAGTATTCATGAAATATTTCGAAATCCGAAAAACGCTATACTATATACAGATGCATATATATTTAATGTTGCAAATTTTCGTGAAAATTGAGATATTTTTCGATCGGAAAATGTGCTCCGCGTTTAATTCAAGCTCTCTTTTTGTCTCGAAGATAGCCTTAACGAAATTGAGTAATAATTATGCATTTCATCTTTAAATCTATGCTATATATCAGGGATGGCGAACCTATTGGAGACATGGGTCAAATTTTGTACATGTTTTTTTACTACTAGCTCGAGGGTCAATAATGCCTATTTGCACCAGAGTTAAGTTTAAAAATTTTTAACTGAATATTTTTAAAACTGAACATCTTTAAAATTCAATTGGCTTAACAGGTAAAAATGGACGTGGTTGGACGATTTAAAAGTTTTTAGTGGGGTTAACAGTTCTTAAGTGTTTGGTGCGAATTGCAATAAGGGATTAAATCAGTGGCACACACAGGATATTTTCAAGGGGGGGTTCGGGGTCGAAAGTTCACCATTCTAGTATCATGTTCCTTTTGATTTTGTCGATTTTCGGGAACAAAACACAGTAAAATAATAATTATTGAATAAATAATTAGCATTAATTAATAAAATTAATCATTAATAGCAAATTCTTAATTAAATTTTACGTACTATGTACTTAGAATTATAACCAATCGAAAAAAAATCAAGGGCTTTGGGGGGTGGACCCTCATGACCCCCCCCCCTTGTGTGCGCCACTGGATTGAATGAACAGGGAGTAACGAAAATTACATACAATACATATTACAAAATATTTCTTATTAGTATATATATATATGTATAACAAAATTGATTATAAAGTATTTAATGAGAAATCTGTTTATTTTCAGATAGTTTTTTAAAATTAGGTTCATATTACGTATTCATTAATTTAATACATTTTTGAAGTTAATTCACCGTCAATTCTATTCCTAATTCAAGATTTTACAAAGTTCATTGGGGAAACAGCTTTTTACACGAATATGTGAATCCAAACATCATATTAAAAGAGCATTAACTAGGTTTTTCATTGATATAAAATTATTTGGTAAAGAATCCCATACGTTTAATATAATATTTTCAATTTTTACTTTATATATTATCATATTTTCTGCATTTTTTTCTCACAATTTTTTCTTTCTACTTCAGAAATTAAATCTTCAAATTTTGTTTTCCACACAACGATGTTTCGCAATTCAACCAATTCCATTTCTAAATTATCGATAGCTATCCACATGAATTAGGTCAACTCCATTGGTTCAAATTCTGTCTTGTAGGGATATAAAATAAAGTGAAATGTGTATTTTCCACACCTTTAAGGTATCCGACTACCCTAAAATCATGAATTTTTTCAAAAAAGTGACAAAATTTTCTTATGATTTTATTTTATAGGCCATCTTATTAGCTTCATAAAAATACCAAGGGTTTTATTTTCCATTCACTGGAACAAAAACTACAGGTGTTTTAGTAAAAGCAGATGCCATAACTTTACATAAGATGTCAAACTTTAAAATGCATTTTTCTCGAAATGTGTTTTTTTTCCGAAAAACTCAAAATGGGACAGCGATTGCTAAAAAAGTTTTTAAAATAATTTGCTGAAATTTTGTGTGTGTGTGTGTTCTGTGTAACAGTAGAAGTGTTTTAACCATCAGATTTATCAATCACTGTTTTATTACAAAATTTACAGTTCTTTATGTGAATATAATCACTGGTTTTTTAAGCAATTTCATTTAACAACTAAGATAAAGTGCTCTAGTTTTTGTAAAAATTAAAATATCTCTTATCCTGAAGGTCACTTCAAAAAGGAATAGCAAAATAATACATCAAAATTGAAAAATTGAGAATTTGTTCATAAAATATTTTTGCAGAGTGGGTCCCTTTCATGCAATATTTTGTCTATTTTTCCCCATTTTTTCCCATTTTAGTTGTAATAATTTATTTTCAATTCTTAATTTTAGTCTTTTTTTCTTAAAGTGTACTAAATAAGTCTAAAAACCACAAAAAAATCTCCATATATCCATTATTTTTTTTAAAAAGTTGTCGCAAGTAGTCGGATACCTTAAATTGATTGAATCTCTTCTCAAGAACTTGTTTTGTTTCCTGAAATAAATTAAAATCCTGAAAATCCTGAATCATTCCTGAAAATCATTAAATATTTTTTATTGCATTTTCTGGAATGTCAACGGAGTTTTAAGAAATTATTGTGTTTTGAAAATGATTTTAGAATTAAGGAAAATATATTTCATGATTTTCATTTTCAAATCCTTAGTAAAGATGTCAAGTTTCGTCATAAATATTTTAATATTTTCAAACATCGTTAAAACAATTGGTCCATATCCTTGAAGTTTTTTATTCAGTTCATTAAAGTGCTGAGTGATGTCGCATAAAACATAAAATAATTTAACCGATTCACACTGGATAATTCATTGAAACTATTGTCTTTTTCAATTTAAAAAAAAGAGCTTTTCTTCTAATAACGTTATAAAACGATCAAGGACTTGACCGAAAGTAAGTCATCGCACGTTGTTGTATGTCAAAATCCCTGAATATTGGCTTTCAATTTCCTTTAAGAATTGTGCAAATTGCCATTTATAAATAACTCTTGCGTTTATAAAGTTAATTATTTCTTATTACAATGACATTATTTATATACTTTGGAAAATGTTTTTTAAATCAAGCTTCGCATATAAAAATTGCTGGTGTATTATACAATGAAATTCAATCAGAGAATGTGAAATATTTTTCTTAACATACTGAGAGTATATAAATCCAATATTTTTCCCTACCATACTAGGTGTACCATCTGTTGTCACAGAAGCTATTTTTTGAAGAGAGAGGTCAATATCTATTTCTTTAAATGAAATATCAAATTCTTTAAAAATATCAATACTGGTACACTTCCTTTCAACATTATTAGTTTTATTAACCCTTCTTTCTTTGTATTTCCATTCTTATACCGAGCAAAAACTCATTTGTGCATAACCATTTATATCATTGCTCTCATCTAATGCATTTGAATACAGTTCTTTGTATTTCCATTCTTATACCGAGCAAAAACTCGTTTGTGCGTAACCATTTATATCATTGCTCTCATCTAATGCATTTGAATACAGTTCTTTGTATTTCCATTCTTATACCGAGCAAAAACTCGTTTGTGCATAACCATTTATATCATTGCTTTCATCTAATGCATTTGAATACAGTTCTTTGTATTTCCATTCTTATACCGAGCAAAAACTCGTTTGTGCATAACCATTTATATCATTGCTCTCATCTAATGCATTTGAATACAGTTCTTTGTATTTCCATTCTTATACCGAGCAAAAACTCGTTTGTGCATAACCATTTATATCATTGCTCTCATCTAATGCATTTGAATACAGTTCTTTGTATTTCCATTCTTATACCGAGCAAAAACTCGTTTGTGCATAACCATTTATATCATTGCTCTCATCTAATGCATTTGAATACAGTTCTTTGTATTTCCATTCTTATACCGAGCAAAAACTCATTTGTGCATAACCATTTATATCATTGCTCTCATCTAATGCATTTGAATACAGTTCTGTATAATTTAAGTCCTTATGTATTTGCGAAAAAATAATTTTTTTAAAATTGTATTACTTGATTTTTAATTATATTGCGACTTATAAGTAACTTATTTATGCGCTTTATAATCAATTCAATTCTTTTTCTCTAAAATCTGCAAAAAATGTAGGACTACATTCTAGAAACGCTTCTTTTTACAAATTTTCCTTCTGAAGAGGTTTTCCGAGGAGAGAAACTTGACAACTAGCTGCTGTAATGTTACTTCTTCAAACCAAAAAACTTTTTAAAACTCTGATTTGAGAAGTTGAAAAAAATTCTCGCTCTCTTTTTTTTTTCAAATAAAAAAGCCGTTTTTCTTTCTTTATCTGTTGACATGCCAAGATTAGAATGCAAGGTAACAAATTGTCTTTTTATAATATATATACGTGAGTCACTTTTCCATGACAAATTACACATATAAATATTTTATCCCTATCAATCACACCACATTTATTAAACTATTCAGCTTGATATGACCTGGAACTTGTATGGCCTGTTTTTAATTGTTTAACCGCCGACATAGTACAGGGTTACAATTAAAAATATTTATAATTAGAATAAAATAATTTGAGAAGAAATTTTGAATTAACATGCCTAATAAACATACTCATCAATATACATTACTTTCAAATGTGTTGAAAATGGACGCCACTAAGTTCAACACTGTTACTGACTGGTGTAGGCGTGCCTTAAATTGCGCGAGCCAAATATTGCTTGTATAGAGAATAACAGACATACGCATGGCGCTCATTGGCGCCTTACAAGGTATACATAACCTTACAAATGTGCATTTTATCCGAAGAAAGTGATTTAAATATTTTTATTTGCTTTGATTTGTCGACTTTTTTTCAACAAAAAAAAAAAATGTGATCAAAATTTTACCCCTTTTATTTGATACTTTGTAAACACTTACTTTCGTATACATTTGTTCTCAGTTGCGTAACTTTGGAACTGTATTGATCAAACTGAAGGTTATAGACAGCGCTTATAAATTGCTTTTGTGTCAATGAAGTGCTTGAAAAAATGCAAATAGAATATAAATAATTCACACAAATTAGAAAATCTAAATAAACCCGCGTAAACAAACAAGCGGTTGCCTAGTAGTCAAGGGTCAGTTAAAAAGCTTGCGTGGGTCAGTGTCTGACCCACGGGTCATTCGCCATCACTGCTATATATTAGACGTTATTCGAATTAGGGAACAATACTTTTATTCAATATTTAATCACTATAAAAAACACTCAACAAAAGTTTTTTACTCCCGTCAACTTAAATAGAGTTTACTTTTGTTTTAACTAATTGAGGTTGTGTTTAATATCGTCCCACTTTGAAGAAACATAATAACTAATGTTGATGAACCGCGTATTTTGAACTTCCGCTTTGTTTTAAAGATATTATAAATGTTCTTAAGGATCAATTAATATTAATATTTGTTTTATTTATGTTCTAAAAACTTTATTTAGTTCATGGTAAAGTGTACAAGAAGAGAGAGTTTCCTCTCACAATGATCGTTTTTATGATTACACACAATAGTATTACAAATTGTAACGTAGATCGGGGTTCGAGGATTTTATGAAAATCAGTCGCAAAGACCAAGAAAGTTCTTTAAGAACGGTGAGAATTTATTGTCGAAAAACACACAATTCTTGAAATATAGGATACGTAGCGAAATTCGTAGAATAAATCTTAGAAGGCTTTCACACCTTCGACAGCGCTCAGACACAACTATCAGTGTCTAAAATACAAGTATATTAAAGATTATTCACAAGTACTCACTCGTCCTACTCAGTAGACGAAGTAATCACTAATCGCTATTCGACTCTTCATGGCCAAATCAATACTACTCTTAAACCGTCAAAACAAGGCTAAGTTTCGGCGGGCGACTCCCTATTTACATGCCTCAGGGATGCTTCGAGAAATTCTGCTTGCGTCATAGATCGCGACACCAGTAGATTTCTCCTGTAATTTCCAGAAGAATCCCTATGGTCGCCAACTTTTTCCTTTGAATCGCCATTATAATGTAAGGAACGGTGCCGTTTGCGAACATTATAATTTCAACACAAAACAAATACGACACAAACGTATTACAAATCCACTCACAAATAATTCACACTATTCCAAGTATACTTTGCACAAAATTCGTAGCAATATTATAAACTTAGAGCGAAATATTTCTATATTTCTATACTATGAGAAACTCCTGACGATGCGGGAATTCTGTCATAAAACTCAACAGTTTTTTTCTTGAGATCGGTGATGTACACAACCTCCCTCCTACCCCCATGGATAAAAGATTTTTAATTTTTACCGTACAGATTATCCTATGGCGTTTTCATCTAAGTGTTTCTTTTTTAGAATGTAACCCCTTCGTAAGAGAAGTATGTGTACACCACTGTTTGAGATGATATTGAATTTTTAGGAACGTACATAACCGTTTAAACAGAAATTATCTGGATTTGTTTAAAATACACAAGCAAAAAAGATAGATCCTGCGAATTAAAACAGCATTATACGCTCCAATATCCGTGAACGATCAACCTAAATTATTTCTTATTTGAGCTTCCATATCAGGTCTTCCAAAGACAGTAAGAGAACATCAAAATGTAACGCGCAATCTATTTATTATACCACAATTTTTAATCATTTAAAAATTGTGGTATATCTGTCAAAATTTGACAGACAAATATAGGCAAGAAAATGAGTCCAGCATTCATTTTCATTTCACAAAACCACATCTCAAGACTTCACATTAAAATATTTAGACATTTGTGTGTGTGTGTTTTAAGTCACCATTTTTTAAAGGATGACTTTTTTAAGTTGGAAAGCTGTTTTCACTTTTTTTAACAGTTGTTTAAACAGATTCGAGTCTTTATTAAAAGTAGCTTCGAAAATATATTAGTAAACTTGGAATATACCTTAAAATCCGGCGTATTAATCTCACCTTATGCTTTCAAGCTGCATTTTTTAATTTTTAAGTATATTCTCCGTATAACGCATGCCCCCCTTTTTACGAAGGAACCTAAAATGTAAGTGTGCAATGCTATTATGTTTTGAAGTCATTTATTCGAGGTATTATCGTAGGCTTTTGAAAAAGTACTATACTTATAGAATTACAACCCTTAAAGTTCAATAGGTATAAAATTTCTTTTAAATAAACAGTATTTAGATTTATGTAAGAGACTAATTTTTTTATGCTCGTCTCTTTTTATTATTATTTAAGCTATCATTTTTATATCCTGCGTATAACGCGCACTCTTAATTTTCGATCTTATTTTTTGTTTTAAAAGTGCACGTTATACGACGAATTTTACTGTACGTGTTTTCTGATAAATATACAATTTATTCATGTTCCAGAGTCACATTTATTTACATATTCCTGCACAAAAATCTCTATACATATTTCTTCAAATATAACCGTAAAATCTTCAGTAATATCACCATAAAAATCGTTACAATTCACATAGCTGAAGGAAGTGATGCATCCAATATTGTAGTACTCTAAAATCTTCTGGTGGTTAGACAACAACAACGGTTAAAGTTACATTGAACTGTGGTGCCTTTGCAAAAACGAATGCTTGAATATCAGTCAGCTAAACACGTTGTGATACTCGCTCTTCTGCCAGCAATCCATTCACAGATGATGTCTTCTAAGGAAATGACTGGTTGCCAAGATCTAATCTCTTGGAGCTTCTTTGTATTCCTCTCATCCACTTAATGTCTCAGATTATGGCATTCTGATTTCTCCATATTTTTCGGGATATTCGAAGTTATAACTTCAAGTCCTTGCAGAAAGTTATGAGATTTTTACCCTGAAGCAGTGGCGTAAACAAGGGGAGGGGGCCTGGGTGTCCGGACCCCCTCATCAAAGCCCTTGATACTTTTTTCGACTGAATATAATCTTATGTATATAGTACGTAAAATGTAATTAAGTATTTGTTATTAATAATTAATTTTATTAATTAATGCTAATTATTCATTCGATAATTAATTTTTTACTGTTTTTTGTTCCCGAAAATCGATACAACCAAAAGAACATGCTGGGCGACGTTTTGGAGCACGATACGAGAATAGTGGACTTTCGACCCTGGACCCCCTTGCGCTACTGCCCTGGAGTCTTTCTTCCCCAATTATTTTTTTGTGTTGCAAGGAGTAGCCATTTTCTAGCACTCATCCGGGAATCCCTAAATACTATTCCCTTAAAACTTATTATTTAATCAGGTACTAATAACGTATGAAATAGCAAAGATTCTAATCAGCTTCAGTCACATCTGTTAGATCAGCAGCTTTTAAAATGTGGTCCCCGGACCCTCAGGGGTCCTCGGCGTCTTTCTAGGGGTTCCGCGCGAAGGTTTCTAATTTAATGTTAAAATTTCCATCTTTTAAAAAATATGAATGGTCTGAATTAAAAGACTACATCATTAAATTGCTCCAATGAAAAACTCTACTAGAACATGTATTTCGATCAAGAATATTAATTCAGTTTTTTTTTTTAGTGTTTGTAACTACATAGCCGAGATGTCCACGAAAGCTATGATGCCTTCCAAACTACTTATTTATGTGAGAGAACATTTTCAGCTCTTCTTTATCTTAAAAATAAGTACGAAACCGTCTGGAAAGCGTAGAACCAGTTTTGAGGCTGATGATTTTAATATTACACCTGATATAAAAGCACTTGTACCATTTTTCTCATAAAAACTTTGTTTAATACAGTTGAATGAATTATTTATTTTTTTGAAGTTAGCATTTTGTAATATTTTTAATTAGATGTTTACTGTTTTCTTAAGGAAAAAAATGTTAAAAAAGTGTGTGTGAGTAGCAGAGGCACTCTTAGTACCAGTGGCGCACACAGGAATTTTTCAAAGTCCTGGGGGTCTTGGGTCGAAAGTCTACCATTCTCGTATCATGCTCCAATACGCCACTCAACATATTCTTTTGATTTTGTCGATTTGGGGGAACAAAAAACAGTAAAAAATGAATAGTTGAGTAAATAATTAGCCTTAATTAATTACATATACTAAATTAAATTTTTCGTACTATATATACATAGGATTATAATCAACCAAAAAACAATCAAGGGATTTGGGGAGGAGGTCCGGACCTGAAAATGCCCGTTAGAAGGAAATGTAGAACAAATTTCGAAACAGGGAATTTTAATGACGTAATTATAGAAATCACTCACATCGCATTCACACACCCAGAAGTGCAGGCGTCGAGAAGGAAAGGAGGAATTCTCCCATGAGGATAAAATACATTCGGAAAGAGCCCGTGCAACGCTGGGCTAAGCGGGGAATGAAACCCGTCCGACGTGGTCAAAGAAGACGAAGATATTTCGAAAAAGGGGAATTTTAATGGCATATTGATATAAAAATCACACCTATCTCAGAAGCACTGGCAGTGAGAGTGAAAGGTGAAATTTCCATAAAAAAAAATTGTACTCTCGAGAAAGACAGCGCAATCCATCTAGTTTTATAATAAAAATATAATTCTTTTCCTGATAGAAATGTATACTTATAAAGATATACATGGTGTCCGGGTTTAAAGTAATGGCTTATTATTACGAAACTACCCATCAGAATATAATAAACTGTTCATCCATGGGATGGAAACCTTCTCAGATTTTTTGGTCTAATTCGATCGACTGCACGAGCACGCATTATTCGGCAATTGTAGACAATACACTTTTTACGCTGACTTCACTAGTAAAGATGTGGACGCCACAGTAAAAGATGCAGTGCGTACTTTGGTGAACGGAATTTAAATAAGTCACGCGTGAATAGCGACGTGTTCGAACAGAATGGAATGTCGTTGCTAGCTTGCCTAATAAGACTTATCAGGACTTCTATAAAATGAATCACGCACACGATCAACTGTGTCTCCTATCACGAAAGGATACTTGCCAGTTTGAGATACCAAAGTTTCCTTTAAAGTTTTGTCGCATTGTTGGATAGATTTTGATGTCGGAGAGTCGACATTCCATTCAGTTCGAACACGTCGCTGTACATGAATAATTTAAATTCCGTTAACCAAAGTATGCACTGCATCTTTTACTGTGGCGTCCACATTTGTACTGATGAAGTAAGTGTAAAAAGTTTATCGCCTGCGATTGCCGAATAATGCGCGCACGTGCTGTTGATCGGACTAGACCCAAAAAATCTCAGAGAGTTATCCAATCCATGGATGAACAGTTTATTACATTCTGATGGGTAGTTCCGTAATAATAAGCCATTACTTTTGGATACTTTAAGCCCCAACATCCTGTACTAGACAAAGTCAATGATTAAAAATTTGTAGTATACTTAATATTAATAATTTTATTCACTTAAGATTTATATAAATCTCGCTTTGAAACATTAAAGCTCTCGTGAGCCTCTAAGATATGAGCTCATATTATAGGCAGTCCGCTGAAACCTGAACGAGGGAAGGGGTCTGGACCGTTCAGCGATTCAAATGTCAAAGTATCAGGGCGTTGACAAGCGTTAGCGAGCAGGGAGCGGTAGTCTAATTAAATTTAACATACGTCAAATAAAGTGTAAAGAAAAAAGTTAGGGGGAAATGTTACTGGATAATGTTCCTTAAACATGTCTATATGTTTTAGCTTGAGCTCTCTTTATGCAATAAATTATCCATTATTACTTCTAGAATTTTTGCATTATAAAAACTGTTACTATGTTAAGCAATCGGATGATTTCCATACATTTTAAACAAAATTCAAACGAATTTCCACAAAGAATTATTAGTATTTTTTAAATAAATTTTAATCTATTCCAAAAAATGAGAAGAAATGAAATAAAAAATTAAATACCGTAATATCCGGCATATACCGTAATATACGCGCACATATACCCCCTTTTTACGAAGATACCTGAAGTGTACCTGCGTAATAAGGCTCTTATGTTTTAAAATCATTTATACGAGGTATTATCCCAGGCTTTTGAAAAAATAGTGTATTTCTAGAACTACCACCCTTTAAGCTCATAAGGAATGCCATTTCTTATAAATAAACAATATTTCGATCTATATAAAAGTCCAGTTTTTTCTTATGCTTATCTATTTTTTGTTTTTGAAGTGATCATTTTTATACCCGGCGTATAACGCGCATCCGAAAATTTCTATCTTATTTTTTGTGTTCAAAGTGCGTGTTATACACCAGATTTTACGGTAATTAAACAGATTTTTTTTTTAAAAAAAATCAGAGTTTAAAGCTAAATAAGAAGTTTCACTGAAGACCAGGGGTGGCGAACCAAGGTAAATGATTAAAATGTTTGCATTTTAGTTTAAAATAACCAAGTTCGCTGTGAAGCTCACTCGTTTGTTACTATCTTGCCTTAGTTATGTTGTGTGCTACAACTGCTAAAGATGCTAAGTTCGTCTATGTATACATAGCATAGTCAATTTCGTTGAATATTTTCAGAGATGAATAACATTAAAAAAAGACTCGCGTAGAAACCAATTCAGCTTGCATTCTTCTAAAGTGCAATCTGGCTTACAATCCTAATATAAATGATTTGTCATCTATAATCTGCCACAACATATTTCACACTAATGTTACTTTAATTTAAATTATGCGTATAACTAAGACATTTACTACTTACAGTGTAAAACGTATTTCTTCGTAGTAAATAAAGTGTTTTGAGTTTTTTGTTAGTATTTAGTTTTATTATTTTCCGAATAATCACAAGTCAAAATTATTTGACGGCACGTCTATACGTCATTAAATACTTCTTTAGAAGAAATGGCACGTTGATTCATAAAGGTTCGACACCCCTGTTGTAAACAATGTTTGTGATGCAAAAATGATGAAGAAACTTTTATCCGTTAATTACTTTTTTTTTATTTAATGCATAAGGCATATTTACAATAAAGACTTCGAAAAGGTTATTACTTCTTTTCAGAGTAAGTTATTTCGCTGCATTTGATTTAAAGATAACTATTGACCTCAAGTAATAATTGTAACGTTTCCTCAAGAGATTGATTTAGCTTCCTGCGCAAATACATCATAAAATAATTTTCCTTTTCAATTCTTAATCAGTGTTAAGTTTTTTTTATCCATTGAAATTTGAATAACCTTAAAATAAACATTTTTGTTAAGGTGACTGGAATACGTTCGAAACAGTGATTTTGCAAAAGCGCATAATGAATTTTTTTGATAGTTAGTGCCAATTAAATTGGAATGTACATACGAAATTCTTTTGAGAATATTATTACGATAAAAAAAATTTACTTAAATGTAATATTTTGGCAAAAAAACAAAAAGAATGATCTATTTTAAAAATATTCTCCTTTTATAGAAAATGCTTATGTAACAATATTTTGGTTATATATAACTGAGACTTTTTAACAGAGCCTAAATTAGAATTTTTGAAAAATCGACATTATTTTCAGAGTTACGATGAAATAAAATAATATCCGGTGTTTTATGTTCAAATTTCTCTACTTTGACGTATTAAAATATGAATAAATCGACTTCTAAATTATAGATTTCAGAAATCCCAGTTCCCCAAAATATTATTAAAGGGATAGAGTTGCGATTTTTTGCATAAAATCAAATTTTCTCGTGTTCATTTTCGCTTTAACTATATAATATCAATATACTTGTATATTGGCATGTAGGGTTGAATTTCTATTATGTATCAAGTATTTTGTCGAGGTAATATTCAGTAAAATACGTTTAACATGAAAACGCTTAAGACGAAATATCGGTTAACAGGAAATGGTACAACGGTTCCGACAAGCTACTGCGTATTTTCATGCATTTTGTATTCTCTTAACACGAAACGAAAGTCGCTTAAGAGGAAAAGGTTTCCTTTCTGAGAATGAACAAAGTGCAGTAAACACTAGCTGGGTTGGACTGTCCTACTTTATAAACGGAAGTATTCGTTGCAGTAGATGATGTCAATGTGTGCACAGCCCCAGTTATGGCAGACAAAGACATTTTAGAGTTTTGACATTTTATTCAAAAAATATCACATGGATGCAGATTCCGACGACGAAAATGAAATGAATAATGCAGTTGTTGTTCCCATGTCATCCGAAATGAAGAACATTATGTAAAGTATATGCATTTATTCAGATACCATTCCAATGGTGAAATGAATACCAAAATGGAACGATTCGTTAACAGTTTGAGCTAATATAGACAATGCAAGGAAAAATATCAGATTATTTTCCAAAAATTCAATAAAAATGTTTTGTTTTTTAAAAAACTTTAAAATTTTGTATTACATTTGTTTAAGGTATCCGACTACGTTCGGAACCGTGATGTTAAAAAGGCGCATAAATGGATAATTTTCATGATAATTAGTGTCATTTAGATTAGAATACATGTATAAAATTGTTTTAAGGACATTTTGACAAAAAAAAATTATTTAAATACAATATTTCGGCAAAAAATTAACTTAGAATAACCTTTCTTCAAAATGTTCTTCTTTTGTGAAAAAGGCTTCTGTTATAATAATATTTTGCCTGTATATAGCTCAGATCTCTGTACAGAGGCTCTTTGAAAAATTCACATTATTTTCAGAGTTACAACCATTTGAAAAAGTTATCGGCGTTTTTTTCTTAAAATTTCTCCCCTCTGTTGTCGTAAAACATGGATAAACCCACTTCTAAGTTATATATTTCAAAAATTCTAGTTTAGCCTCTATACAGAGGTCTGAGCGATATACAGGCAAAATATTATTATAATAGAAGCATTTTTCACAAAAGGAGAACATTTTGAAAATGGATCATTCTATGTTCATTTTTTGTCAAAATATTGTACTTAAATAATTTTTTATTGTAATACTATTCTTAAAACAATTTTATATACATTTTCTAATCTAAGTGGCACTAAATATCATAAATATTATCCATTCATACGCTTTTGCAAAATCACGGTTCCGAACGTAGTCGAATACCTTAATGTCTTGTGAAAGTTTTTGTTTCATTGATTTTTATTAAATACATGCATATATATATGAAATACTTCTTTAATATTTCTGGAGAGTGGTGATGATAACTATAATGTCGTGGCGAGTGGATGGTACTGAAACGAACGAAAGGACAGGGCGTGGCCATTGAAACGGATTTCTTAATATTGGATCCATTTTTAATTATTGTTGATGTTGCTTACTGATGAGATTGACGAGGCAGTCTTGTAATTAATTAAATCCGTTTTATTCAGCATCTTGAAACACATAAGCATATTAAACATAAAGCATCGAATGGACGACACAATACAAAAACAAAGAAATTACGCAATGCAGCCGGCAACATAATTAAAGACACAGACAGAAAAGAAAAGAGAGGGGGATTTCCAATGATCTCGGTATTTATACCCAGCGGGACATCACATGATTTTGGGGGTGGATGGATGTCAGTAGCGCACACTGGAATTTTCAAAGGGGAGGGGGTCCTGGGTCGAAAGCTAACCATTCTTGTATCATGCTCCTTTTGATTTTGTCGATTTTCGGGAACAAAACACAGTAAAAAACTAATTATTGAATAAATAATTAGCATTAATTAATAAAATTAATCATTAATAACAAATACTTAATTAAAGTTTACGTACTATGTACTTAGAATTATAAGCAATAGGGAAAAAATCAAGGGCTTTGGGGGTCCAGACCCCTAGGACCCCCCTTTGTTTGCGCCACTGATGGATGTAGTTCCAGATGTCCCCGTTAGGCGGGTAACTAATTAAAAAATTAAACGGTTGTCCTGAAGGACTGGACCATAAATAAATCAAGAGCTATTAAAGATTAAACTACTGGGAATTATTGCATACATATCTTGTAAATAAAATAAACTCTAATAAACTTAATTGTGTTAGTACGCTTCTTTTCCTGCCTGAAAATATGTTCCAAATTTGTTATAAGCTCTTTGCCGTTCGGTGAAAAGAACTGTTAACTACCCTTTATGTCCCATAAAGGGATGGAGCCACAAGCCCCTTCTCCTTTTAAATATAAAATAATGTCTTTATTTAAGCTAATTCAAACTTTAAAATTAAATTACTATCCCTCAGGAGTCAACACGACGCGCGTTCTCATGCGTTTTCATCACACGTCAGATGAAAACGCTTACAGAGAACTCTCGAATATCCGGGAGTGCTTTAACCCAGTGTTTCTCAAACCGTCCACCCCAGGGGGATTGATTGATTGAATATTAACGTCGCACTGTTCAGCTCCACCCCAGGGGGATTGATTGATTGAATATTAACGTCGCACTGTTCAGCTCCACCCCAGGGGGACGTGAGCGTATTGAAAAGTCGAAAACAAAAGATTGTTTTAAAAGAATAATTAATTTACTGAAAGTGAACTAATAAAATACATTCTGACATAATAAAAAGTAATACTTATAAATGTATCAGGATTGCGCAATGTATTTTATAATTAATTTAACAATACTAAGTTGAGAACAAGTTTAATAATTACCAGTGACCCCCCCCCCTTGGGGTCTTGTCATATATAAAATTATATACATAAATTAACACTATTTTTGATAATTTGTATGGTTTATAATTAATCTCTTAACTACCGCTTGAAAGTTACGCGATTCATTCCCCAATACCACGTAGGCGTGCGTATGTGATGTATTGGGGGGGATAAAATAAGCAAATCCTCCGAAATAGGTAAATCGTTCGTAAACACTTTCAAGGTCCTTTTAGAGGACGTTTGAGCTCTCTACAGATTTTTCGTGCATCGCTTACCTACATCGCTCCCATCCACGATCAGATTTGGCCACTCCAAAACTTTCGGAATAATTTTATGGAATGCGGGGCACAGAAAAGATCTACTTCGGAAAGACGTTTTTATACGTACGGGGAATATACGCCAGTGGACTTAGAGGTTGAAGCTGTACTGTAACTTTAGCATCAAAGTATAGTATTATTGAATTCAATACATTGTTATCGTGTGGAAGGGAAGAGGGTGCGATTAAAAGTATGATTGAATATTGGGTATCAAATAGTGAAAGTTTGAAAAGCACTGCATCATCCAGAAGCGAATTGGAAGGACTGGTTAAAAGAAAAAAAATAGTTTAGCTAAACATAAAATATACCGAACGACACTAAAATGGTAAAATACTTTTTCTTGTGCCGGCACGGCCCTTAGTTGAGTTGAGTTAATATTAACGTCGCACTGTTCAGCTACACGAGGGCTTTTGGCGACGGACCACGTAATTTTGAACCATGGTCAAGTGACGTGGACGACACCTGAGCTGGCACCCCCCTCTCCTAACTACCACACCACACCAACGGGAGGACGTTTCAGCTCTCGACAGATTTAACGTGCATCGCGGCCCTACACGGCGGGTCTTTAGTGGTACTTGGATCGAACTCATGACATGCCTGCCATGGTTGGATACCTTAACCACTGGGCTACCGCAGCCCCGGCACGGCCCTTAGAAGAAGAAAGTTACTTCACACCGGAGCGGAGTGTAAGTCACGATTAGTTTACTGCCTCAATTGAAGCAGTAATTCATTAAATAAGCACTCAATTCTTATAAGTTACTACTGCTCTTTCATTTTTGTACATACGACTTAACTGGGATTTCTCACACATTTCCTATTTCTTCTTAATAAGAGTCTGCTTAATACATTATAATTATTTCTTTAATTAATTACGTAAACTTGCTTACAATTGGGTAAGGAACATTCATAAAAATAGGTAAAAATTGTGTTAAGAATTTATAAACGCATCAAGATTAATAAACCACAATAGTGTAAGATTCGCCCAAAGCGAGAACATTTCTGATTTAGTATACCATTAAGTTAAAAAAAGCATATAATTGTTTAAAAATGCTTTTTTATTGATGTTGTTGCTGCTAAGTTTCTTAAAATGCTTATAATTTAATTTTTTCCCCTCCCCAATCGTATTGTTTTCTACACTCCTCTCAAATTCAAGCAACGGCAACACGTAGTTAAAATGTGGAAGGGATCCTTATTTTAAGTAGTTTTCCACGAATCTATTTCCATTTCCATTTACGTAATGTTTTCGGAAAAACAATTACTCGCGCTAATGGAGGTATTAACGGAATTTGAATTTCTCCATAATTCTTACAAGTATAACCTTAACGCAACACTTTTATGTTTCGTTCATTATTTTACTTGTATATATGGCAATTCTATTCAGTATTCAATTATAGCTTCTAAAAATAATCCGATTTCGAATATTTTAGAAGATCATTTTTCTACCTTTATTTGTGAATTGACTGCTTTATATAATTCTAGACGAAGAACTTTTAAATTCATATTACATCACAGATAAATTAAATAAATTCGCTTTCAGATTTTTCCTAATTTCACAATTTGGATAATAAGAATTCCCATTTTTTAAAATTTCTTTTGAAATATTAATTTAATAATAACATTTAGTAAGGTTGGTCGAGTGGTAGCGTTTCACGCTTCCACGCCACAGGTCCGGGTTCTATTCCCGGGTTGGGCAAGTCGACTCAACTTTTCATCCCTACTGCAGTGGTCTGTTTGGGGTCTCGCTTCAGACAGACCACCTGATAGGGACACCTGCTCATGCACCTCAGCGCTCAGTGGTCCCGTATACTGGGATGGGCGCAGTAGGCCCTGGCCCTCATGGGCTTGCGGCACTGAGTTTGAGTTTATTTAGTAAGGTAAATGTTTTGTTGTTGTTGCTGATGCCACCTGACTGACGGTGTCAGATCGAGGCCCACGAAATTCATCGGGACAAAGGGCTAGTTGTACGCCAGTCGTTAGACGTAACTTGGAGCACCACACAAGTGACAGTGCAATTTGACTCGGTTCCACCTCAATTTTGAGGGAGAACACCTTGGAGGTGGTCAGGGGCCTCCCATCTCTCTTTCCCTTCCATCGACCTTACGAGAGAACTTGAGGCTCGACGCCTACACTGAATGCCCCATGCCATGGGACATTTCATTTACAAACATCCATGCCTTCACCTAGATTATAACTAGGGGTTCTGTTTCCCCGGGTTTTTCCTTTGCTGGGAATACATCAAAATTTCAAAAAATTTAAAAACGAGTTATTTTAAAATAAAATCAATAATAGTATAAAATAAGGATACATATATAAATTCCAAAATTAATACTTATTTATATAAGCTAAAAAATACAAATATATATAATAATAATAAATTGATTATTCATTTTTAAAATAGAATTTTAGAAAGCTTAAGCAATTTATACTTTTATCACTTAGCCTAGTTCTAAGTTTTGTTACGAACAGTCCGGACGCAGAAAAGACTCTCTCGGCTTCAACTAACATTAGAGGAATTGTTTTTCAAGACTCACATAGTTTTACAATATATTTGGTGATGGATTTTCAGTCAAGACGAACAACTGCATCGATTGTTTCAAGATTTTGTTGAAACTGTTACTTTTTTGGTAGAATAATATAAAACATTTGTTTCAGGGTAAATTTCTTTCTCTAATTTTTCGCCCAACGTCAGAGGGTTTTTTTTTTTTTTCAAAATCTCCATGCTCTCTTCTGAGTGCGAAGAGTTGGATATTGATTCCTCTTCTTCGCAGAAAAGTCTTGTGCCCATTATTTGGGCTTGTCTAACCAAAGAAATAATACTAGGCAATGGCTAAATATCGGCGGTAACTGCAGCTGCTTCGTATTTTCTCCCAAAATTCAGGTATTGCATCAATCTTATTAAATTAATGTTGCGTCGTCGCTCATTAATTCTTCGGATAAGAGAATATTTCATATTTTTCACAAATTCTGAATTTTGTTCGTTCAGTTTTCCAATAACGAAAGAAAATACACCTTCTGCAGTTAGCAAAGTTGCATTTCGACTGCATACTTTTTTAAGCCAATTTTTACTGGCTTTAAATCTGCTACAATTGTAGTCACCGTTTCAAACTTTGTATTGGCCATCATTTGTTATTCTTTAATATCAATTAATGCTTTTAAAATTGCTGACTTTATTTCTAAAAATCTTTCAAGCATTGCCAACAAACTACTCCAGCGTGTTTTGATATCCAAAGAAACCATCTTTTCATCAAACCATCAATTCCTGGGAAATCCCGGGAACGAAGTGTAATTCCCGGGAATAGAAAAAGTACATAAATCTTATGATTTCCCGGGAACCCGGGTTCCCGGGAAAGAAGCCCTAATTCTAATCCAGGCTGTACGGTACTGCAGTCAGCGTCACTAATCACTGTATCGGACGGGTGGTTTTGTAAGGAAAATAAATTATTAATACACGATGAACAACAACAACAACAAAAACCCGTCGACAATACTCGTATTTTTCATTTCTTACTCTTTGAACCTATTATTTATTTACTTGCCGGTTTGATTTTATTATTTATTAACGTCACTTTTCGGGGCAACACGAGAATTTGACAACGGATTCTGTAATTTTGAATTTCAATCAATCATGATGATGACAGCTGCACCGCTCTCCGAATTTCCACCCCACGATAACGTAAAGACTTTGAACTTCAATATATTTAACTGAGATCAGACCACAAGTTCTTAGATGCACCCTCCCCAACCAGTGGCGCACACAGGAATTTTTCAAGGGGGGTCCGGGGTCGAAAGTTCACCATTCTTGTATCATGCTCCTTTGATGTTGTCGATTTTCAAGAACAAAACACAGTAAAAAACCAGTTTTTGAATAAATAGTTAGCATTAATTAATAAAATTAATCATTAATAGCAAGTAATTAATTAAATTTTACGTACTATATACTTAGAATTATAATCAATCGGAAAAAAAATCAAGGGCTTTGGGAGGGGGGTCCGGACACCAGGATCCCCCTTGTGTGCGCCACTGTCCCCAACCCCCAACATCAGCAAAAATAATACCAGCCACGATTTTTTCATCATCACCACTCATTAATCATAACCAGTTCTTATTTGTTGAATTACCTCTTAATTGACCCTCGAAAATGCAGGGAAAACGCAGAAACGAGCTCAAAAATCTTAATTTTCTAGGGCAGGGATGTGGGGGTGGGCAGACTTTTCCAACGTACGGGCTACTTCTAATTTTTTCAAGGTGTTGTGGTCCACCCAGTGGCGTGGGTGTAGTGCGCTAAAAGAAAGTATACAAGACAGTCGGTCCTCCGTTTTACAAACCTTTGTTTTATGAATTTCTCTATTAAGTGAACTTTTTCCTGGAACCAAGAACATTTTACGATTTTCGTCGTAAAATAACTTCCAAGTAGCGAAGTATGTTTTCTATTCAACGAAATTTTCTCTTATAATTCGAATTTTTTCCTCCGTATTTTTTAAAATGCCGTATTTACTCGAATCTAAGCCGTATTTTTTCCCCAATGTTAATGCAACTGAAAATTGGGCGCGAAAGGGAAAAAAAATTGTTGGATGGAGAATTTAGAGCAATTACAGCCTCATGCATGTATTTAAAAGTTTATAACACTGATAAAATAATTATTCAGTTCTTATCAGTTTTCCTTTTAAGTTTATTATAATTTCGTAAAAAAAGTTCGATATCGATAAACCATTTTAGACTATTTTTCAATTTTCACAAACTCTTGTTGAAAATTTGGGCACTTAGAATCGATGGCGGCTTAGATTCGAATAAATACGGTTTTTCTAGACCTTCGCATGATGGAATGATTATTAGGTCTTAGTGAAAACGGTCACCCTAAAATATCTTGGCAATCCACCGGTCGATCACGATCGACTTAATGCCCGCCCTGGTTCTAGGGCACTGGTGTATTTCGCTTCGTACTCTAGGTTTGATAAATTACAAACTTAATAATTTGAGAATTTAGCATTTCTAGAATCTCCAGTATGAGGATTCTTTCAGAAATTTATAGATAATAATTTTGAAAACTATGCTTTGATCTCAGTTTATGTTTATATCTCAGAAGTAAATAACATGCAAAAATAAAAATTATAAGAATTAACCAACAAATTCTAACATAAATTTGGCTCGAAACAGCCACAATTAATGCATAAACATATAATAATAATAAATAAACAAAGATACATTAATTAAATATCCTACAAAATCGAGAACGTAATCGGAGTTCTAAAATCGAAAAACAAGAACAAAAAAAAAAAAAACAATATATGAAGAAAAATCAATTGACTAAATTGAAAAATTATCTCGTTTTCTGAAGCTGTCCAATTTCATGCCCAAATTTTCTGTTGTAAGGGAAGGTTAGGATTCTATGAAGCAAACTTAACCCTACTTCACTGCTCTAAGTCAGTGGCAGCTCTAGAAAACATAAAAATTTTCCATTTTGGCTAATTGACTTTTCTTCATATATTGGTCTCCTGCTCTTCGTTCTCGATTTCAGAATTTAAGCTTCCTGTTTTGTGTAGGATATTTAATTTGTCCATCTTTTCTTTTCTTTTGAATTAGATATTATAAACAAAGATTCCAATTTCAAGTAAATATTAATTTAAATTACTACATATATAATATATATATACCGTAAAATCCGGCGTAAAAAGTGCACTGGTGTATAACGCGCACCTATACTTTAGAGCCGAATTTTTTAATTTTTAGTTATATGCGTTGTATAACACGCTTCCCCTTTTAACGAAGAAATCGGAAATATTAATATGCATTGATTTTATGTTTTGAAGTCATTTATTCGAGGTTATTATCCTAGACTTTTAAAAAAATAGTATATTCTAGAACTGCAACTCTTTGAGTTCACTTCTTTTAAATAAACAGTGTTTAGATACATGTAGAAGTAATTTGTTTTTATGCTCATCTCTTTTGTTATTTTTAAACCTGCTGTTTTTATATCAGGCGTATAACCCGCACCCTTTTATTTTTCGTGTTCAAAGTACGCGTTATACGTCAGATTTTACGGTATATTTACAGACAGATATTTTGGTTATAGAAAAGAAAGATTTTATTGTGTATCACATTTTTTACAGCATAGATAAATTAATGTAATCTAGTTTCGATAATAAATAAGCTATTCACGAACTTTTTCATTTTGTACTTTTTTTTTTGCCATTTTAAGCCAACCGAATTAAAAACAATGGATAACGCAGATACGCGTATCCGTCCGCATAATAATGAATCGGGTGATATTTCAAAACTTTCTTGTCTTACGCCATGCATACCGGTACCGACATCTCTTCCCGAACGGCGACTGCAGAAAATTTCTCCACCCTGCCTGGCTCTTTCTCGTGGCCTCAGGTTGACCCTCTACCCCGCTTGAGTAGGCCGAGTGCTGAGCACGTGAAAATGGTGAAAATGCAATGCCTGCAATTATATGGTGTTAGATTTGACAACGAAAAATTGCCTTTGAATGATAGTCTTATATAAAGTGTTGATTCGGGCTATTTGAGATCTATTTGTTATTTATTCTGTGTGGTCTTGTGTAAATTACGGTAGAGGCCCGTTCAGCTCGCGCTCGCGTAAAGGGGGAGGTATTAAGATTACGCAGACAGTTATTTTATTGCACATTGTGTATTTATGCATATTTGATTGCTCAATCTAACGCATTTTAATTAATTGCAACACTTTTTTAATAAATCACGTATTATTAACATACGAAGCATTTTCTCCTTCCTCAATGAATAGTTTATGTATTCATTTTTTTCGTTTAATATTTTTGTCTTTATCCTTATGATTAACCTATTCATTACAGGGTTATTTCAGAGCTTCAAAACCTGCCTGAGCGGGCAAGATGTTCTCTGGTATATACATGAAGGGGAAATAAAATAAAAATTTCGTTTTTATGTTAAATACTGCCACGAGTGAAACGAAGTTTAAGTATTTGAGCTTTTTCACGTTAAAAAGTCGAGCTAATTTTTGTCAAAACTAAAGAACCTTTTGGTACTTTTGAAAATTTCATGCGATGAGAGGATATCTACTACTAAATAATTACACGAAAAACATCACGTACATTTATAACAGCTTCTTTAGCATTAAATTTTAAAACAATCTACTGTTGAAATGACAGTGCACGGTAAAGCGGAAGAGGAAAAAAGCTTGGCTCAGACTGATTCGACGGTATGTGTGTGTGTGTGTGGGGGGTGAACTAGGGTTATGAAATGTTACAATGTACATAGTACTACTCAGTGCTCATTTATAAATTATTATCATTTTGGGTTAATTATACTGTGGAAAAATAAGTTTATTTTGAGTTTGTTGTTGTTACTAATGCCACCTGATCGACAAAGTCCAGATCAAGACCCACCATGGCAAAGGGCTAAGTGACGCCTGTCGTTAGCCGTAGTTTTGAGCACCATACCGGTGACAGAATTACTTAGCTTGGGTTCACCCCAATTTAGAGGGAGAATACCCTGGGGGTGGTCAGGGGCCTCCCACCTCTCTTCCCCTTCCGCCAACCTCACGAGAGGATTTGCGGCTCGACGGCTATTTAAACTATCCCCATGCCGCGTAGGCACTACACATTTACAAACATCCATGTCTTCTCCAGGATTCGAACCCAGTCCCAACGACACAGCAGTCAGTGTCGCTAACCACTATACCGGATGGGCGACGTTTTGAGTTTAAAATCACTTATAACTCAGCGGTTCTTAAACTGTAGGCGGCGATCGAAAGTTTAAGAACCGCTGACTTAACTAAAATTCTTTTTCCATTTTTTAGAAAATTCAACCCCTTTTTATGGCAATATTAAATTTCAAAATTATTTTTTTTAAATTATTTTTCTCCTACACTCCATACCATAGAACAGCGGTGGCCAAACTTCTTGACCTCACGGACCAGTAAATTCATAATTTAAATCCCGCGGGCCATTAATAGGATTTTTTGAGGGTTAAACATATTTTTAAAAAATTGTGATTCAAGAACACATAAAATGTACCTAGTTAATAAAATGAAACTATTATTATTATTAAACTAAAATTATGGAAGCTTTATTAATAAACCATAATAAAATAAAAAAAATTGTAAAAGCGAAACAATTAAAAAAGGGGGCTAAGTATACGGAACTTTTAGCATTATACATTCTTAGTGTGATGGATGTTCCTTCTTTTCCCTTATGTTTTTTCTCGTATTGTTATGAATTGAATTATGTTTCAATGCATCTTAAAACATAACTTAGCGTGATGAGTAAGTATATTGTACATATTTCTGGGGACCAGCGAAATTTTCTCACGGACCACCACTTCGGCGACCGCTGCCATAGAACATTTTTCCCGCATAGGTAGGTTTAATTAATAATGATTCCCCCCTCCGTATAACCGTGTGTGATTCACCCTACTATTTATATTCAATCTGATGGCTCTTATTTTACACTCTTATTCACAAGACCCCAGTACACGTGAATTTGATATTTAATTTATTCTCTTTCGGTCCACACCTGAACTATAAACTTAATCCTCCCTTTCCTCAAATTGATATTTATAGTTAATGTAGCAAAATATTCGGAATTTCACATGCTCTACGCTTCATATTCTAAACAAGTTCATACCTTTAGATTTCATGCTACAACAAACAAAAAGATAAAGGCATTTATGTACTGTATATTCCGGTGCGCCCTTTCAACTGAAAAAATAAGATCAAAATTCACATGCGCGCGTTATGCACCGGATATAAAAATGTGATAGCTTTAAAAAGTAAAGAATAGATAAGCATAAAAAATTAGATTTCTATATATATCTAAATACTGCTATTTAAAAGAAATTAAACACCTTATGAACTTCCATTATAGAGGATAACATGAACAGTTTATATTCGTCTTTTTTACACCTTAAGCCAAATTTTGTTATATATATATATATATATATCACAAAATTGATTATAAAGTTTTTAATAAGAAATCTGTTGCCGTTTTATTTTCAGATAATTTTTTTAAAATTGGGTTCATATTGCGTATTCATTAGTTTAACGCATTTTGCAGTTAATTTCCTGTCAATTCTATTTCAGTAAGAAGATTTTACAAAGTTCATTGGAGAAAACAACTTTTCACTCGAATATGGGAACCCAAACATCATTAAAAGAGCATTAACTAGTTTTTTCATTGATATAAAATTATTTGGTAAAGAATCACATACGTTTAATACAATATTTTCAATTTTTACTTTATTGTCATATTATCTGCATTATTTTCTCACAATATTTTCCTCCTACTTCAGAAATTAAGTCTTCAAATTTTGCTTTCCTCACTACGATGTTTCGCAATTCAACCAATTCCATTTCTAAATTATCGATATCTATCCACATGAATTAGATCAACTCCATTGGTTCGAATTCTGTTTTGTAGGGATGTAAAATAAAGTGAAATGTATTTTCCACACCTTTAAATTGATTGAATCTCTTCTCAAAAGCTTGTTTTTTATTTCCAGTATAATCATTAAATATTTTTTAATTGCATTTTCTGGAATGTCAACGGAGTTTTCAAAAATTTGTGTGTTTTGAAAATGATTTTGTCATTGAAGAAAATATTTCATAATTTTTATTTTCAAATCCTTAGTGAAAATGTCAAGTTTCATTATAAATATTTTAATATTTTCAAACATCGTCAAAAAAAATTGGTCCATATCCTTGGAGTTTTTTATTCAGTTCATTAAAATGCTGAGTGATGTCGCATAAAAATATTAAACCATTAACCAATGTATATTGGGTTATTCATAGAAACTATTGTCTTTTTTTATTTAAAAAGACCTTAATTTCTTCTAATAACGTTACAAAACGATTAAGGATGACCGAAACACAGCCATCACAACGTTGTTGTGTAACAACATCCCTGAATATTGACATTCAATTTCCTTTAAGAATTGTGCTAATTGTCGTTTATAAAGAGCTCTTGCGTTTATAAAGTTGATTATTTTTGTCTGCAATGACATTATGTTTTGGAAAATGTTTTTTAAACCAAGCTTCGCACATAAAACTTGCTGGTGTATTATACAATGAAATTCAATCAGAGAATGTGAAATATTTTGCTTAAGATACTGAATAAATCCAATGTTTTTTCCTACCATACTAGGTGTACCGTCTGGTGTCACAGAAACTATTTTCTGAAGAGGTCAATATCTGTTTCTTTAAAAATATGAATACCGGTACACTTCCTTTCGACATTATTAGTTTTATTAACCCTTCTTTCTTTGTACTTCCATACTTATACTGAGCAAAAACTGCTAATTGTGCATAACCATTTACATCATTGCTCTCATCTAAAGCATTTGAATACATTTCTGTATAATTTAAGTCCTTATGTATTTGTGAAAAAATAATTTTTCATAATTCAATTATTGATTTTTAATTGTATTGCGACTTATAGGTTAACTCATTTATGCGCTTTATAATCAAGTATTTTTCTTTAAAATCAGCAAACAATGTAGGACTACATTCTAAAAACGCTTATTTTACAAATGTTCCTTCTGAAGAGGTTTCCCGTGGCGAGAAACTTGGAAACTAGTAATGTTATTTTTTAAAACCAAAAAACTTTTTAAAACACTGCTGCGAGAAATTTTTTTTTTCTTTTATAAAAAATCTGTTTTTCTTTCTTCATATGTTGACATGCCGAGATTAGAATGTAACGTGTCAAAATGTCTTTTTATATTATACACTCAGGAACATTGAAAATAGCGACCCAAGAAGAAAGCATCGAATTGAAATGAAATTTAATACACATAATGACACAGATGAGAGATTCACTTGATCTCAAAAAACAAGACAATTAAACGATTACAGGGAGTGCAACGACACAAATACTGGACAACTTCAATAGCGCGTTGGACCACCTCCAGCTGCAATACATGCCGCCACACGGTCCGGCATTGAGTTGATTAGACACCTTAAGTTGTTCTGAGGCAGATGGGCCCACAAATCTTGAACAACCGACTCTAGATCATGTACAGAGTGACACGATGGCATCTGCCGTTTTAGCTGGTCCCACACGTGCTCTACAGGGGACAAATCGGAGGAGCGGGCCGGCCATGGAAGAGTCTGAAAATGACGTAGGAAGTCTTGAGCAACTCTTTCTGTATGCGGACGAGCATTATCTTACTGGAAAATTGCCCCTGGGAGACCATTTAGGAAAGGTCCTACATGGGGTCGAAGAATATCATCAACGTAACGTTGGCCCGTTAAGGTTCCACGCATCACAATTAAAGTGGACCGGCTATCATAGGCTATGGCCCCCCAGACCATTACACCAGCTGTGCGGGCAATGTGACGTAGAACAATGTGGGGGGAATTGTACCGTTCACCATGGCGCCTCCACACCCGTACACGGTTATCATCTGTCCCCAAAACAAACCGGGATTCGTCACTAAACACAACCTTTTGCCAATCTCTGACATTCCACATTGATTTGGCTTGGCACCACTGTAGACGCAGTTGCTGATGTTCCGGTGTTAAAGGGATTGCACGGATAGGGCGCTTGGATTTAAGATTTGCTTCAGCAAGGTGTCTGGAAATTATTTGTGGAACAATTGCTACGCCTACGTCTGCTCGTATCGTTGAACGAGTCACTGTGGGGTCCACAAGTGCTTGCCGCACGATCCTTCGATCCTCTCTCCTCGTGGTCTTCCTGGTCGCTCCAGACCCGGTTTTCCACGCGTGGGTACCTTCTCGTGTCCATTGCTCCCAACAATTTCTAACGGCACACTCCGAACGATCCACCTGGCCAGCAACACGGCGCGTCGACCAGCCTGTAGTTTTCATCCCGATGATAAGGCCTCTCTCAAACTTGCTTAACTGTGAGAAATGTCTTCTAGAACGTTTACCTGGCATGTTTCGCTTACCAAAGTCTTCCTACAATCGGCGGGTAATCGTCACGTTTATGAATCTTCGAATTTGCGCTGGCTTATATAGCACCCTCTTCCTGATTGCAGCGCCACCTCGGCGTGTATGAGCATGCGTATTGGCACAAAACTTAGATCATTTGCATATCACATTACGCTGTACTTATTTGCAAAGTTTCGCGATTGTACTTAGCTTGCTTCTTGGGTCACTATTTTCAATGTTCCTGAGTGTATATACGTGAAGTCACTTTTCCATGACAAATTACCCTATCCCTATCAATCCCTATCAATCACACTATATTTATTAAGCCATTCAGTTTGGAGGAACTTGTATGGCCTGTTTTTAATTTTTTTACCACCAACATAGTACAGGGCTACAATTAAAAATACTATAATTAAAATAAAATAATTTGAGAAGAAATTTTGAATTTTCTTACATTTCTAATATACATACCCATCAATATACATTACTTTCGAATTTGTTCAAAATGGATGCCAATAAGTTTAACGCTGGTACTGACTGGTAAAAGCCTGCTTTAAATTGCAAGTCAAATATTGGTAGTATCGAGAATAACCGACAAGAAGTAACTGACCGGGAACGGACGATACAAATGCTACGAAGTCTCTTTCTACAAACATAACAGAACTTAACCTTACAAATGTGCCTTTTATCCGAATAAAGTGATTTAAACATTGTTATTTGCTTTGGTTTGTCGATTTTTTTTTCAACAAACAAAATGTGAGCAAAATTGTACCCCCCTTTTATTTGATATTTTGTAAACACTTACTTTCGTATACATTTGTTGTCAGTTGCGTAACTTTGGAACTGTAATGATCAAACTGAAGGTTATAGACAGCGCTTATAAATTGCTTTTGTGTCAATGAAGTGCTTGAAAAAATACAAATAGAATATAAATAATTCACACAAATTAGAAAATCTAAATAAACCCGCGTAAACAAATAAGCGGTGGCCTATTAGTAATGGGTCTGTTAAAGCTTTAGGTTCGCCATCATTGGTATGGGGATTACACTTTTTAAAAAAATTTTAGCCATTACTTTTAACGAAACTCCTGCTGAATTTAACAACATTTTAGCTCCTTTTTCCGGTGTATCTGTTACCGTTTAAGTGTATAATTCAGTTTTTTCATGGAATAACTAGCTATTTCATAAAATAACTGGATAAGTCAGTTTAAGCATATAATAGAAGAACAAATTTCATACTTAACCTAGTTATTCTATGAGATAACTAGGTATTCCATGAAATAACTAAGCATAAACAATTTCAAAGATGTTTTATAAATTAATTGAACATAAATAGCTAAAATCTCTCGAAAAATACATTTTATCCCTTTTGCGGATGAATAATTGATAAAAAATCAGAGAAAGCAGAGATGGTATAATTTATTGTACTGCTCATAAAACTATTTGTTAAACAGAAAAAGGGGGGGGGACAATATGTGTGTGTGTTGCAAAATTAGATTATATTTAAGTATTATCAACAAAAATATATGCTGGTGAGAAAAACTGTTGCTTCATAAAAATATTGTGTAAATTTTTTAAAACGAAAATGTAAGAGAATATTAATTAAAATTTTATGAGATACCTTTATTTTTTTAACTTTTCATTATTTATTAGAGTAAGGATTCCTGTGATGACACTTTATTTCATGAAATATCTAGTTATTCTATGAAAAAACGGATTTCATGCTTTGACGGTACCGTAACATATCTAACGACATTTGGAAACGAAAGTAAGTAATTATGGTAAATTGGAGGCATAATTGTTTACATTGTTGATATTGCTTTACGTTACCAGTTTGTTCTTGCTTTTCGTGAAGTTTCTTTTCAATGATATGAAAATCTAAATAGTGATTTAAATAAATGACAGTATGGTGATAGTGAACCCCATAAAGTGAATGGTCCGCCTGAATGCCTGACCAAAAATGGATTTAGTCTTAGGCCCGTGAGTCCCGGGTCTAAGGCGGAAAATTTTTAGGGGGTCGCCAAAATTTTCGAGGCGGCAAAAATTTGAAATCGATTTTGTTTTTTATCAACTGTAAATGAATTTTAATGCTTTTTTTTGTTTTTTTTTTTGCTTTGACAACCTCAAGATGTCAGTATTAAAAAGATAGAATTATGTTTTAAAATAACTAATCGTGTAAGTAGTAAAATTTAAAATATCCAACAAATAGATACTAAAAAAATTTTCGTTAGCATTTATATAGCATTTCTCTATATTGAAGTTAAATTTTTCATAAATTTTTCTTAAAAAATCTAAACGTAGCGTTTGTGTGTGTGTGTTTGCTCCTTATTATATAACACAAAATATTAATTCACCCTATTTAATTATACCTTTTATTATATAATTCATGCCTAAATTCAATACCTAAATTTAATTCAAATTCATTGTTACTATTCGTATAATTATAATTATTATATATAAAGGCGTCGAATTAACTTGGACCTAGGGAGGCATCGAACCTAAATCTGATACCATGAGTTGGAAATTTTTTTACTTCTGGCCTTAGAATATCTTTTTACATCTATTAAACTCGTTCGCATGAAGATTAAGAACTTCACTCCAAAAAATAAAATAGAAATAATTTTAATTAGATATAGCATTTCTCTAAAAATCAGTTTTAATTTGTTATTTTATTTTATTTAATTGATTTTGCCTGGAGTACTCAATGTGAAATCTAGCATAAAATCAGCGAAAAAAAGATAAGTCTGGCAGAATGATTGCGTCATCAACCGATATGTTGAAACCCGAATAATGTATATAAAATAAAATATTTGTTATCAACACACTGGATAGATATACAACGTAATTTATTATTCCAGAATATCAGCAATAGAACAAATCATAAGACAGATAAAGAAATTATCGCCGATAAAAGTAGACAGAAATAAGTAAATCTTATCAGGATAATGCTAAAAATGCCATGTGTCGGGGGTATAGCTCAGTGGTAGAGCATTCGACTGCAGATCGAGAGGTCCCCGGTTCAAACCCGGGTGCCCCCTTTCGTACTATTTTTTTTAAGCTTAATTTTTCTTTTATTAAATGTCTTTTGTAAATATCGTTACGGATGACTTTAAAGAAAAGAGAAAGCGAGTGTAGAAAATTTTCATATTGTTTGTAAGATAAGCCTTTATGAATTCTTATCGTACACTAACTACAATTTAGTTAAGTGAGCATATATAAAAAACATCTCGATATCACATAAAATTTATATTTTATTTCGAAATACAGTAAGCATCGTACTTTGAAGCTGTACAAGGGCTATTAGGGTTGAACTGGCAACCTACTCTATCCAAACTACCACACCACAGTCCAACTTTTAGAATATCGTGGTTAAGATATTTTTTACTCTAATCACACAACCTTTAATTAGAATCGCCTAAGCACTTTTATAGATGAATTAAAAACAGATTTTTCTTTTCTTTTTCCTTTAGTCAATTTATGTTCAATAGAATGCAATTTCGTAGGCATCATAAAAGTGTAACTTTATTTAAGGGGACTCGGCACCTTTTTTCAATTTTTTTTTATTTAAGGGTTTTAAAATATTTTTTTGTATATTATTAACAGTTACTACTAAACTAAGAAATTTCACCATGAAAAAAATTCCTAAATTTAAAAAAAAAATTTAAAATTTAAAGTTTTTAAAAAATTTTTACCGATTTTCAAAATTCTTCTTCTTTTACAATTATCGTTATTTTGACACCAAAATTTTTTTTTTGATTTATTAGACTATGAGTAATAACTTTAGGGATCGATTTTGCAACAAACAAATTAGTTTTGGAAAAAAAAAAAATAAAATGTAAACATTAATGGAAAAAAGCTAAAAACATGACTTCTGCTACATTTTCTTTTATAAAATTTTTTTTATTCAAAATATTGAAAAATGGATCCCTAATTTAATTAAGCACATTGTAATAAAGATACACACCAAAATTCAAGTTGTTTGATAAATATCTGTAGAAGTTTTGTACTTTTAAAGACCATGATTTCATGAAAAAACTCGAACTGAGAAAATGCATTTTTAAGAATACCAATCAGCAAATATATATCAAAACAATGTCTAAATTTTGTAATAATTTTTCAATATGTTGTATAAATATATACCTTTAAAATAAAACATAATACAATTCAATTTCAAAATATTAAACAAAAATATAAGCTTTTTTTAAAGTGCCTGTCTGTGAGCCCAAAATTACGAAAAATAGGAAATATCATTGTGACTTATTTTTACAAGAAACATCTATGAAATATATTAAAAAATAAATGAAATACATGAAATAAATGTAATAAAAATACATGAAATGTACAATAGAAAATTTAAAAGCTTTTATAAAAATAATTTGCTACTTAAATCAATATCTAAAATAAAATGAAGTAAAACAAATTTATGCTAAAATGTATTATTTTTTCAAAACAGGTTTGTTTTAAAATTGGCCTGCGCCATAAGTCATTCCTTCTCTCCTCCTAGCTAATAACTCTTTTTTATGTATTGCTTTTTTAATAAGTTTAAGAGCCAGCTTATTACTGGCATTTTGACGACGTTTTCTAAATTTTTGTTTTCGACAATCTAAGATAGTAGCAAGTTGTTTCGTTGAACCTCCAGTAGCTACACCTAATGCTTTCTGTGTTTCTACAATGGTGCGTAATGTACCCTTATTGTATTCGCAGACAGCTTCTGTTACTGCCCGCTTAACACGTCTTTTGTTTACGAAAATTTCTTTCGGACACTTTGCCCAAATCATGCTATGCAAACTTTCGTTTGCATTTTGTGTTCCACATCGAATGCATCTTTCTAACAATTCATTAGATGCAAGTCTTTGATAAATCGGTAGAATTTTTGGAAGAAACTTTTCATTTATTGGTGTTCCTACATTTAATTTATGATTGTTAGGTTTTTCCCCATTAGCAATCGCAGATTGGTAGAAACACCATGAGTTTTCTCCTGCAGGACACTTCGAATGTTGAGGTTTAGCATCTGTAGAAATGCTATGCAACAATGTAGCATATATTGCTGTTTTCATAGCATTCACATCCCCTTTGTTTCTCAAAATAGCCTTTTGGTAGTAAGTAGTTAATTTTTTAATCGTGGCTTCTTTCAAACTACCATGAGCTTTACCACCTAAAGAAATACCTTGAGCACGACAGTATTTTACAGTAGATCTCAAAGCTGTTCCTAACCGCTTACTAACATGATTAATACATTCTTCCTTTTTTATCACAATGTCAGGTCCATACACTTTTTTCTCGCACAAGTAGTTAAACGTTTTACAATCACCATCGGATAATACTGTAATATAACGGAATCCAAGTGATGTGGATCTTTTCCACAAGGTTAATGCAGCTTCCATTTCCATTGATGTAGATGAGCCCAAGTGATTTATATCACATTCGCTTTTATGTCCTTCATACCATATGCTGAATTCAGCACTTGACTGGCCTAGCTTATTTTTTGCCACAGAGCAATGACGACACACCTTACTCATCACTTCAAAGTCAACAACATATCCGGTGAGCATATCTATAACACATCCTACACCGATAAGTGAGGTGTGACCACGAGTTAGCCACGTTCCATCAAAACTAACACTTAAGTCTGTGATTTCAGCTCCATTCTCGTACACATTTTTAATTTCTCGGTGGATTTCCGCAAATATGTTTTCAGATGCCAGAGTATATGCATTATCCAGCCGTCTCGCACACTTCCCATATGCAGTTGATGAAAAAGGATCTATATTCATCACCATACAAAATTTTTCTATAGCTGAATAACCTTTCCCAATATGTGAAAAAGCTTGAGTTATTCTCAAATTCACATCATGGCTGGTCTGAACAGACTTTAGAGATGTGTTTACAACAGTTTTGTTTTCATCACAATTGCTACACAATAGTTTTAAATTGTATGAAAATCCCAACTTGGCTCCAAGCTCCAGTTTCAAAGTTTGTTTTTCACAATATTGGCACTTTGCACTTCGAAGAAGATTGTTAACTTGGTTAAAGTCCACCAATATATAATTTCCAATAGCAGAGGTATCCTTTTTTACCACAGTGTTCAATTTTTCCAGGCGTACATTTGAAAAAACTGAATTTTTGTTCACTTCACAATCAACTTTCGCTTTACACCATCGCTTTTCATTCATTTGCAAAGCACGTACTGAACGTTTTCTAAGATAAGCGATAACAACAACTAATAAAATGAATGAATGTATGATTGAAGTAGCATTAAAAATTATGATTGAAGTAGCATTAAAAAATGCTGTTTTAGGTTTCTATGAAGTTAAAAACTAATGAAACTAAAAATCACACAGCAAGCGAAAATGGCAAAGCTAATGTAAATAAACTACTTTGCTGATAGTTACAGTCACAGCTTAACGGATTCCTCTGCTTCTCTGTAGTTTTTAATGTAAAATAATGGATTTATTCTCAAGTAAAAAAATGTAAACATTGAGGTGGGCGTGGCATTTAAACTGCTGACAGAGCTGTCAAAATATTTAAAATGCATTTTACTGCGTTTAAAATAATCAGATCGTTTCAAAACTTCCCTCAATTGTACCAAAGGTATCAAACTACATTTTAAACTAAAAATTGAAAAATCGATATTTTCATCGATTTTAGGTTTTTGAAAGGTGCCAAGTCCCCTTAAAATTATTGTTCCATCAAACACAAATAAATTAATTAAGACGATACACACTATATGAAATCGTCGATTCAGTCTTTATTATTATTTATTGATTTTCTTCCGGTGGTGTACTGATAAAATAATTCACATCGGATGTTTAATCCGAGTTTAGAGGTTATTTTTCTGTTTGAACTAATGATGTTGTATAACTTATAACTTATACGATGGATATCAATGGGCGAACGTTCGAAATTTTATTTTCAATTAAATAACGAGAGAACGCATTTCAATCTTTTCTTCACTCTCCTAACTTTAACACCATTCTATGTGAGGACTTTCAACAGAGCCCTCCTCCTCTTGCCCAATATTTCACTCTAGAGTGAGTGAGTGAACATTAACGCCGCACTGTTCAGCTACATGAGGGCTTTCGGCGACGGACGTCGTAATTTTGAACCCTGGTCAAGTGACAAAGACGACACCTGAGCTGAAACCCCCTCTCCTAACGACCACACTACACCAAAGGGAAGACGTTTGAGCTCTCGACAGATTTACGATCATCACTCCTCTACACGGAGGGTCTTTAGTGGTAGTTGACTCAAACTTGTAACAAGCCAGCCACGACTCGATACCTTGACCACGCGGCCACTGTGGCCACATTTCACTCTAGAAGTTTTGAATGGATTTGAAATCAAACCTATACTAGGATTTCTGATTTTCCAGAATTTTTTCCCCTCAGGAATTTCTGGTAAATTCCGAGAATGTAAAAGTCGTTCCCAGTATTTCCAGAAACTACAGTCGTGCTGGTAGACTATGAAATGACATTCGTTTAAAAACTAAATGATTTTGTTTGACGAAGCTATTTTCAACTGACAGGAGTTGAACAGGATAAATAATTCCCCATACTTATTCTCCCCTTCAGCAAACGTTAAAAAATTCTCACCAATCCTACGTTTGGCCGTTACTCTTTCTCTTATTACACTCTTACTCATTAATGGGGGTTCCCTCGAACATTTCTCCTTCCAAGAAGTTGGTGTGTCAATGGTCTAAGTTGCAACAAAGCTAAAATTTGTATCGGAGGTTGAAATTTTTAGCGAAGTCAAAATTAGCTACCTCCTTAATTATTTCAGCTACGTGTCGTTCCCAGGAATTTCCGAGAGCCAAGTTCAGTCGGACCCCGATTGAACGAAGATCCCGATCATCGGGAGAGAACATTTTGTTCGTTAAATCGGGATCCAAACAAAATACAAATTTTTTGCACTTACCTCTTAGAAATTCTATAATAAGAAACTGCACACAAAAAGTATCCCTAGGTAGAAATTGCACATTTTTTATTCAACAGCTAAAAATATATTAGTGGAATTTTATTACGCACCAGTTAATTGGAAGTTTATCTTGACTAATAGATGGGTGGCAATGTTTTTGATTCCTGATTCGAAAGAATTCTTTTTTCGATTTTATGTAGAGAAGAAAATACTGTGTCATTTACATCCTACTGAATGAGGTATGTTTTTAATACTTCCAAACAATCTACAGCATTAGAAAATACAACAGTTTTTATAGGAGTTTCATTATCAATTTCTGCGATAGAATTACTATACATTGGCACCAACAAATCAACAATTTCCTGAACTTCAGCTGCACAGGTAGGCAGTCCGTTATCAAATGTAACATAATCGTTAAAATCTTAAAAACATCCCTTATATTGAGCAGTGGTATGAAATAAGAAAGAAGTTTCCTGTCCTATTCAAAACTTACACGATAGGTTTCCCTCATGACTGGTTTACACCTCAAAAGTCTTATAATGGTCTGGATCCTTTCCCGTCGAAATTTGCTACTTGCAAGGAAACTATTTTTTTCTGTTCCGGACAAAAAGGATGGTATTTGAAAATATCCAATTTTTTCTAATACAAACAAAACAAAACCGTGGGTAGCCTAATGGTTAGAGCATCGGACTCCAGACCGGAAGGCCTGGGTTCGATGCCCGAGGCCAGCAAATACCCTCCGAGTACACGCGGAGTACGTACTCGTTAAATCAGTGGGTCCGTAGTCTTGTGGGCTTAGTTAGGGTAGGGACTGGAGAATATTTCCCTCCCCTTCAGTTTCCATGCAGAAACTGTGGAGATGGATAGAGGTGGTGTCGCCATCTATCATCCCTTCGGGGAATTTCGCCGAGCTAAATCGTACTGTCACCTGTATGGTGCTCGAGGTCAACGACAGGCGTACCTCTAGCCCCATGTCACGATGAATTTCGTGGATCTCGATCTGACTACGTCGGACAGGTGGCATTAGAAACAACAACAACAAAAATTTCAACTGTTGAAATAATTCATTAATTCGGAGTTTATTATTAGTTTAATAGGGGTTTTTGCCTTCATTTTAATCGGGGAAAGAGAAAAATTTGTTAAAAAGGGTTCGTTAAGTCAGAAGTGTCCGACAAAAAACATGAAAATCTTACGATTTTCCGGGATCCCGGGAAAGAAACTCTAACCTACAACCAGTGGCGTAACGTGCACCCTCGCATTGCAGGGGGTGCAGGGCTCTAGGGGGCCTATTGCCTGACTGACGCTAAGTACGTTAGACCCAGCCTGGGACCCGAAACCTGACATTGCAGGGAGGCCCTAATATTCTCGGTTACGCCACTGCTTACAACTCCAAAACACGCGATCTTAAGCTTTGTGTGGGTCCGATAATAATAATACTAATGTTATATTTTCTTTATATTTATGTATAGAGGAAAGGGCAGTTTAAATTAACTCACTGCTTCTTTTATAAATTGTGTGGCTTATGGTCGTGATTTCGTGGCCCGCATTGTCAAGTTCCAGTGCAACTAAAGATGCGTTACGTAGAGGGGCTGATATACGAGGCTCAAGGTCATCTCGTGGCGAAGGGTGGAATTTTGGAAAGTCATCCTCTCCTATTGTTGTTTTTTATTGTGTTGTAAAGTCTCATCACTATAGTGCAATAGACTTATGCTTTTTTTGGCATTTCTTTAAGCTAAACTTATTTATTTTGCATTTTTATTGTTTGTTTTAACGTTTTCAAAAAAATTTTGACCTTTGAACCTGAGCTTGTTTTTTTTTTTTTTTTTTTTTTTTGCCACACTATTGAATGAAATATCTATTCTTATTTAAAAAATTAACAGCATTTTAATTTTCTTATGTGTAATTGAAATTTAAAAATAATAGATTTTCAAGGTGCTATTATTATTATAATATTATTATCATATTTCCTATTCATAGAATGTCTGGAAAAAAGAAACTTTGCCTTCAAGAGGCTTGGATTTATTACAGAACCTATATTCTGAAATCAATGATGTACCAGTGGATGATTTTTCAGATGAAGAAGTCCCAGCAAATTATTTGCTGGAATGTTCGTTAGATTCTTAGGATGACGATCAAGAGACAGAACAATTCTCACGTTGCAGTAGTTCATGTTACGAAAATACAGCACATTTCTTCCCCGAGATGCAGTGCTTTAAAAAACATTCAATTGAAATCTCACCCAAAATGCATAACGTGAAATTAATTTCTGTGTATTGATGAAAACAAACTGTTTCTTTGAATATCATCAAGTTAAGTTTATGAGTAAAAAAAAAAATTTTTTTAAATTTAATAATCTTTCAAAATTAATACTTTGTGCTGTAAAATATTAGTGTTATCTAGTTATTTAGCATTGAGTTAAAACAGCGTTAAAAAGTCATTCGATCTTTTCGTGTTATGAGAGTATCTGAGACCTTTGTGGGCTGACGGTACTTTAAAGTACAAATTTAATTAATTAGCTCGAAGAAATTAAAAATCCCGAAGTTGAGTATTTTATTTGCGTATATTCCTTAATTTTCAATACAGTATTATCGTTATGCGGTAGATAAAGGTTTAAGGTCACGCACATTTGAAACATTTTAGTTCAGTTTGATTGGATTTTATCTAAAATTATCAAAGAAAAATTTTCAATCCTTAAAAGTAGACAAATATATACTTTCTTTAAATTAAATTATTTACTGAAATGACGATTTTTTATCGTGTACAATAAAAATTATAAAAAAAGGATTGGGTTGACTCAATCACCCCACGTGACCATTAACGTTAGTATCGAGCGTGAGCCTGTTCCCTGATTAAATGGCTGCTACTGCATTTCTTTTGGTGCATCTCATTGCAAATAGAGCAAATAAATTCACATTTTGAAAGAAAGTTGTTATTAAACGACAATTTATCATTGTACGAATCTTAAATCATTTTCAATCGAACATGATCAATCTTACATCTTTGATGTCTTGACACTAAATCTTTAAAGCCTATGATCCATCAATCTCTCTCAGTTCGAAACTGGTATAAATTTCAAAAACTGTACCCTTCAATTACCGATCTTTAATTTTTTTCATCTGTGCGAAACGTATATGATTCGATTTAAAAGTGAAGTATATTACAGAATTTTATACATTTTAATTTAAGAATTAATAACTATATATATTTTTTAAAAATGTTTATAATAATAAGTAATTTTTAAGTGTCACTTAACTTAAAAATTGAAATACTAAAATAGTTTATGTTGATGTTATATATTTTCTCTGTTTTAAATGATTCGTAAAACAGGATAAATTAATATGTAGCTAAATTTTAAATACATAATTTAATTATATATATGTGGCATGCAGCCAAAATCAAGGCAGTCTTCGCGCGCAGGCGCAGCAAATCAAAACCAGAACAAAAACTTTTGGACATTAGAGCAGAGAGAGAGAGAGAAAGGAGAACGCGAGAGGTGCGCGAGCAGGCGTTACCTTCTGAATATCATCGTCAAACTTATCTGTAAAAACTACCTTTTTAATTAATTTTTGTTTAATGTTAAAATAAAATAGAAGAAAGACCAACGTCTTGGACCCCTTGTTGTCTCCCACAAATTATGGGGGCTCGGCCGCGATCGACAAAATTTCGATTTTGAACCAAAGTCTGGACAATGAACAACAGCGTCCGTGAAGGAGACGCTCCGCCATTTTTCGGAAACTTCGTTCAACCTGTGTAGAGGTTGGATTTTTCAACTTCATTCCGCCTGTGTAGAGGTCGGAACAAATAACAAATATTCCACCTGTGTAGAGGTTGGAACCCATCGACGAAAATTCCGCCTGTGTAGAGGTTGGAAAACCCATCGACGAAAATCCCGCCTGTGTAGAGGTTGGAACTAATTCAGTGTGAATAATCCGCCTGTGTAGAGGCCGGAACTACAATTTCAACTATATTACCTGCGAAGAGGTGAAATCAGTGGAATCGAAATTTTTTCTTCATTGGATACATCGTACGTGCGAGCAACAAGGGAGCCAGAAAAAAAAAAGGTAGGATCTTCCCAAATTTTTATAAAATGTATAAAAACGCTCTTAAAGAGGATCTCATAAGAGTAGTTGAAGAGCTAGACGGTATTGTCGAAAGTACTGACACTATAGTTAAACTAAAGACTAAAATTGAGAACAGTAGTACATTTGAAAGTGATCCAGATTTCGTTAAAACTTTAATTCAAAACTGTATAGATGAGAGAGTATCGCAAAACGAAAGAGAGGTAACTTCAGAACAAAAAATTGAGCTCGCGAAACTTCAGTTGGCAAAATTAGAAAAAGAAATCGAACTTCAATTAGCTAAAAATAAAGCATTAAGTTTAAATCCTGCAGCTAAAGTCGAAGAAAAACAGTTCGAAACTAACATAGAAAATATGATAAAAAGTATAAAAACTTTATCTCTTCCTGTTCCCACCAGATCTGAAAATTTTAATCTGTTCTTCCAATCATTAGAACGCGCATTTTTAACCAAGAAAATAAATGACGAATATAAATCTGAAATTTTAATAAATCTTCTGGGCGAAAGAGCTCATAACGTCTTACTGTATATTAAAGAAGAGGAATTAAATGACTATGAAAACTAAAATCTATAGTACTCAGAGAATTCCAATTAACCCCTCACGAGTGTTTAAACTCATTTAAAAATGCTGTAAAATCATCAGGCGAGACATACATCCAATTTGCTGCAAGATTGACGGCAAACTTCCAATATTATTGTTCGTTAAGAAAAGTTAATTCCTTTGAATCTCTATGTGATCTTATAATTTCTGATAAATTATTTGAAACTTTAAATAAGGAAACTGCAACTCATATTGGCATTCGAGAAGCAGAAGATTGGTTTAGGCCTATTGATTTAGCTAAAGAGTGTGATATTTATATTTCATCTAGAAGCGGATCACATAAAAAATTCCTATTACTTATGGATATACCCAAGACCCCTTTAAAAATAGGTCACAAAACTTTAAACCAAAGATTAAAGAGAACTATCCCCAATATCTTGAAAGAGAAAAGAAAAATTGCTTTATATGCGGTGATTCATCTCATTGCGCAAGAGACTGTGAGAAGCGTTTTAAACCTAAAGAATCTAATGATCACATCCATAATAAAATAAACGTGAATACTTTGAAAATCGAGAGCGAAAAACAAAATAGCGAAGAATGCGCAAATCTTCAATACGTAAACATTTTTGTGGAAAATCAGCCCGTAACAGCATTGATTGATTCAGGTTGCCAGATCCCAGTTTTAAATTCCTCACTAATTAGAGTGCAAACACCTTCCGAAGGGATCATAACATTAAGTTCATGTTTTGGCGAACAGCGTATGGTAGAAGTTAAACCCATAAATATTTCTCTTAATCAACAGTCTCCTAGCTTAAGTGTGCGAACGGCGATATCACCGACCTTGACCGAAGAATTTATTATACATCCCAGTGTATATTCTGAAATAAAGAAACTAGGCCACGCAAAGAGCGATGTTTTATTGAATGAAAGTGAATCCTCTTTAGATGCTCATGCTTGTGTTCATTTTAATTCAAATGTTTCTGTTTCAAATGTGATAGAAAACTCTAGTTATGATTTGCCATATGTTGAAAACTTTAATACTAGAAATGATTCGAGTTCTCTAATTAAGGATTATAAATGTAATAAAATTAAGATTACTAAGTTAAAATTGAGTATTGTAAGAGAAAAATGTTCTGATATAGTATTGTGTAAGAAAGCCAATGGTGCCATGAAAACGAGTTCCGTGGAATTTATCTCCCGCTCACCTAACCCTTTACCTATGAAGAGTGAACATCATCGGTTTGTGTTGCTCCGAAAAATTTTTCAGCCTTGGCAGTGGAAGCGAAGGAAAAAGAGAAATCGTTTTAAACAGACGTCCAGAACTCTACAGAGGAAAATATCGATGCGTTCAACTAAAGATCAACTTGTTAAAAAAGATGTTCTTATGCCGGTGAAACACAATGTTTTCCTGTGGAACCTTCCGGATGTCGAAGAGATGCCTTCACGTGATGGAGAAACTGTCTAGTTCAGAAAAATTATGATATGTTTAATCTCTATATATTTGTCGTATAGTCCTTGTCTGTTCCGTTTTTTTTTTTTGTATGTTTCAGATTCTCCTCTGGTCTCCATGGAAATACCGCTGCGGACAGCGTACGGTCAGAATGGCCGTTGTGGCATGCAGCCAAAATCAAGGCAGTCTTCGCGCGCAGGCGCAGCAAATCAAAACCAGAACAAAAACTTTTGGACATTAGAGCAGAGAAAAAGAGAGAAAGGAGAACGCGAGAGGTGCGCGAGCAGGCGTTACCTTCTGAATATCATCGTCAAACTTATCTGTAAAAACTACCTTTTTAATTAATTTTTGTTTAATGTTAAAATAAAATAGAAGAAAGACCAACGTCTTGGACCCCTTGTTGTCTCCCACATATATATATATATATATATATATATATATATATATATATATATATATATATATATATATATATATATATATACTTTTATATATATACCTTTTACTGTTGGATGTTATCTGGAACATTTAACTGCTAGTATAAACCAATCAGATTATCAGCTTGAAAAAATCATGGCTAAAAATATTACCGGGTGAGTGAGTAACGTCGCACTGTTCAGCTACGCGAGGGCTTTTGACAACGGACTTCATATAATTGTAAACCATGGTCAAGTGAAGAGGACGACACTTGAGCTGACACTCTCCTCTCCTAACTTCCACACAACACCTCCGGTAGGATGTTTGAACTCCCGACAGATTTTACGAGCATCGCTCCCCCACATGGTGGGTCTTCAACGGCTCAAACTCATGACACGCCGGCCACGAGTCCGTTACCTTGACCACTAGGCTACAGCGGCCATAAAAGATATGAATGGATGGGAAAATGTTGATGAGGAAACTAAGCACGTTTGGCTAAAGGCAGAAAGTAACTGATCTGAAAAAGAATTATTGAATGACGATGAAATAGGAGCGGTGCAAAGTAACCTATACCCTACAGAAGAAGAGCTCATACCGAGCACACGGACTGTAAGTCGTTCTGCATTAACATACATCGAAGCATTTTTCCGTGGTGTCCCCACTTTTTTTTTTGAACGCATACCCCTTAAACGAAAATAATAGCAAGCAAAGTACTCTATTAAATATGTTATGAGCTTACTTCTCTATCGTATGTCATGTGTCACTCTGCGTACTTTTGGAGGTACGTGTACCCCCCAGTGGCGTAACGGAGAATATTAAGGCCCCTCTACAAAGTCAAATTTGGCTTTTAATATTTTACAAATTGGTTAAATACGTACTTGGCGTCAGTTGGAAGGGCCTCCTAGAGTCCTGGGGCCCACCACGATGCAGTTGTTCAGGGGGTGTACGTTATGCCACTATGCACCCCAATTTGTAAACCACTACCGTAGAGTATTAAGAAGCATGTAACTGTAGGTAAAAATTAATACTGACAAATCTGCACAATCGACAAAATGTTATTGAAAGTAAGTTGAACTTCACAGGAGACTGGATTGATGACTCAATCATCCGCTCCCTATCTTGAAACTACGATATTGCTGGTGATGTAAGCTTGGCTTGTTGGAGGAGGAGTGGCTTCATTAAGGCAAGAATCAATGGGGGAGCTGGTTTCGGCTATTAAAATGTTACTTAAAGAACTGTTGCCACTTTTTTATTTTAAACAATGATAAAAATCAAGCTTCGCCCAGCCAGTATGGGGGCTATGACCCTCAGCTTGTAACCGAGTGGGTTTGGGTTCGAATCCCGAGTAAGACATGGTTGTATCTTTTTCGGGAAAGAAGTCGGTTTTTCGCCTGTAATGTATTCCCGTCTCGGAAAGAAAACAGCACACCCCTTCTTGTTGTATGCTGGGATCATCATTTGTAATAAAATGTGTATATTTTCTTCTGTTGTATCGTATGCTGTCTGTTCTTCACTTCTATTTCATATATTCCCAGGATAAAAAAACACACGTCAAAAACAACATAAAAATCCAAGCATAAATGCCAACTCAGTTCAGTTCTGGTTTTGTGGGATATGGAGCAACAAAAAAAAGGCTATTATCCCCAACGCCAAGTCATTTAATACTGCACCTACTTTTACAATTTTGTATTTATACAATGGTTTGACTGTGACTTTTGTTATCCAGGAATTTTTTAACATTCATTCTGGATAATAGATAGTCTATTGTATTTAAAAATGTTTTTCAAAAATTATATTGTCTTACATAGTAATATTATTTTTTTCATTCTGTTCTTATTGGCTTTAAGGAAATGATATTACTTCGAGTAAAGTACTCAAACGATTGATTCATTGCTTATTAACATCGCCCATTGAAACTGTACGAGGGCTTTTGGTGGTGGACCTCGTAATTTTGAATCTCGGTTAAGTGACGTAAATAATACTTCAGCTGGGTGAGTGAGTGAATATATTAACGTCGCACTCTTCAGTTATACGAGAGTTTTTGGCGACGGACCTCGTAATTTTAAACCATGGTCAAGTGACGAGGACAAAACCTGAGCTAACACCCACCCCTCTCCTAACTACCTGAGCTGTCCTCTCCTCCTCCAAATTTTCCAACCATGCCAACAGGACTTTGAGCCTCCATACATTTAACAAGCATCAACTCCTCTGCACGGTGGGTCTTCAATACCACTACTTGAAAAAGCTGGCAGAGAGCCCGGGTAAAATACTCGAAGAAATTAATAAACTACATTATTCCTGCAAGGGTTCTGCTTGCCTTTAATATAATTACCTAATTCAAGTAAGTCAAGCAAATACAAGAAACAGACTAAAAGCTCAACAGTTATTTTAATGAATTAATTACGAGCTCTTAACTTGAGAGTTAAAGCAAAAATAAGTGTCGACATAAGGAGGTCAGATGAGATGAAAGAAAATTTCAACTTAATTTCTGTTACAGTAATTAATTAATTTAATTGAAGCACTAAGTAGTGCAAGACAGATTACTTAGTAAAGGCAGACAGTCGCAAGAGTTGAGATTAAATTAATTCGCTAGCTCTAACTACTCTCAGATTACTAATCGATGAGCCCCGAATTAAATTTGAATCAACTATAAGATGAAGCGCACAACTGCAACTCCTTTTAACTATATAAATCTCAACAATTACCTCTCTCGATTTCTCTTGACTGTTGCATTTGCGATTAGAATTATATATTGAAATTAAAAGGTGCAGTTTTTTGCTTCGAATTTTAGAATATTTGCATTAAAAAATGTGGAAAATGAGCGTGCGTTTGCTAAAAAAAAAGTAGAATCTATGGAATAAAATAAAATTCTACGAAATTAAACAAAAAATAATGTGAATTGAACACCCAAATTAAATGGATTTGAGTAGATCTTAAATAAAGGTATCGAGATCTTAAATAAATATATCGACATAAATAAGTACGATTTTTTAATTGAAATAGGAAAGTATGTATGACTATTTTTGAACAAATTAAATTACTATATCAAAAGCACATAAGAATAAAGCAATAAAAATGAAAAAAAAAGTCTGTTTCTATACAATAAGAGACCATTTAGAAGACCATTCTTGACGTGTTGTCTTTCTCTATCCCGCACTCTTGCGCGTTTTGAGGCCACCTGCAACATTCTATAAATAAGTTATTTAAAAGAGTATCTAGTGAAAAGAAGTGTGTGCGTGCGTGCGTGTGTGTGTGTGTGCGTGTGTGTGTGAACCTTTGATCCATGCAGGTTTCTGGAAAATTGGAGCTTAGTTAACCTTGTAGATAATAAAATTTTGAATACAATTATAAAACATTCGAAGAAAATGAAGCTCTATTATAAAAAAACGGCTCTCTTGAAAAGTAAATAAAAATACTGCGATAAAGCGCGTATATAATTATTTATAATCTATTATTACTATAAGTCTATGCACTTTTAATAAGTTTTTTTTCTTTATGTTATTTTTAATGTAAGATATAAATGCAAATTTCAAGTGGTAAACTCTATATAATAAAGAAAAAGTGCTTTACTATAAAATTTGACCACACAAATATGAATTTATTAAAGTGTTGTCGATTGTTTAGATTACTTTTAAGCAATTATAAATGAAATTTGTCTCTCCTTCCCTTTTTATCTTCACGATATATATCATTTCTAATTTCAAATTAAAATGTAAATTAATTCTTGAACATAGAAGTTTATTAAAAGGAATTTAATTTAATAGAAAAGCAAATGTGTGAAGTCCCCCTCATTTTCGAATTCCACAACGGGGTTGATAAAAATAATTTAATTTAGTGATTTGATATTGTATGATTAGAATTATTACAAAAATTGTTATTATTTTCTGTCTAAGCATATAGGAATAGAAAATCTAAATTATACAAATTTAAGTGTTCCATCACCAAAAAAAAAAAATCAATATCTAACACTTTTAAGCAAAATTCTTCAGAATAATTTTTTTCAATTTCATGTAATTCAAATCATAACGATTTAAACATTTTTAAGAAACAATACTGAAATATATACATAAACAGCTGCGCACAGCGGTGTGTGCGAGTGGGGGAGGAGGTCCCGGGTTTGGACCCCTCCCCAAAGCCCCTGATTTTTTTCGATTGGTTCTAATCTTACGTATATAGTACGTAAAATTTAATTAAGTACTTGTTATTCATAACTAATTTTATTAATTAATGCTAATTATTTATCCATTAATTATTTTTTTACTGTTTTTTGTTTTTGAAAATAGACAAAATCAGAAGATTATGTTAGATGGCGTATTGGAGTACGATACGAGAATGGTGAACTTTCTGCCCTGGACTCCCCTCCTTGAAAAATTCCCATGTGTATAAAAGGAAAACTCATTTCGCTTGCATATTTTTTTTTAAATTTCTAAATGTCACATTCAAATTCCAAATTTTGAATTAAAACAACTTAAATTTTGAGTTAATGATTTGCCTTTGCATTCTATATACAATATAATTAAATGTATTGTATAATCACGATTACGTATAACATAATTCGAAAAAGGAATTGAATCAAATCACTTTCACGATTTGGGTCCATAGTACAAGTTAATATTTGTCACCAACTTCACAACCCCATCTGTAGCCTTGAAATAAATTTCCTTTTGCTAAAGATTAAAAAAAAGGGCTAAAATTAATTATAATTCATTAGCTGCATGCCTACATCTTTAAACTGAACACACTGAAGCCTGTCATTGAAAGTGTAAAAATTTTTCCTCATCTGAATATAAAATTAACCCGTGATTTAATAAGTTCTCTTGTTGATTACATTTAAGAAGACGGAAATTATATCAGCACATCGTAAATTATATATTTTATTTATCACATGTCACTGAGTTCCTGCTCCGCCTTAGAATTGACCTCCCCACGAACACGGCCGATAAACCCTGAGGTGCAGCAGCATAATTACAAATCTTGATCAGTAACGGGAGCCTAGATAGCGATCCCAATAGAGATGTCTGCGGTGGACTTGCAATTAAATGCCACTTATTGTGTAATGGTTTGTAAGGCAGTTTATCTGGATTGGTGCAAACTGTAGTGTTTAAGAGAAGGAAGGAAAAAAATAATAAAAATGAAGATTGTTGATCATTAAATCCAGCCACTGTTGTTCAAACATTGTTTATTGACATGTCAGTTCTATGAGAAGTGTTCTTTCTTTTTTTGTATTTTCACTGTATTCGCGGAAGTTTTCTATGATGTTAGTCAAATTAGGGTGTTGTGAATAGGGTTAAGTATGATGTTTAAAAATTTTAAGGGATAGTTGAACTGTATTGGTAATAGAAATTTTTTTTTCAAAGCCAGGCATAGCATCAAAAAAGAAATAAAAGCCAGTTTTTTTTTAAAGGAAAAAGTTAGGAATATATGTTTTTGATACATACAATTACTGTAAATTATAATCGAGATTTTATTTTTTTTCAAACTTTCAAAATGTATCTATGTGGAAACATGGTAGATGGATGCTCTCTGGTAAATAGATGAAGGGTAAAATAAGATATAAAAATTAGTTTCTATGTTAAGTAAAGGGAATGAAATTAAGACATTTTTAGTGCTTTCTAACATTTATTGTGACGAAAGGACACCTGCTAAATAGTAACAAGGGGGGAAAAAGGATCACTTTTTAAACGGTTTCTTTAGAATTAAGTTTTTAAAAAATCTTATTGGCGTAATAGCAGTGTACGATCAAGCGGAAGATGGAAAATATGCACAGTTCGAACCTATTCGATGGTGCAGGGCTATGAAATGTTACATTGCACATTGTACTATTCACTACTCAGCAATTATCACTTTGAGTTATTTATATTGTAGAAAAATTATTTTATTTTGAGTCTCAAATCACATAACTAAAATTAATTCAACAATATTAAATTCTGAAATATTATTTATGGCAATATTAAATTCTGAAATATTATTTATGGTAATATTAAATTCCGAAATTAGTTTTCCCTTTATCTCCCTACTATAGAACAGCTTTTTCGCATTGGTAGTTTCTGATAAATGAAAACTATTTTTCCCCTCCATACTCGCGATCCAATCTAATATCTAAGTGAGATGCATAAAACAGTTATCAATGGCTTTTTTGACTCTGTTATAAAATCAAAGTAATTAATTAATAAAATAATGCAAAAGAATCCATATTACAAACTCGATTTGATTAATAAAACGCCCTTCCTGTATAAGAAACTGTAAAGTAATTCTACTTGAAATCAAGAAAATCTAACTGTGATTACAAGAATTAACGGTTGTATTATATCAGATATTTTGCTTAAAAAACGAATTCAAGCTAAACATTTTTTAAAAAAGGGAATTTCCGAATATATCTGGCAAAAAAAAAAATAATAATATAAATCCAGTATATAAATGTTGTACTTTACTTAATTTCTTCGAATTTTCTAATTATAGAACTAATTTATACCCCATTTTAAAACTTATGAGGAGTTTTCGCTCAGCTCTCGCATTTTCAACATTTATATGAACATAAGAAATTTATTTCTTTAGAATAAATATGAAGAAAATTTAAATATAACTATATTTTTTTATTAAGGATACATTCAAAATAATAAATTAAAAAATATATATAGCTTTTTAAGTGAGAAATAGTCACGTGAATATAAAATTAATTCATTAAATATTTTCTCAACTGTTTATTTTTTATAATGATGCTGTTTTTATATACCAGACCCCAAAATAACTGGAATTTATTTATTTGCCTTTTTGTTGAACTCTTCGTTAGTCCCCTTCAAAGTATTCTTCATTTGCATTAACGCACTTGCCTCTGCTCAAAACAGTTCTGGAAATCTTTTAAGCAGTATATTGCTTAAAGCCATTAACATTACCTTTTTTTTTACTTCATCCTCAAAACTGAATCGCTTTCCTTTCAGACTTCTGTTAATCCTTGGAAACTAAAAGAAAAGGATGATGGCGCCAGATCGGGTGAGAAGCATGAATGAGGCACAAGCACTATGTTTGTCAAAAACTGTCAGACCATCAAATGCTTTTAAGGGGTGGAGCATTGTGGTGAATGTGCTCAGTGACACGTTCGTTTCATCAAAAATTTCACCAATGGTCTTTGGACGATCTTCATCTCTATCACATGTTTGATTTTTCAACATTTTCGTCATTTCTTTCCGTCAAAGTATGCCCTGGGAGTGCCATGTCTTCAGTTCGCATGCTTCCAGATTTGAAAAGATGAAAACCACTCGTAGACCTGTGATTTTCCCAAATCATCATCATCAAAGGTTTGCCAAAGCCTCCGAACAGCCCCAGCTGCTATTTTCCCTAATAGGAAGCAAAATTTTACTCCCACTCTTTGTTCTTTGTGGTCGGCAATCTCACTAATCACGAAAGGGTTGAAACAGAAACGTACACAACAAAGCACCACAACCAAGCCTCTTAACTCAGACTGACGCCAGTTCACTAACAGTCGCAGAAGACCCCCCCAACTAAAACCACCCTATAGCAAGACCCTTAAATACAAAGCAAGCTCCCGCAACAGCTCGGTTCTAGTTATTTCTGGATCTCTCCTCATATATACAGTAGAACCTATTTTTGTGCGGTCCTTTACTATGCGATTTTATTTTTGTGCGATTTTTTATATGCGATCTTTTTTTTATGCGGTGTATGAATGTCAATGGCTTTGGTGCCACTCTGTAATGTTTTCTATCTATTTACCAGTGGCTCAACGGATAATGTTAGGACTTCTCCCCAACCTGAAAGTCAGGTTTTGCCCTTAATATTTTATAAATTGGGTAAATACGTATTTAGCGTTAGTCAGGCTTTGGTCCCCTAGAGTCCTGACCGCCCCGCCCCCGTGATGCGGAGGTGTACGTTACGCCACTGAAGTGTAGACACTTCAAGACGCTCTGTTCATTTGTTATAAACAGTCTCCCGACAATGCGCATTCACTTGCTTTCCCTCAACGCTCCAGCAGCCCACGCTTGATTGAAGACGAAACTTTCAATGACAGTGACATTATCAATTTGATAGATTATGAAGACGGACAAGAAAAACCGGATTCTTTGAGTGGATAAAAATATGTAGGGATCCAGTTTTCCCACAAATTGGAAAAGCATTTTCTTAAATAGATACCAATTAAGAAAGTATAAAATTCCAAAAAGGGCCTCAATCACGTACATCTGGTTATCGTGACATTTACAAGCAACTGACCACCCGACCTCCTTCACAAAAACTTATCTCTTACTTTATGTTGCCAAAAAATAAATCTATTGAAATTGTATCTTCAAATGACGAAAGCGATTTTGAACTTATTCATCGCAGGGCTTTGGATTACGATGAGTAGCAATGAATTATGTATGTGCATTTTGAAAACTTATCCATGTATACAATGGGAAACTATGTTTTTAAAATGTTTCCATGAGTAATATTTAATTATTTATTTTCTTATGGAAGTACTCTTACATAAATTTCTTAAATAATTGGCATATTTTATAAATGCGACTTTTTTTATGCGGTCCCTATCCACCGCATAAAAAAAATTTCTGTAGTATTTCCACGAATTATATATAGAGAGAGAGATAGTTTGTTATAAGTAAGAATTTATGAAATTTTTGAATATTTTTTCTGTGCGTTTATTTTTATGCAGTCCCCATCTACCGCACAGAAACAACTGTATATGTATGTGTGTGTGTGGTAGATGTCAGTGATAGAGCCGTCGTAATAAAAATAATAAATCTTCAGGTAACAGACACGAGGGACCTTGGTCTTCCTTCTAGAAATACGAAGGTCCCTCGTGTCTGTTAGCAACTACAAAGAGACAGATTTACGTGTATAAAAATGACGATCGTGTAAGGTGAAAATATCTTTTAAATAGTAATGAGCAATTTAATTCAAATTTAACTGAAGATTATATTTGTAAAGACGGCCATCTCTGACATCTACCATATATATATATATATATATATATATATATATATATATATATATATATATATATATATATAATAATAAAATATAAAAGTGAAGAAGTACTAAAACCCACAATATATATATATATCTTTGGCTTGTGTATTGTTCTTAAAATGGATTGAAACATTCATTGAAAAACAAATTTTTAAAAGTAAATTTGGAAACGTATATGAAAAATTGTCTTTCAAAGATATATTTAAAAAATACAAATGCAGCAATACACAAAACTTCTGTAGGGTGCAATACAACTTTCGTAATAAAATGGACTGTCATCCCCCACCTGTAGACATGCATATATGCCAGTACTTTTTGTTCAATATTTTACAGATTCTTTTTACATTCCGCTATCTTCCTTTATAAAAGGCAGAAACTTCAATTTACTGAATATATTGATAAAAACAACAAAAATTACAAAATAATACAAAGATTTAAATGGGTAAAATAAACTTTGGTTTGAATACTAAAAAAATATAGAATTATTGAACATATTTTTTTTTGAAGAATTTAATGCAATGCACAAGTTATTGAAATAGCAATACCATCTTTTTGATTTATATTCCAAATTAAGAATAAAATTTCTTTTATGCTACATTTAATACATCTAGTTTATTTAACATTTAATACTAAACAGTAATAACTATCGATATTATTCTATTTTATTTCAAAGCTTTTAACATAATAAATACGCATATAACTATAAAAATATGCATATTACAGAAGAAAATGAATGTCATTTTTTACTTTGAGCCTAACCGAGTTATTAAAAAGCCATACTAACTCTATAAACCTAGAACTAAGTTCGATTGTATCATTTGACTCTATCTTTAAATAACCAATATTATCCTCTATTTAACTCTTTCATGCTTGGTGAACATATGTTGGGCCACTAATTCTTATTCGTTTATTGTGTGGTGGTACATAAATCGTACCACTTATTTTAATGCCTCAGAAATTTATACTAGATGGTACATTTTCTGAAGCACCACAGAGGTCAACTAGCAGTTACTCAAGTTTCCAACAAATGTCAGAAGCAAATTGTATGCAATGGGTTTATGCAGTAGTTCATTCTTTGATCAGCTGTAAGTCTGTTGAGTGGTATTTTTTGGAAGGGACTGTGTTATGTATTTTTAAGTGTAAATAAAAATTATTCTTGTGATGTTTGATACAAATCAGATAAGTACATATATTATGTAACTAAATAAGTCAATATTACAATAATTTGTACCTCACATGTGTATTATTAGTATTAAAATGAGAGTCCAAAAAATGTACCACCGCGCTATTGAAGACCATCCTCTTTACAAATACAAAATATATTCCGCTTATTTTTTCGCAATAATAGACATGTTTATTGTGCCAGATAGATTTGCTGTAAGTTACATTTTTTAAAAATAATAATAATATTTATTAAAGTTACGTATGAGATAGAAAAAGTAAAAAATTGTAGCACAGAATTTTCTGGTTCTTCATAGATGCCAGTGTAGTCAATTCGTATGTCATCCTATCGGGAAATGAATCTTCTAAAGGGGAGCTTGAAGGACTTCAGAAGAGATATATCCTGAGATTTTGCCAATTTTGCATTTGTAACTTCAAGAAATAAGCGTCAGACAACCAGTTGACGCTGCCAGATCAAGAATAAGAAGCTCTACGTGCTCCAAAAAAAGCCCACGTTTCCACACCACAGGTCCGGGCTGGGTAAAGTCGACTAAGTCTTTCATCCCTTCAGTGGGTCGATAAATGAGTACCAAGTTTGATTGAGGACTAAAACACTGGGGGTTTTGCTTCAGACTGATCACCTGATCGGGACATCTGCTCATGCACCTCAGGGCTCAAAGTCGCGTATACTGAGTTGGGCACAGTAGGCCTTGGCCCTCATGGGCTGTCACGCCACTAAGTTTGAGTTTATGTGCCCAAAAAAACACACCTGGAGAGTTCTGTCCACCAGCCAGAATGATTCACAAGAAGACTATGTGCTGCTTGCAGCACAAAAGCAATCTAAGTTTGTACAGAATGGATGTACTTTATCTGCAAAGCTCTGTTGTCTCTTCTAGGGAAGAAAAAATAATATTTCCAGAACTATCATGCGGCTTGAAGCGTGGTGGTACAAAATATGTGTATAATAAAACTTTGGACACCATTTATATTTGAAAAAGTGTTTAATATTATTAATATGTACCAGCATTTGTTCAATAATTATAGTTTTGTGAGATTGATCTGAAATATTTGTAATTATTTCCCTCTAGTGGTGCATTATTTTTGTTAAAACTTCAGCGCATGAAAGAGGTATATTTTAAACAATCGAAATTTATGATTTTAACGGTCAAATAGCGATTACGGGTTTTCTTAATAGTGGATCCCTAAAACTCCATTTCAATCCTTACAGCCTTTAATGAATAATTCCCCACGAACAATTTAGAGAGAGAAAGCCTTTTGTCTTTAACCTCTTTAATGTGTATGCTCTTTGCACACTCTTAAAATAATCCATATCCCGACAGATTTGTTGGTACTTAAGGAGAAAAAAAATGTGGAACAAAAAAACTAGTTTTTACGATGATTGATGGCAAACAAAACTGTTCGCGAGTGCACTTTCTGCAATTACTAATCTTTATTTCTCCCACAGAAAAGGGCATTAAATGAAAAATCGAATCTCGTGTGTAAGGAGGTAAGAGTGACACCACGCCTGCGCCCCAACTTTTATTGACTTTCCGGTTATAATCGATTGACCCAGATGGACGCGTGATACAATTCGCCCCCTTTTTGATATTGATGCAGCGTGATTTGCGCAAACTGCCACACATTGCTACAGAATACGCATTTCCGAACCAGGCCAGAACGGAAAAGAAAATCAAATATACTGTTAGTTCATGGGGAAGTAAAAGAAAAGGAGAGTCACAGCTTTCGAAAAAAGTGTTTTCTTTTGGCGTTTGAAATCGTGAAGGTACGTGGAAGGGGGAAGTTAAGAGTAAAAATAAAATATGTGATTTTGATGTGATTGTTACACCACGGTCATGGGACAAGCATAAAAGTGCTGAGCACTGATGTTTATCGGAGTTGCAAGTTACGGTTGAAAAGTCTTTGAACAATTCGTTATGTTGCAAAATTGCCGCTTTAACTTTATTTTTAATGTAAACGTGTTTCACTGATAGTTATTACACACACACACACACACAAAAAGAAAATTGAATGGATTGAATATTTTTATGCTAAGTGTCGTTTTATGAAAAAAATCTAAATACTTCATCAGGTTTCTGTCTCTCTGTATTTCACTCACACACAATTTTTCGATACAAAGTGAAAGGAAAGAAAAACGGCAAAAAGTAAGGTTTAAAAAAAAATCAAATTTGAAAACTGCGCAGTTGTTAAAAGTTGTTTAACTGATAGATAATATATAACACGGCTATTATTTAACATTTTTTATTTATGGATAATTAGTTAAATTATCTATTTCCTAAAAGAAATATTTAAAATGGGAATATTTGAGAGTAAAGAAATAAAAAATTAGATACTTTTTTTCTCCCTTACTTATATAATGTGTGTGTGTGTGTACGCGCATGCGTGCGTGCGTGAGTGTGACCTTAATATTAAATATTCTCTAAACTACATTACAGTATCATACATATTCTAATATTATTAATTGCATTAAAATCATATCGATTTTGTCACTGGTAAGTAGCATTTCTTAATACGTAGTAGGATTCAAAAGTTCTCGGACTGACTGAGCCTATAACGCGAAATTTTTTGCAGTAGAGCGACTATGATAACGTTTCTGTGTTGCTGCATCCTTCTCCTTTTTAAAAGTGGTTTTTTCCAAATCATGGCGTTGGTGGCTCTCCACGGTCTCGTATTTTGTAGGAGGATGCATTTAATACCCGGTGATTGAAAGAAATAACGTTTCTTGAGCAGAAAATGAACATCAAACTTTATGTTGATTTGGAAAAACCACTTTTAGAAAAGGGGAAGGGTGCAGTAATACAGAAACGTTATCATAGTCGCTCTACTGCAAAAAATTTTCACGTTACAGACTCAGTCCAAGAACTAGTCAATCCTACTACGTATATATCTTATAGAATTTACTACATTCAAGATCCCGAGAGATTTTTATAGGTAATTTTTATAGTAATTTAATTCAAGAAAATTATAAGTCATATAATCCTTATATATTTATTTAATGTAAACTGCATTTAATTATCTTAATTATTGATTTACTACGATCCATAACAAGCTCCTATACTTTCAATCTACAATGTTTAATTTTTAGGTATATTCGCCGTATAACGCGCACGCGCCATTTTTGGTAACCTGAAATATGCATGTGCAATATTCTAATATTTATAAGTTATGTATTCGAAGTAATATACCAGGCTTTTGGACAATTGTATACTTCTAGAGCTAAAACCCTAAGTAGCACAAAAAAAAGAGGTGTTAGAAAATATTTGGATGTTAGATAGTGAAAAAGCATTTACAAAAGGAGGCAAAAATAAATAAATAAATAATAAATAATAATGAAAATATGTATAAATATTTCTTTTTTTAAAATTCGTTACTGGTTTTGGTCCTCCCCACCGTAATTAATTAACATAAAACGAAACTTAAAAATATGTCAACAATTTCTTCTATTCTTTAAAAAATTGTATATGCCCCAAGAAATTTTTATATCAAACACACCAGAACTAAATCGTAGCTTCCCAAAGTAGTTTCTACGGTCTCCTAGGGATCCTTGTAATTGCGGAAGGGGTTTATGGAAAATTAAAATATATTTAAGGATGCGTGGGCAACGTTTGGAGTTTGCGAAAGGTTTTATATAAAGTAAAATATTTGCAACCCATTTCCATGATTATGAAAGTTAATATAAATTAGTAATAATTTTTACATGTTAAAAAAATTAGAGTAAAAATTAAGAATTTAAAGATGAGATTTTTAAACAGATACATGAAGTAAAGGGTGTTTTTTTAGAGGTATAGGACTTTAAATTGCAATAAAACAGCGATGTATTATTCGATTGACATGAATTTTTTTTACTCGAAAGATAATCTTGTGGCATTACATTTTAAATATGATTTCTGGCATAGGACTGCCACGGCTGGCTCGGATGTAGTCCAATCTGGACGTCCAATTTTCGATGACTTTTTCCAACATTTGTGGCCGTATATCGGCAATAGCCCGGCGAATGTTGTCTTCCAAATGGTCAAGCGTTTGTGGCTTATCCGCATAGACCAATGACTTTACATAGCCCCACAGAAAATAGTCTAGCGGTGTTAAATCACAAGATCTTGGAGGCCAATTCACAGGTCCAAAACGTGAAATTAGGCGGTCACCAAAGTGTCTTTCAATAAATCGATTGTGGCACGAGCTGTGTGACATGTTGCGCCGTCTTGTTGGAGCCACAGCTCCTGCACATCATGATTGTTCAATTCAGGAATGAAAAAGTTAGTTATCATGGCTCTATACCGATCACCATAGACTGTAACGTTGTGGCCTTGATCGTTTTTGAAGAAGAATTCCACCAGCCCATAAAGCGCACCAAACAGTCAGTTTTTCTGGATGTAACGGTGTTTCGACATACACTTGTGGATTAGCTTCACTCCAAATGCGGCAGTTTTGTTTGTTGACGTAGCCATTCAACCAGAAGTGCGCTTCATCGCTAAACAAAATTCGCTTATGAAAATCGGGAACAACGGCAATCTCGTTTTGGGCCCATTCGACGAATCTACGCCTTGCTTGATGATCGTTTTGATGAATTGCCAAACCAAACTGAGAATAAATCACTTGACAGCTGTTAAATCGGTCGCCATCTTGGAAAGTAATGCTAACTTAAACTTCTATACCTGAAAAAAAACACACTCTTTACAAGTACCGACAAGCCCTGCCAATCTTCAGCCTTGCCGAAGTAATGACGATCGCGCATGCGGCAGTCGATGCAGATTTAAATAGGAACGGCATCACGCTGGGACAAGTCTTGACTAAAATACGGTAGTATGAATTAGTTGTGCTCAGTTTCATTTTGTTTTAAGCAGGATTTAGAAGTGAAATGAATGTCAGTGTAGTTCTTTGTTGTGTTACGAAAATAGAAGTAGAAAAAAAATTAATTTCTTTATTTTAATACACAAAAATTGTAATTTTAATAATTACAACTTCAGATATCCCAATATTTTATTTCTACTTTATTTTTTTGCCAGCATTTACCATTCAGGATATCAAAGTTAAATTTATACTTTTTTTCTAATATGCACTAAAATAAAGTTGTTTCTCTTGAGGGTTCATGGCCAAGTTTTTGAGGTAAAAGAGGGCCATGGACACAGTAAGTTTTGGAATTAGGTAAATAAATAATTAAATAAAACTGTAAAATTAAAGATATGTGTATAATATTAATAAAAATAAACCTCTCCAGCCAGGGATATCTTGAAGCATGGACCAACTAGGCCCAGGCTCAGGGCCTTGGCCACAATGGGGGCCTCGTCTCGTTTTCGACAAGGCCTTAATAAGATCATCATTCGAATAATTTCTATGGTCAAAGGTTTTTTTCCGGTTGAATTCTCTGAAAAACTGGGAATATCAGACAATATATCAACTGGCAAAACGGGATGACCCTCGTCCATGTATAGGCCTAGTCCTACCATCATTACTCATTAGCCGGCTCATGACTCATTAGTAAATTATTACTCATTAGTCAAAAGCTGGCAGTCAATCGAGCCGGTTTATGCGATTGTAAGTCACGCATTTATTTGTTTCGGGTTATTCTTTGTACGAGTATTTGACAACGTATGTTGTGTACCTTCTACTTTTAAGAGTAATAGGTGGGGCCGACATTCGTGTAAAGGCCAGGGCTTAATTTTGCGTAGGGTCCCAGGGTCTCAAGACGTCCCTGTATTCAGCTTGTAATAGTAATTTACATATAGGTAAATTAATTTTAATAAAGTAAGTCAATAAATAATACTAACATTAAATTAAAAATATGAAGAAAAAGAAAAGTAATTTTAAAAAGTAGGAAAATTTAAATAAGTAAAAGAAGATTATAATTCTGCCTATATATGAGAGAAAAATTCTTAACATTCATCGAAAGAAAAAAATAAGCTTTTTTTTTTTTTTTTTAAAGATAATTAGTTTTGAATACTTCAAAAGAGGAGACATAAACCTTTTTCTTTCTTCTTTTTTTTAGAATTTACTTTCCCAAGATGGGGTTATCTTAGAAAAAGAAAAGTTTCAGGATCATTTTAATAATACAATTAGTAACAAAAATATTGAATATTCTAACATTTAGCTAGAATTTGACCTTTTAAGAATGTTCTTATTCAATTTTTATATAAAACTCTAAGCACAAAATAGCCCATATTTTCTTACTTAAATTATGTAAAATGCACTATATACGAATGGACACATACCTTTAAAATTTTCGGAAACACCACATTTAATATGATTTAGAACAATAGTCTTCAATCATCCTGACGCCTGTTACATGAAAGGTATTTTTACCACGGACACAAGGGAGATTTTTAGTGTATAATCTTAGCTCATTTATATTTATTATGTGCAATACTTCTATTATTATTCGTAAAGTAATAATTTATTCTGCTTTCTGATCCGGCACTAACAAGGTCTTGAAAATACTTTCTTCATTGAGAGGTTGTAATAAATATTCTAGCGCATATTTATTACACTTTTTATTTATACTTTAAAATATAATAATTTGAATGATGTGTGTTTGATGCTTAACGAATTCGACAACCGATAGGGATTGCAAACCATTGCCAATATATTGCAGCCTTTTGTTGTCAACATATATTCTTAAGATTACCAGGACATGTACGATAGAGTAAAATGTCAAAAATAAGACTCTTCGTTTATAAGACGTATAGCTTTAAAAATTTCCAATAGAGTTTAGATTTTTTTTGTGATCCTAATAAAGGTATTTTAATCCTTCTGTAGGAAAACAAAAATAATTTCTTAGTTCAAAAAATTATTTCTCTTGTTTAATTTAAGTTGAACATAATTTTTGAGCTCATAATACATTCTTATGTTTAGGTATTATTTATTTAAAAAAAGTATCTCTTAAATATGAAAAGTATTTTTACAACAATAAAAACAATAATAACAATATAAAACAATACACAAAATATAGTATCTTATAGTAAAATATTAAGATAATTTCTTTAAAAAATGATAAAACTTTGAAAATTTTTATTTTTTCCTCTTTTTTGACACATAAAACTATTTTTTTAAAGAACTATGTACTACTTCGGCTAAAAAAAAACAAGTTCACTGTATGCACAAGTATCCTGTATAGAAGTATAAAAAATTTGGAACCATATAGTGCAATAATTTTTTTTTAAAAGTGTACCTATAAGCAACAAATTATGCTTTGGAGAAAAAGTGAAAAAACTAAACATTCGTAAACGTTTGTTTACATTTTTGTCAGTTACTTTCATAGTTTAAGCTTATTTTATCAACGAACATATAAGTGTTATACATTTTTAGATTCAGAGAAATATGTAGTATTTTTTAGTGCTAAAATTGAAAATGTTTTGAATGTGTATGATGTCCTGGTTCCCTTAAGAAATTTTGTAAAAAGACTTATTTGTCTATCTTCTTAAAAATCTGATTACTTATGAAATGAACAGGAAAATTATGCAATTCATACAAACTAAACTTGTACAAACATACATACAAACTTGTCCCCTCCCTAAAAAAAATCTGATTAAACCAATTACAAGGATAAATAAACAATGGAAAAGTGAACTTGAAGCTTTTATTGTCTAACTAGGCTATAAGTTTGATTTTTTCCATATAACATATTTGTTAAAAAGTTATGAATTTTAAAAAGTAAGTCAAATATATTTATATTAAATTCACGAATAAACATAAAAAGTTAAATTTACCATATGGGGCACATCATCATATTTCGTAAATTACTTTCACAATTTAACTTCTAAAAAAATAGTTTTTTTTTATAAAAAATTCAAGTATTAATTTTGGTTTTGTGAATTTTCGACAGCGGAATTTGTTGTTTATCTGAATGAGCAATTTTACTCAATTATATAAATTTCTTCTTTTTCCTTTTTTTTTTTTTTTTGCTTTTCTTTTAAATTTAGCTAAAGCATTTATTTCCTTAGCATCATATAAAGCTGCATATTTTTTGAATTTTTTTTCTTTTAGATAAAGTTTTCTCTTGAAATCATATAGTCTATAAAGCCATTTTTTTATAAATATAATTCTATCAAAATATTCGAATGCAAACAATATGTGGATACTGTATAACTTGTGCACATTTAAATATACAATCTTTAAAGCTTAAAAATCTTAAATTCAAAAAAAGTTATATTTATTGCTTCAATAAAAAAAAGTTTGAACAAAAATAAAATCATCTGTAGAATAAAACAACAATAAATTTTTTTAAATTTATTGAACAATCCCAAGAAAAGAGCAGTTTTTTAAGCCAGAAATTGTTACGAAACGATATAATATTAATCAGAGTGAGTGAGTGGCTATTAGTGACGGACTTCGTAATTTTTAACCGTGGTCAAGCGACGAGGAGGACGTTTGAGCCTCGATATATTTAACATGCATCGCTCCTCTACACCGTGAGTCTTCAGCGGTACTATAGGCTTGAACTCAAGGGGCAGGGCCCGGCTCTAGTAATTTTACCGCACCGGACAAAAAAGAAAAATGCCACCCTCCCTCCAAACAAAAAAATTATAATTAAAAAAGATAAATCGTTCACAAAGAAACACACCTATAAAACTTGAATAACTCTTGAGAACAAAAAGGCAACATAACAATATGTATATAAAGTCTTAAAAGTATAAAATATTTCGAAATGAAGCACATATTTACATTATTTCAAACGAATAAAATGTAAAAGAAGAAATAGCCCATTTCAGCAGGCTAATTTTTTCGAAAAAGAGTCCACTGATGGTGGGGCTTCACAAGCGTTTATTTTAAACAACAATAACTACACTCAAGACTAAAATAAGACATCTCCTGTAACTCCTTATCTACTATAAACTCTTATTACTCTTGTTCTCTTTTTGGATAGCTGACATCGAACATCGTATGGATGAAAGGAATGTCCGTTGTGATCCCATTCCTGGATGAGGAGAATGTTACTAGTGAAAAATGTGTAAATCTATCAAATTTTCTGATTTAACATATACTCCTGTCTGGAACCCTTCAAGTTTCAATATAAAAGAAAACTGATATTAAACATACAGAGTACAGAATAAGGAAATAAGATACATTAAATGAAATACCTAATTCCCACCCAATAATATTTCAGAAAATAAATCAAATTTTTTAAACAATTTTTTTTTATTTCGATCCAAATACCGCCTCAGACAGGGGTCCGATTTGTCCGGCCCTAGAGCCTCCCCTGAGTCCGGCTACGAGTCCGTTACCTTGATCATTAGGCTACCACGGCCATTATATTAATGAATAGACAAATAAAATAAAGCAATGCAAATGTTCTTAATTTATTATTATGTACATTAAGAAAGCAAAAAGATTCAAAGGGATTAAGGGATTTATAAATATTATTCGATCAAGCATAATTTCTTTTCAGTACTTTTGACTAGATCTTTAGAAAATATTTCATCAAAATTTTAAAAAATTCTTTTGATAGAAATGTAACATGAAAAAGGAGGTTTTATGCTTTCAATGATTTAAAAAAACGTTTTTCTTTTATAAACATAAACAAATTAATGGACTTTAAAGAGCTATATTACAAACTTTTTCTACTGAAAATCAATTTCACATATCAGTATTGAATTTTTCGATAGCTAAAAAAACTCTTATTTTATTATCACTTTTTAGAGTACTTAATGATATAATTAATTTCATGGAGTAATTCTCCAGCTAGTATCAAAATTTCACTGCTCGTGAGTAAAGAATTTTTCATTTCTTAAGGCTGTCTTCGGTTAATGTTAAAGAATAGGACCCAAATTTGGAACATTTTTTCGGATATAAAAGAAATGAAAAATTAATATGATATTCTGGCTTCTCTATCCTTTAGAGCAGTGCTTTGCAACCTTTTTATCGCTGCGAACCAATCAACGTTTGAAAATTTTACCGCAGCCCTCTGAGGGTGGGACACGTTGATTGTATTTATTTTAGATTGTTTTGATTTAACAATTTTAATTTAGTCACATTTAAATATGCCTTCAGAATAAAATGTAGCTGCACCAAAAATGAATAAAAGTGATTTAACGTGGAATATAAAGTGATTTCCTTGGAAGTTGCGCAAATCCGAGAGAAATGCACCACTTTAAATACAATGGCAATAGTTTAATGTTCTTTAGGCGGCCCGGCACCCTTTGATCCATGGACCGGGGATGCGGATCACTGCTTTATATATAGAGAACAGCATTTTTTATTATACTTCCCAATTTTTAGTGAGTTTATCCTTTTTTTCTAGTATAAAATGTGTTTCGCGTTTTTTCTCCTATACCATAATGTTAAATGAGCAGCTATCCCTTCACATCTTAAATATAAAAAAATAGTATTCATGGAATACTTTGAAATTTTTAAAAACACTATTTTGTCAAGGTATCCGACTACATTCGGAACCGTGATTTTAAAAAAGCGCATAAATGGATAATTTTCGTGATATTTAGTGTCACTCAGATTAGAATACATGCATAAAATTGTTTTAAGGACATTTTGACAAAAATTTTTTATTTATATATAATATTTTGGCAAAAAATTAACTTATAACAATCTTTCTTCCAAATGTTCTCCTTTTGTGAAAAATAGCTCTATTATAATAATATTTCGCCTGTATATAGCTCAGACCTCTCTACAGAGGCTCAACTAGAATTTTTGAAAAATTCACATTATTTTCAAAGTTACCAGCCATTGAAATAATTATTGGCGTTTTTTTTCTTAAAATTGCTCCCGTCTGTTGTCGTAAAATATGAATAAACCCACTTCTAAATTACATATTTCAAAAATTCTAGTTGAGCCTCTGCAGAGAGGTCTGAGCTATATACAGGCAAAATATTATTATAATAGAACCATTTTTCACAAAAAGGGAACATTTGGAAAACAGATTTATTCTAAGTTCATTTTTTGCCAAAATATTGTATTTAAATAATTTTTTTTGTCAAAATGTCCTTAAAACAATTTTATGCATATATTCTAATCTAAGTGACACTAAATATCATGAAAATTAGCCATTTATGCGCTTTTGAAAATCACGGTTCCGAACGTGGTCGGATACCTTAACAGAGGGTATGAGTTTTAATATTGCGAATTTCCATGGCAATTGAGGCATTTTTCTGTCTGAAAATGTGCTTCGCATTTAGTTTAGGCTGTCGTACTTTTACCGAAGCCAGCCTAAAACTATTTTCTGTTAACAATTTCCGAAAAAAGTCGCAATTAATTCTAAAAGATCTGCTTTATTATCAGTACTAACAGTTACCCACCCGCTTCTATGGCTACGTCGTGATACTGTGTAACTCTATTTTTTTTTTGTAAGCTATTGATATGTATGTCCTACCATTAAGCTTCCAATTGTATTCAAAAACATTTTTATAGCCCCTCCCCTTTTTGATTTAAAAAGGACAGGACTTTAATTTCTTATGCGGAAATATATTTATCTTTTGCGTGCTTCCTGTTATACCCCCTCCCCTTCTCTCATTAGGAATCGACTTCCGCATCGATCTCTACTTAACAAAATGATTTTTTTTTTATAAAAACTAAAAAACACCCTTTTATAGTGAATCGAACTAAGTTGTAACTTAAGCTTTTAGTCACCAAATCTGGAAATGGAATCTGAAATTAGTCGCCAGATGCGGGATGGTATCTGAAAATGAGAAATCGTTAATCTTGATCAGGACAATGGAACAAAATTATTAAATTATTGTATTGTCATCGGTCCTGGACAAATGAGCAAAACTTCGAATTAATCTGACCTTTTAAAGTGGGTAAAAATTGAGTTCAAAGCACTGGCTTAGGTAGCTCTGAGGGGGCCCTGTATCAAAATTCCTTCGGGGCCCTTTTTAAGATATGGAGCTCTGTGAGTGAGACTGTAGTTGCACATGTTGGGACCCCTGTAGCTCGGGGGCCTCGTATCATTGATACGGCGGTAGCTACGCCCCTGGTTCAAAGATTCCGTTACATAAACAAGTGAAGCTTATAAAAGGGTGTTACAAAGAAACATACTTGTCAAATTCAAAATCCGTATGTCTCTTAGTTCTGGAGAATTCGTGATGAGTTGCTTTTTTCTTCCTATACTTAGATGATATTAAAATTAGTACGTAAACGTATAACGCGCCCCAGTACTTTCAAGATACAATTTTTAGTTTTTAGATAACCCCCCTTTATGACGAAGAGAAATGAAATGTAAGCGCGCAATGCTCGTATGTTTTGAAGTCATTTGTTCGAGATATTATTCCAAGCTGCTTCGAAAAAAATAGTACACTTTTAGAATTACAACCCTTTTTTATAAGAAATGCCATTTCTTTTAAAGAAACAGTATTTCGATATATGTAGAAGTCAAATTTTTTCTGTGCTCATCTTTCTTTTTTTTATTATTTATTTTTTAAAGTTCTGATTTAGATACCCTGCGTATAACACACATCCTTAAGTTCTCTCTTATTTTTCAATTCCTACTATTAGCTCACACTCTCTATATATTTATTTATTTATCTTCGTGGAATTTTCAATCGTTAATGAAATACATTTTAAATCGCTCAATTGATCTGAAATTTTATATACATGATTAATTTTTATGACAATACAAACATTTAACTATAATTAATAAAAATTAATTGATTAAAACTAATTATTTAAAGAATTATAAATACAGCCATGTTGGCATCATTTTTGGCGACTTGTGTCAAAACTTGAAAAGGTCTTTTCCTCACATTTTAAAGCGCTCGTTTGAGTTGAAATTTTCTGTACGCTATTGTTTCGGGTAAAAATACGATAATTTAATTATAATTAATTAAAATTAATTGACTGAAACTAATTATTTAAAGAATTACAGATACAGACACGTTGGTTGCATTTTTAGCGATTTGGGTCAAAACTTTACCCTCACTTTTTAAAGCATTCAGTTGAACTGAAATTTTATATACATGATTGTTTTGGATGACAATACGATACTTTAATGATAATTAATAAAAACTAATTACCACTTAATGTTGTGATTCTGTCATATGTATATACATATTTATATTAATTGTAACTATTTAATAAAAAGTAGCTAAAACAAAAAATTTTCTTTGTTGATCTGAGTAAGAATTGATTTAATTTTTTTCTATACTACTTGTTTGTGTTAAAAGTGCACGTTATACGTCGAATTGTACGGTATGTGAATCCTAAACGTACTTTTATCACGATTGTATGATAAATATATTTGACTGATACTTTAATACTATTGGGGGAATATATATACTGAATAATCACATGCATTGTCAGATGTTTATTTTTTTATTTTACAAATGCCAGGCCATTGACCATCCGGTCATTAGGCAACGGGCTCTCCAATACCTTTTTACAATGCAGTTAAGATCATTCAGTGCAGAGCACTCGTCCAAATGAGCGGCAGTCATGTCTTGTCCAGTGTCACACAAAACGCAGATAGGTGAAGTCACTAAATTAAAACGAAACAGATGAGCACAAAGGCAGTCATGTCCGGTTAAAAGTCTAAATTTAGCCACAGCAGCAGCACGAGGAGAACTTGGAATACCGTGGGATTTCTTACATAGTGTACTCCAAGGCTTATCACGAGCAACACGAGAAGCTGTAAGGCGAAATGATTCCCTAAAAATCCTTTTAATTTCCAGTTTGGCAGAATGAAGTGTCAGGTCTCTGCGAAAGTTCTGAAGGATACCCGTTCCCTTTTTTGCCCAAAACTCTGCCCTCTCATTTCCCCAAAGACCACAGTGGGATGGTACCCATTGAAAGACGATCTTTCCTTTTATCTTCCCCAGGAGTTCTCTACAGTTCTGCACACGTAAACAATTATTCTCATTATAGTTGGACAAAGCCTGAAGGGCAGAAGTAGAATCTGAAAGAATTACAGCTCTTTCAATGGGGAAGACGAACAGCAAGTTGCTGAAGGGCTATATGTATAGCTTCAACCTCACCATCAAAGTGAGTTGTCAAAGGGCCGGCGTGTAAATAGAAGGAGAAGAGGTGACTAAAAACACCAATGCCAGCGCCTTGGGCAAAGTCCAAGAGTGAGCCATCTGTGTAAATGTGAAGCCACTCCTCCGGTGGGAAGCGGGTATTGATAGTTTCCAAAGCTATAGCGTGAAGAGCAGTTGGACTAAGATCACGTTTTCTCACATTCAGAACAAGGTCCAATCTGATGTCGAGTATTGCGTAGTCGAGTGGGTTAGCAAAAGACAGTAATTCAAAGGGCACATCATTAATGACTTTATATTGAATGTTCTCACGAACACATTGAATAAAGCCCTTTTGAGTCTTAAGATTACGTCCTCCATCGGAATCATAGTCCCGCCAGAATGAATTATTTGGGAGTCTAATAAGTCTATTGAAGAGAATAGCAGCATTCTTCTCAATTATATTAGTGAATGGCTGAAGGTCGCAAAGTAACTGCATGGCAAGTACTGGAGTAGTTTTAACTCCGCCAGTGATCATGCGAAGGGCTTGGTTATGGAAAGCGTGTCAAGAAGTTTTCTAATGTTCTCTGAGGCAGAGATCAGCACCTCATTGCAATAATTTAGAACTGGTTGAATATATATGTCCTGTAAGTTGTATTTAAGGTATCCTTATTGCATCCCCATTTAACTCCGGTCAATCTTTTAAGAATGGAGAGTCGCTTTTTTGCCTTAGAAACAACAAGCTCAGCATATTTAGTCCATTTCAATTTGTTATCAAGAGCGCAACCCAAATAAATTGAAACATCATTCTGTTGAACAGGCATACCGTTATAAACCAATTGGGGACAGAATGGTTGTCTATTTAAAGTGAAGAACTGACAAGTAGTCTTCTTTAGGTTTACAGTCATATTATTTTCAATACACCAAAGGTGTAATCTTTCAAGGGTCAGATTTAGGATGGTATTTAGTTTGGACTGATCCCTCTTTGGTGTGCTGCACCAGATGGCAAGGTCATCCGCAAATAGAGCCGTATTGGTCAGTCCATCAGATGCCAAGAGATCAGGGAGATCATTAATAAAGATGTTGAATAAGATAGGACTAATCACAGTGCCTTGGGGCAGGCCAGTTTCACTTTGTTTAAAACTGGAAATAGCATTTCCAAAACGAACGGCCGAGAAACGCTGAGAAATGAAGTTCCTTATCCACATAAGCATATTATTGCACACACCCAGGGTCTGCAATTTTTGAATACATTTAAGCCGCCAAACTTTATCAAAGGCTGCTTCAAAATCCACAAATAGGGCAAGAGCAGAGTGTCTCTGATCAAGGGCGTCCTTGATGGACTGGCCAAGAAAAACAACTTGTTGGTTTGTGGACTGACATTTTCTAAAGCCAGCCTGAGAAGAGGTCAGGAGATTATTAGTTTCGAGGTAACAGTCGAGTCGAGAAGTGATCATTCTTTCCATGACCTTAGATAAGATACTTGTTAGTGAGATGGGGCGATAACTGTTTAAATCATCCAGAGGTTTGTTCTTTTTAGGAATAGGAACAACTATTGCCTTCTTCCAGATTGCAGGCACACCATACTTCCAGCTATGGTTATACAGTGTCAAAAGCACAGAAAGTGCATTACAGCCAAGGTGTTTCAAAAATTCAGGGTGAAAATTATCTGGTCCGGGACTCTTAGCACACCTTATGTGCCCAACAGCCTCTCTTAGCTGTGAAATACTAAAATTTCGATGGAAAATCTCATGTCCATGAGATTGAGACGAAGCAATATTACGGATTTCTCGCCCAATAATTTTCTGTCTGGTCTTAAGGCTCTTTTTTAGGCGTTGTTTAGTTGAATGAAATGAATTAAAGGAGTTGGAAATATCCATGTCGTTAGTTAAAACACGATTACCGACTCTCAAAGGTTCCGTCGAAGAAGTATTCGCCCTATTCTGAATCTTGTTTACAAAATTAAAAACCTTTTTTCCATCCTTCCTGTAATCGATTTTTTGTTATAAAATTATTGAAACAATTACGTTTCGCGGTAAGAATTTCCTTTCGAAGGAGGGCGACTCTCTTTCTCCAGTTTTGGACATCCTCTGGATTTTTACTTTGTTCAGCAATAAAACGGGCAGTAGAAGATTTCTCTTTTAAAGCAACGAGATTTTCATTCCAAAAGGGTTTATAGTTAAACTGCTTGCCCCTAGGAATCCATTTCTTAGCAGTTTCAAAGATAATTTTTACAAATCTGGAGAAAACTCTATCGAATTATTTTAGATTGTAAATAATTAATGTATTTGTCTTAATATTTCTATCTTAACAATTACTAAAATTTGCTTACAAAATTTTTTAAATTTCGATGTATTTATAAGGGAATTTTTTTTTATCGAGTTTAGTTGTATATTGGAAACACATAATGTCGGTGATTTTATTTAATTCTGAGGAATGCGCTATAAGACTTCGACGTTGAGATAATAAAACGAAAAAGGGAATTCAAAACTCATTTACAAATTAAAGAACGTATTTTTTTCAGCAATTTTTTTATTCGTAATTATAAGATTACTCAGAATTTGTATCAATATTTTTTAGCTATAAATACTTAGTTATTTAACGTATCTTAAATATTAAATAGAAATCACTGATCCCCAATGAATTAATCAAATATTAAATGTGTGAATTACCAATAAAAAAGTTTGTGTAAATTTTTAATTGTGTTTGTATTCTCAACCGTATTCTTTATTTTGATCTTGAATACCAGTTTTAAATTTAAAAAAATAATGTTTACTATTTTTTTATTTTGAATTAATAATTGACTCTTTAAAGTATTAAATGAAACTGATTCATTTAATGTGTGTGTGCTGTGCTTCGCGAACAAAATATTAATTGCTTACAAATAATACAAAACTGTTTTTTTTCTTTCTGTTTATTTATTGTTTTTTATTGTCATTACTTAATTTTTTTTTCCCCAAGAAAAACATTTTTTGATCCAGCCATTCAGAATATACAAAGAATGTCGGTTATTTGCGAATTTTAACCCTTTGAGTTTGCAACGGATACCGGTAGGAAGTGTGGCTCGGTGGTCTAGGGGTATGATTCTCGCTTTGGGTGCGAGAGGTCCCGGGTTCAAATCCCGGCCGAGCCCTTCAAATTTTTTTTCTTTCCACTATTCATATATTTGATTTAAAATAATTATTAAAACTGAAATATTAGTTAGTGTTGTTTGAGAGAATAGAAATACATTCAAAGTAAGGGAGCAAATTTATGCACCTTTAACTTTTCGCTCAAACACAGAAAACGATTTTAAGATTTAACGACCAAAGGTGATATTTGAAAACTTATTCACCCATACAATAAGTGATTCTTAATTTTTAGCATGATGTATTTTTTTTAATGTAGATCCCTCCCACAAAAGTAGTCTGCGTATTTAATTTTTAGTATTTTTAGCACAATGTATTTTTTAAAATGTAAATCCCTCCCACAAAAGTAGTCTGTGTGCGCCACTGTTATTGATACACATTCTTTAATGAAAATAGCATAATTGCACTTGATTTTTTAAATTCGACTTTTCATTTAACCAAATAGTACTAAAATGGCAAAATTGATAAATTTGCAAAAAAAAAAAAAGAATGCTTGAGCAATGACTTGTTTTATGATTTTATTGAACTGAAATAAACACTAGTACCTATACCTCAAGCAATAATATTTTTAACGAGTAGGTGGAACACTAAATTTATTTCAAATAATAAAAATGTTGTTTCAAAATCTCATTTTTCATTTTGTTTAGAAAAATGTCAATAGACTTCAAAATAAATAAAATGAAGCCCAAAACTATTTCAACATGTTGGTTGCCACAATCTGAACACAAAATATCGCTTTGATAATATGAAATTAGAATCGATATAGTTCGCACAATTACAAGTAAATAAATATTATACAAATATAAAAATAAATATATGATGTTAAAGACAGATTGAAATAATACTTAGAAAGACTTACAACTTAAATAGTTCAAAGTGTATTTTTAGAGTTAAGTTTTGATATATTATTATCAATGTATCTCTATCACCACTTCAAATAAAAAGGAAAATCGAGAACTATTTATAACGAAACAATGTACACATATGATATGAATCGATTTCATTATAGTTGTTTTGCTTGTTATGAAGTACAGATAAAACAAGACTGTAAAAAGAAAACTTTCACACATATATTTTTGTTCTATGATTATTTCCTGAAAATATAACTAAGAGTTAATCAATTCATAATTACACGGCTTAAATACGATTGAAACGTGTTTGAAAAAAATTGAGATTTCCACATACATTCTTGAAATGAGCTACCGAATAAATGTAAAACAAGTGTAAAAATATGCAAAGTAAGGCAAACTAAAATGTGTAGAAAAAGTAAGTATATTTAGTTCCATGCGTAGTACTTGCTTAAGATTTATTATTATTATTGCTCGCAAATTTTATATTGATTAGTTATTCAATATTTGTAATATTAAATTCAAAATAAAAAATAAATAAACTTAGGAAGGAATACACACGATATAAATTACTACCAAATAGTTGACATTTAGCAAATACAGAATAATTTTCTGTTTGTGTCTTGGAGCGATAAGTGTTTGGCATGGATTTGGTGCACCATACATCGCTCATTGCCATCCAAAATTTTTTATCCTATAAAAAAAATTTTCAAAAGTATATCGGGTATCGGTAAAAAAAATGTGCATCGGGCTCGGCCGGGATTTGAACCCGGGACCTCTCGCACCCAAAGCGAGAATCATACCCCTAGACCACCGAGCCTTGTTGACAAAGGAATCAAAGAGTGAAAAAACAAAAGCACCTTATACATTGCTTGAACTTTAATAATTTAAGAAATACTTTTGCTCTTGATTCATAAAAAAAAGAGAGAAAGAGAAAAAGTGAACAAATAATAATTAATTTTACCACATTTGAGATTGTTTATAAATTTTATTTTAAAAATTTGTATATAAAGAATACAATTCTTTAAATATTTGGAATAAAAGAACAAGTAACACAGCTGAAACAGAGTTTGATAAATTTAAAAAATGAATTACAATAGAATATTCAATACATTTCTGGATATTTATTTCCTTTATTGAAACAAATAGGCGTGCTTTGCGAAATAATTTTCTTTATTTTATAAGTTAATTTATTTTTAAATTTAAATTAAATTTATGTCCTGTTACAGTTTCATCTAAATTAAGCACCAATCTTTAGAAATTTTTTTTGCTTTCTTTCAGCATTAGTGATTGGAATTCGTCCAATGTAATGAATTTCTAAATATAATTTATAAGTAAAAAGTTTCCTCTTGAACGCGCGCGCGCGGAATACTATTATAAATTAATTTATTCATAAACTTATAAAAGTCTGGTTTCTCTAAGAAATGAATGGGGTTCAATTTTAAAACATAAATGAAACATTACAATTTTCCTTGAGTAGAATTTGCTGTTGTTGTTATAAGAATAAAAATCTTTGTAATTTGATCACCATTTGTATTTAAGATCCCATATTTTAAAAAATAAAAAATAAGTCGTGAAATCGAAAAAACGTTGTAAAAAATATATATATAATTCAAAGTAAATAATTGTACTAAATTCTGCTAAAAATACTATTTCAATTAATTTGTCTTTATATGTATATATATTTATTATTTTTTTTAAATGTTACATATTTTTCTTTTCTTATCTGATGTTTTCGATTTCCGCAAGCACTACTCTCCTATAAAGCTAATTTTCATCAAATTTCTCTTAAATCGCTCAACAGATGGCGCCCTTTTTGTGAAAAGATTAAAGCAATATTAATTTAAAATAAACAGAACAATGTGTAATTAAAATTATTTTCCGGAAAAAGAATAAACCATGAAACAATAGTTTTGGTATGTCTATTATTATAAGTCACAATTAGACGTCGGGGGCGTAGCTCAGATGGTAGAGCGCTCGCTTAGCATGCGAGAGGTACCGGGATCGATACCCGGCGCCTCCAATTTTTTCTACACTTCGTACACTTCACGTAGTAATAAACATTTTGCTTCTTTTTTTTCCTTTTGTTTTTTTTTATAATTAATTGGCAGTGGCTGAGAGATAAATTCATGAAAAGATACTCGTAATTGTGTAACAAATAAAAATGTGATGACTAAAGAGAACTTTTGGGGCAGTACTTCAAAGTTTTAAAACTTCAGTTTTTTGTGTGTTATTATGTGTTATAAACAAAAAAGTTATTCTGTTACTGGGATTTTTTTTTTTGTTAAATTATGTTTCAATTTTAATCATGCTTTATTATATTGAGACTATGATGAGCAAACTTTGGCAGCAACAGCTAAGAGAACGGAAGAAAAAGAAATGGCGAACTAAATAATGTAATTTATTATAAAGCGCCAGAAAGATTGTGAGCTGTATGTTTTGAACATTCTTTTACATTAAAACAATGAATGAAGTTGTGATTTCACATTTCTTTTGTTTATTCCTACACAATCTTCCAGTTTTTTCAACTTTAATATGAAATCATTAATATTTATCTGAGCGGGGGGATTCAATTTTATGCACATACAAAAATCTAAAATCCTTTTCTGAGTAAGTTCACAAAACTGGATTTTATACATGCAAAAAAAATGTTCTAGTTTCTACTGAATTTTTCGCATGCGTAAAAAAATAGAACATTCCCACAACTGACATTTTAAAAAGATATTTAAATTGAAAATTATAATTCTTTCAAAGACTGCAGTGGGCTGGACAGAACCTCATCTTGGATCATGTTTGGCTCACCTGGTCGTAGTTTGCCCATCGCAGTATTAGATGAATGCATAACTTTTATCATAAAATTATTATTAATTATTTTTATTTAATTACAAATATTAATATTTTTAGACATTATCTAAATTTGCTGTTAATAGGAGCAAATAAAAAGGGAAGATAATTCCTTTCTCAAGTCTGATTTGTTGAAAAATTGGCTATGGTATTTATATAATTTTTTAAAAAAATCCTTCGCTTTTGAAACTCTTTGTCATCTGTTAAATAAGCTAAATAACAAAATGATATTACCTCATAAACTCATGAGCAACAAACTGATTTAAAATAAAGTTATACAAAATAAAAATGTGAATCCCGAGGATTTGTTTAATCAAGACGTTTAAAAACAACAGTAGCTTGATATTTAAGTACACAAATTTTTATTGGCAAGGGGGATCCTTCATTGCCAAAACAACCAAATGACATCGATTGCTAGTATACAAAGTATAGCGTACAACTACATCCGTTGCCAATGCTCAAAATAACATATATATATACGAATAAAGAGTCAATGGACCGCAAATAATTCTAAAAGGTAGCAGGTATTTCACATTCGTACATTCCCCCATCCTAAATTATTCCGACCCCAGAATTAACTAAGATTTCATTAAGTCAGCTGATGTAATTGTGAAGTTCAGTTGACCAACTTTCCCGTTTTTGAATTTTTTTTTTTTCTTTCGTTAATTTTATATTTGGATTAAGAGGTTCTCGATACTTTACCTACTTTCACAGTTATGGATTTAGATTTTGAGTTTCTTTTCCTTTTTTTCAGCTTAAGTTACTTGTGTGTGTTCCTTTTATCCCTCCTCTTTAGACTTCAGTTTTTTTTAGCTTAACTTATTTTTTTCTTCTATGTTTGCACCTAGGTTTCTTACTTTTCTTTTACTTTTTTAACTGGTTTCCATCACTCGTTTACGCTGCGTCTCTGCGGATTTGTGTTTAGTAACAATTTGATTTCATCAAAACTGTATTCGAAGATTCCAAAACCTTTTTCATTGAGTTGTAGGTAAAATGGATTAATTAAAACTTTTTTTAAAAAAAATCAATATAGGATCTATGTAAAAAATATTTTGATTGATTGATTGCATTCTTAATTCAGAAACACGCCCGCCCCTCTTCAGAACAATTTGCTACATCTGATCTTACAACATTAAACACACTTTTGGTTTCTTTGATGTGTTTTACGATTATTTTACATGCATTTACGTCTTTCTTTCTGAAAAATTCCTCTTATGCTTATTTTAAGCTCTTCAAACTACATTTCACACTCCTTATTTCAAATCTTCACCTGTGATAAAACGGTTTCTTCTTCAAAATAATTAGTATAATCAATATTATTTCTTACAGATTATGGGGAGCTTTTGTGGATAAGAAAGTTTTATTTTCATAGTAATTAGGCGTAATAAAGTTATCTCCGTTTATGTCATCTGGAATTTGTGCTGACGTAAAGCTTTGAATTGCCGTGGAAAGAAAGGCTATATTACACAACTTTTACATTAAATAATAAACTTTCTTTGAACTATTAAATATTACTTTCAAATCAGACAGAAGTTTTAATGAAGGTGATAAATAAAATTTGAGTCGGAAATAATAGTAATAGGTTTTAAAATGATAATACTCTAGAGTTATTAAATATTCAATAATAAATAACAAATGAAAAGTTTATATTTTGTATTCAAAGCTCACCTGTGTAAAGAAATAAACTGTCTCTCGATGATTGACACAATGCAACATCATTGGTATACTATTGTCTTTAAGATTGTTTTTAAGCTTCAGGATGACCACCAAACGAATACAAATGAATTTAAAAACTTAAAAACAAAATGGCGATGATAAAGATAAGAAATTCTTTTCGTGAAAATCAAATTATTTTCTCATGTCTTTTTATTTTTCTTTGTCCTTTTTATCTTTTTTTAAATCTACTTTACAAGTATACAAATATAAATTTTTCAAAAATTGAATACATACATTCAACCCTTCCGCGTTCATTACGCATTACAATTCTTTTCTCCGACTAAAGTAATATAGGTTTAGAAAAATAATAAAAGATGGGGGGAGAAGGAGCTTTTAAGGAGAGCATAACTTTAACAAACGATTATATCTCAGCAAATAAATTAAGCAATCAGATAAATTAAAGATACTTGAATTATCGAATCAAAGCAGACGTTTATAATACGGAAAAGAATTTTCAACTTAAACATTATCTACATAAGTACTGTATAATTTAACTAGTCAGTTAAAAATTAATTCAAAATAACGAAAAGAGATTTAAATAGAACTAAATATTTTTTCAATGCGAAACAAAAAATTTTATATAAAATTATATCTGTTGCCAAAAAATGCTCTCAAAATATAACACATACAAATAAATAATCATTAAAAACAGGCATTTTTACGAATATGTATCTGTGAAAGTGTGACACAGATAGATAGGAGAGCGAGAAAGTTTATCGTGAAACGAAATATTTATTACACAGATTCTAACTGTATTAAGGCTGTTTTCGGCTAATGTTTAAGTATAGGACCCGAATTCGGAATATTTTTTCAGATATAAAAGTACTCAAACATTAATATTATATTCTGGCTTCACTATCCTGTAGAGAATCACTTATTTTATCATACTACTCATTTTTATCCGAGTTGATACATTTTTTCTTTTATAAAAAGTGTTTCGTATTTTTTCTCCTATACCGTAATGCTAGATGAGCTACCCCTTTACATGTTCAAAGGAAAAACTAACTATTTATGAAATATTTTGAAATTTTAGAAACACTAAATTATAAACAAATGCATGAGTTACAATGTCACAAATTATTATAAAAATTGAAGCATTTTTTCTTTCAGAAAATGTGCTCCGCTTTAAGTTCAGGCTCTTGTGTATATGGCGAAAACAGCCTTATTAAATTTGAATGAAAAATTATATGGTAAAAAAAACTTCCTCAGTGAGAAAGTTAAAAATTAGCGAATAACTAAACAGTTTTCAAGTATCACAGGAATAGATTGCTTAATTGCAGGGGTTGTCAACCCAAATGACCTTGTGGTCAACTCCGGGGAAAACATTATAATCCCACGAGTCGCATACGAATAATTATGTATTACTATAATCTATGTATTACATTTGAACCCATTACAAACACTTATTGGAGGGAAAATTTAAAACAGAATGAACTGTTATTATTGTTTTCATTATTTTTCATGTATACAGCTATAGATAATACAATAATTATATGGAATGATCAAATAAAGTTTAATTTATTTAAAAAAAGGGAGACATTTGTTTCTCAATTCTTTCACTTTGCAAGTCAATCTCCATATGTGAAATTCCACATTTGTAATTGATGTTACAGGTTATCGTCCGATAAGTTTGAGCGCGATTTATGTTTGATAAATTTCGTTTCAGAAAAGACCGATTATCGCAGGTGTAAGTTGAAAAAAGGTACAAGAATCATGCGTGATGCTGCGGGGTATCACTGCAATGTAATACTGCCCACTTTTAAGTATCTATAAAACAGAAACAACATGATAAAACAGAAACAACATGATAAAATAGAAACAACTGCGGAATTTATTTGTTACAAAACACTATACCAAAAGCAAAAATATTGCACAAAATAATCGTATTTTGAAAAGCTGTAAGCAATCTCTTGGCCCGCAGAATTACTCAAGGTGGGCCGTGGGTTGGCCACCCGTGTTAAAGAGCATGGAGTCTTAGGTGGCCGCATCGATTACAAATCTCTCCAACGGGTCCTTCTGATTTTTCCAAAATGGTCAGACTAGAATACTAATGGTTTTACATGATTGATTGTTAAAAATATATACTTACAGAGCGAATAGAATTTGTGAATCCATTCTGTCATTTACCGCTAATATATCTTCCATTAGGGCAACTCCAAAAACAAAAACAAAAAAAGACTAATCTCAATCTAGGTATTATTATGATACATGACGTAAGATTAACAGATACGTAAAATGAAAGTAAGATCGCTATCTTCATTTCAGCTTTTCTTTAAGTTTATATTTTGGATTATTGAATAACTAATACGATTCACGTTTCGCTGGAAAGTCATTTAATGTGTTTGAGTTTGAGGCTATCATTCATCAAATCCCAATGTTGATAAAAGCAACAGGATGATATGTAAAGTAGCTATAATCAGTTCTTGAGTGAGTCTAAAAACAAATATATATACTGCGAAGCAGGTTACCACTGCTATGGTGCTGCTTAGGTGCTGCGCTGTTGAGGTAGCTGTTAAGGCCGTATAACTTCTGTGAAAGGCTGCGTTGGGACGACAGTGGGATGTTCGTAGGTGTGAGGTAACATAAGAGTTGTTCGGTCGATAGGTAACATTAAAAGTGAGAGAGAGTCCGTTGTAGTATGTTGGGGCGTCGTAAAGTGTTGAAGCCTGTAGAAGCGTCTCTCTAGCGTTTGTGAAGCTTCTTAGCTTATCAAGAGCCTCTGGGTTTCCCCTTTTGGTATCTTTTTGAAGGTGGAATACGTGAGCCAAGCCTCACGTGATGCAGAATCACTTCTGTTTGGACGTGGCCGGGATTACTATTCGCCTATTGGTCATAGTCACCCCTCACGCGGTGGAATTTGAAGACCTCACTGTCATTAAAAAAAAGGGAGGTCAAAGGTTGACTTGCCTTATAACATATGTGTTGTAGTGTCCGGCCTTGGATGTTTTTCCAGGCGCAATTCCATGACTGTTGAGACGTCACTCATTCCCTAACAGGTAATGGGTCCTTTGGTGAAGACCGTCGCAGATAGATCAACCCAACACATTTTTATTAACTTTGGTTTCAGAATTGTCAGCACAATTTTTTAACAGATTCTAAATACGCATTGCAGTTGTATGCTTAGTTTTATCTTGCTTCAGAGATCGTCTTCTTTAAATATTAAAATTAATCAAATTTCATGTTTAAAACACAATTGTAAAAGTAGTAAATAAGAAATTTGATAATTTTGCCTTATTGTTAACAATTCTCTTAAGTGTGAAAATATTTTTATTTGAAAAATATTGTTTCCTCACATTGTAGAACCTTAATTCATAAAAATAAGCAAGCGAATTTTAATTCAAAACGTAAAAATATGATTTTTTTCTCTTTTACCCTTGCATTTGAATTTGTACATATTATTGGAAGGAAAAATTTGAGTTCAAGGAAATTATTCTTAAACAACTTATAATTGTAAGTTACATAAAGAAAAGATTGTGTTGACTTTGAAATTCATTGAAATTTTGCATTAATCAAAAAATAATGTGATTGTCTTCTCTCTTTTCTTTGTGTGTGAACTATTAAAAAGACGAACATTTTCTTTCAATAGATGCATAACATAATTTTGTCTTTTTATTCGCACATTTTTGAGAAAATTTACATAAATGATTAATTTACTAAAAGAAATTTTTAAAAAAATCAAGTGGGATATAAAATAATGCAAGAAGTTAAACGTATTTTGCCTCAACCTTTATTGCACGTAAAATTGCTATGAAAATTAAAGAAAGCACGTCCACCAAATATTATTTTTAAGCGTTATTTTTTTTAAATTATTTATTGTATTAAAAATATTTATTGTAGTTTTTAAGTAAAATAAATTATTTATAAATTTGTATAGAATTTAAAGATATTCAAATTACTCTACGTGTAGCATAAATGTCATAAAATCTTACTAAAAGAGAAAAACAAACCATAAGTAACATGAAGCAATTAAATTTGATTAAAGTAGATTAATTGCATATCAACGTTTCATTTCGAAGTTATTGACTTGTAATTAGGATCACACCTGAGCTGGCACCACACTCTCCAAACATTCACACCAAGCCAATGTTGGATTTTTATCCTCGATATATTTTAGCGTGCATCAGATCTTATAAACTACAAGTTCTCGTTTGAGTAGTTAAATATAATATTACTGATTTCATATAGATACTTTAAGAAAAATTAACTTGTTCCAGTAAAACTTAAACCTTTCTTTTAAAAGTACCGAAGATCTGGCGTATAACGCACACCTATACTTTCAAGCTGCATTTTTTAATTTTTAGGGTACATTCCCCACAGGGAACACCTCCATTTTTTACGAAAGAATAAGAAATGTTCTTCTACAATGCTAATATGTTTTTAAGCCATTTATTCGAGGTATCATCCCAGGATTTTGAAAAAATAGAACACTTTTAGAATCAGAATCCTCTTTAATTTTATCAGGTATGTCATTTCTTTCAAACAAATAGTAATCTGATCCGTGTAGAAGTCTAATTTTTTTTATGCTCATCTCTCTCTTTTTCTTTTTTTTTTTGAAACTATAATTTTTTTATACTCGGCGTATAACACGCACCCGTAAATTACGATCTAATTTTTTTGTAAAAAGTGCGCGTTACACACCGGATTTTAAGGTGCATATTTGTCAACAATAACGCACACACAGGTAAGCCAAATGCACTTGATTTAAAAATACACGTACAATCTAAGAATTATTTTTTTTAATTTTAGAAAATTTTTTGCAGAATCTTAATATTTACCCGATTATCCAACTTGAAATTGTGTCTAAATTTTATAAGTTGAGCGAATGAGTAGGGAAATATTAACGGCGCACTATTCAGCTACTCGAGGGCTTTCGGCAACGGTCCTCGTAATTTTGAACCATGGTCAAGTGACGAGGACGCGACACCTGAAGTGGCACCATCTTCTCTCCTAACTCCCACACCACACCAACGGGAGGACGATTGAGCCTCGACAGATATAACGTGCATCGCTCCCAACACGGCGGGTTTTCAGCAGTACTAGACTCGAACTCATGACACGCCGGCCACGAGTCTATTACCTTGACTACTAGGCTACCACGGCCACTTTATAAGTAGAACTGCAAGTACAAGTGTAATGGCAGTTTTGAATTAAAAGGAGAACACGTAATTCCATTTATCATGCGACCGTCATAAATTTAGCTCATTGTGGCGAACCTGAATTCAGAACTGAAGGAAGAAACATATTGTAAAATCAACAAACTTTATTTACGCTAAACTCAGAATCGAAAAAGATTGCATTTAGTAAATGAGATCGAGAGTTAGCCCTTATTATTAATAATAAATACAGTCGAACCCCTATTTAACGAATTCATTGGGACTGAACATTCTATTGTTAATTTGGGGTTATTTGGTATATTGGAGTCCAAATAAAATACAAATTTTTGGCAAGACCATTTTGGAGATTCTACAATAAGCAATTACCCAACAAAATATTTATGGTTAGAAATTACGCACTTCTTATTGCAACAGCTAAAAATACCGTGGCTCACGGGTTCGAGCCCAGTACCACTAAAGACCCGCCGTGTAGGGCAGCGATGCACGTTAAATCTGTCGAGAGCTGCAATCCCGTTGGTGTGGTGTGGTAGATGCCAGCTCAGGTGTCGTCCGCGTCATACCATGGTTCAAATTACGTGGTCCGTCGCCAAAAAGCTGAACAGTAACAATCAATCAATCAATAGATGCTTGACAATCTTTTTGATTCCTGATTCGAAAGAATTCTTTTTTGACTTTATGCAGAGAGAAGAGACGCTGCGTCATTTACATCCTGTCGCAAAAGGTATGTTTGCACATTACCAAACAATGTAAAGCTTTAGAAAATGTAACAGTTTTCATTATCATTTTCTGCTTCAGAATCGCTATTCATTGGCTCATCAACAATTTCCTCAGCTTCAGTTGCAAAGATATGCAGTCCGTTATCAAAAGTAACATAAACGTTAAAACCTTAAAATATCTCCTGCGTTGTGAAGTTGGATGAGATAGGAAAGGTTTTTATATCCTATTCAAAACTCACACGATGGGTTACACTCAGGATCCATCTGCACCTGTAAAGTCTAATAATAAGGTGACCATTTTTTTTTACAATGAAAAGGAGGACACGCGCGCGCGAAAATTTTAAGAAAAAGTTACAATGTAAATATATGACACTTTATTAATTCAAATAAAAATACACTAATTATTACGCTTGCATTCATTTTAATTATTTACTCAAACGAGTATTTTTCCATTGAATGATTGTTTTGTCAATATATCAATTTCTAATACATCGAAAATTTCGGAGCAAAAAAAAAAAAAAAAATATATGCTTCATAATAAATTTTACGGTAAGTACTGCAGCTAAAATATCAACATTTAATCTTATTTCTCACTTTTCTAAAAATCATTTCCAACTGAAAACACTTTTTCAACTTCTGCATTAGTTCCGTGGCCGCGGTAGCCAGTGGTATAGGTATCGGACTGTGGCTTGCTTTGTCACAGGTTCGAGCCCAGTACCACTAAAGACCCGCCGTGTAGGGCAGCGATGCACGTTAAATCTGTCGAGAGCTGAAACGTCCTCCCGTTGGTGTGGTGTGGTAGTTAGGAGAGGGGGTGCCAGCTCAGGTGTCGTCCACGTCACTTGACCATGGTTCAAAATTACGTGGTCCGTCGCCAAAAGCCCTCGTGTAGCTGAACAGTGCGACGTTAATATTCAATCAATCAATCAATCTGCATTAGTTCCAGCGCAGCACAACGTAAATTCAGCAAGAATAACTAAATTATCACATGGAAAGTGTTCATTTTTGAAGTGGTTAAGTATTTCCACCCATCTTTTGTCAGTTTCAGCATGCTGATTTTTCAATTGCTCCATTTTATTAGAATTTAAATATACACACATTTAGTCCTCTAATTTCTTCAAACAGACAGACAATTGCATCGATTTTAATATCGGGCATTTCTTTCGATAAAAACTCAACACAATTTTCTATATCTGCCCAATTTACTTGCGATGAAGTCAAAAAACACTATTGAAAACTGTTGTTTTCTGTGATATTAGTTTCGGACTACTCTTCGATACATTGGAAACATGTTTGGTTCATCTCTGAATAGAAATTAATATATCAGTTTTTAAAATATTGAAAAGGAGGACAAAGTAGGAGGACACTTTTCGAGGAAGGGCAGAACCTATAAAAGGAGGACGGTTGGTCATATTACTAATAATGATCTTCACTCTTTCCCGTCGAAATTGGCTGCTTACAAGAAGTCTTTTTTCTGTTCCAGACAAAAAAGATGTCATTTGGAGAGAAAAAAATTTTGTTTAATACAAACTATTAAAAAAAATCTCAGCTCTTAAAATAATTCGTTAATTTGGGGCTTATTGTTCGTTAAATAGAAGTTTTTGCATTCATTTTAATCGGAGAAAACGAAAAAGTCGTTAAATCGTGAAATTGGCTAAATAGGAGTCCAATTTCATTACTTAACTACAGTAAAATTAGGCGTATAATGCGCACCTATACTTTCAAGCTGCAATTTTTAATTTTTTGGTATATTCGCCGTATAATGGGCATCCTCCTTTTGCTAAAAAACCTGAAATGTACGTGCGGAATGCTCTTATATTTTGAAGCTATTTATTCGAGTTATCATTCCAAGCATTTGGAAAAATAGTATACTTATAGAACTTCAACCCTTTAAGTTTATTAGGAATGCTATTTCTTTTAAATAAACAATATTTAGATATATATATAGAAGTCTAATTTCTTTTTCTAAGCTCATTTCTTCTTTTATTTTTAAAGCTCACCTTCTTGTACTCGGCGTATAACGCGCACCGGTAAATTTTGAACTCATTTTTGGTGTTCAAAGTAAGAGAGAGTTATATGCCGGATTTCACGTTAGCTGAAATCAGACAGACGCACTGGATCCCAAAACTTGTAGAGCTCCTGGCTCAGCTAATAATACTACAAGTATTAAGTAAAGATACCTAGTATTCTACACAAAGTGTAACTGTCACAAATATGATTTAAACTCTCTTTCTCTCTATATATATCAGGCATGTCAAACTCCGGGCCACATGATCCATTTTAAATTAAGTCGGAGGCCGCATGCTCTCAATGTTCAAAAAATTAATAAAATACAATTTGTAGAATGATTATATTATGCATTTATTAGACTCAATGTGCGTGTGTGGGTCAAGGGGTTCTTTTTTAATATAAAAAACGAAAATAAAAGTTATAACAAGAAATTATTATTTAAGGTTACCAAAACTTTATGCTTCAAATTTTGCTCTTTTTTTTCGGGGGTCTTGAAAAATAAAGGATACCTTGTTAATTCTGTTGCTTTATTATTTTTTTATAATTCTACAAAAAGAAAGCTGGGGGGGGATTGAATTTTAATATGATAAGTGAAATGCTACTCCCCCTTTTTAAAGGAACAAAATTTTGAACACTATACTCTCTCTCTCTCTTCGTTTTTAAAATTAATTTTAAACAGTTAGGCAAGACAATTTAAAAACAAGATTTATTTTTATACTTTTAACAAGCCATTTCACAGCTACATATTTATCTAATAAATTAATCTAAATATTGCAAACATATCACGCAAGGATAGTGCTCAAAGTGAAGCATAAAAGTAGTAAAAAATTGATGTATAAAATATTAGTGTTTTATACGGAAGATACTGGGAATTGTTGATGACACACGTGTTTGCGAAGCTTACAAAAAAATCTAAATAGCAATAATTTAAAACTAAAGGAAAAGCGAAGGTAATAAAATAAAGCACACTCTAATCCTATTGACTTTAAATACTCATTTTTAAAATATTTATTTTTAATTATGATGAAAAGTATCCTTATTTTTGATTTTCTTAAAATGAATTTTTTTTGTGCGAGTGAATTCTCCGATTCATTTTCTGAAAATATGCTTTATTTATTGCACTCGTATATCTTGCATGTTACAAAATTTAATTATTTTCTATACAATGAATACTTTTTTAAAAATAAGCATTTTAAACTGCCCATTGCCCTCATAAAAATTAAATATTTTAACCATAAAATTTTAAACTTTTTAAAAAATGTTATTTTATTTACATTTATTGTATAGAATGATATGTTAGCAAGCTATACAAAGTTTAAAAGTTATATCCCAATAAACTTTATGCAAGTTGTACCTAAAGTTAAGTACATGACTGAAATATATGATAGCTATTAACTGTGTGCTCACACATAATTATTTATATTTTTAAATGTGATTTTTTTACATATACACAGGCACTTAAGTATATAGATATTACGGCTTAAAATAGTCCAGTGACGCACACAAGGAGAGGGGGTTCCGGACCCCCCAAAGCCCTTGATTTTTTTCCGATTGATTATAGTTCTAAGTATATAGTACGTAAAATTTAATTAATTACTTGTTATTAATGATTAATTTTATTAATTAATGCTAATTGTTTATTCAAAAATTAGTTTTTTTACTGTGTTTTGCTCCCGAAAATCGACAAAATCAAAAGGAGCATGATACAAGAATGGTGAACTTTCGACCCCGGACCCCCTTGAAAAATTCCTGTGTGCGCTACTGTCCCGGTCCCAATATTACTTTTTAGAAGATGTTTGGCACCGTTTTTCATAAAGCAAATCATCAAAGTTTGGTTGAATATGCTGAGCTGATGCGATCTTTAAAATTGATGATAAATGTTTATCGGCTAATCTTGACCTTCCTGAATTTTTGTTGTTTTTCATTAAAGAAAATAATGGCTCGCATAAATAAGTTCTTCCGAATACAGCTATTATACGCGTAACAAAGGATAGCATGTGTTAGGAGATCAATCTATTTATACATATGTGTAAAAATCTGAAATTCCAACTTCCATACATTTTGGCTTTAGCAACGAATTACATTGGATCTCAATCAATTGCATTTGTAAATTTTCACCAACAAGTTCAAAGTCGATAGATAGAGGTGAAGTAAAAAGACGAAATTGTAATTCACAGCTTTTGAAATCAGAAAATCTTCGATCGAATTCTATTTCTAACAATTTAATTTGGGGAGCATATTCTGTAAATTTTAATTTAGAGGACTTAATAAATATAGATATTTGCAGCTTTCAAAGTGAGACAGGTTTTCTTTTTCTATTTGTTTTCGCCAAAGAAATAATTTTTGTTTGAAAACGTTTATGTTATCAAATAGTGTTGTAACAAGATTATTTTTGCCTTGGAGCTTAAGATTAAGTTGATGAAGGTGACTTGTGATATCAACTGAGAAGGCCAGGTCCATTAGCCATTGTTCATCTTTTAATTCTGCACATCGTATTTTTCTTTCTAAGAAAATTATGATTTCGTCCAGCAGCTTGAAAAATCGTTTTAATACTTTATGACTCGAAAGCCATTGAACTTCTGTATGATATGGTAGAAATTCACTTTAAATGTCTTCCAGAAAAGAAGTGAATTGACAATGATAAGTTCATGTGCTCGAATATAATTTAGAATTTTTATGACAATTTTTAAAACATGTCCGCTATTTAAAACTTTGGAGCACATTACTTGTTGGTGAATAATGTAATGAAAATGTTCAAAATTATTGTTCTCGTGTTGTTTGCATGTTTCTTTTAATCTTGCAACAACTCCTTTAGCAATACCGGTCATGGAAGGTGCGCCATCAGTTGCAAGACAAATTCACTGAATGACTATGAATGCATATGAATGACTTCCAAAAGTTTTTCATTTATTTTTAAATTAACATCGCATCCGCGAATAAAAATGGCCAGCTGAGCGATATTTCGAATATCTGTACTTTCATCAATTGCAATCGAGTACGCTTGAAATGTTGATATTGTTGAATGATGCAGATCTCTCAAATTTTCGGCTATTTCATCAACTCTGCCAGCTATAGTATTTTGACTTAAACTAACACTTTTAAATTTTTTTTATTTATGCTGGACATAATACTTCCGCCGATTTGATAAGGCATTCACTAATAAAATCACCTTCAGTAAATGGTTTCGATCTGCTCGCTATCAAATGGGATAACATATGTAACTAACTTTTACAGCTGCAATATTGTCTTCAGAAAATTTAGTGAATACATTTTGTTGTTTTTGAAGAGTTGATATCAAATCCGCCAAATTTTCTTCACGAAATTTTGAATCGTATTGGTCATACTTTGTTTTATGATTTGTGTCATAGTGCCTTTTAAGATTATATTCCTTAGAAACTGAAATAGAGTTTCTGCAAATCAGGCATAATATTTTATTCTTATTTTGAACACAAAACTATCGCAGTTCCCAATTTTCTTTAAAAATGCGACGTTCATCTTCAAATGATCTTTCTTTGCTCATTATAGTTCAAGTTTGGGTTTTTTATTATTAAATAATTTTTAGATTAAATCTACTTTTACCAAAATCCACTTTCACCCGCAAACGAAAACGAAAATTAGATGAGACGGGTGCCAGCGAAATAAATCGCTTATACCCAAAATCGCGGAGAAAAGGATGAAAGAGAGACCAATATCTGAAATCACTCCCCCGCAGGGGGAGGCTGGAGGAAGAAAACGGCCGAACGAGGACGAAACTAGAGTACGTCACGAGGGCGAGGAATGGAAGTGCGCAGGAAGGGGGCTTAACAGCCCCAAACGCGTTCGAGGAGCACCAAAAACGCAGTGGGAAGGAAAATGCTGCAATTTTTTTTTTTTTTTGTGTGCAGCTAGAATGAAAATGAAAGGACTCTGCAAGGAAAACTTACAGACGACAAAGTAGATGTAACGAAGCTGGAGCCAGCTTTAACACTGATCCCAGTTCTGATGAGAGGCAAATGCATTTGAATGTTGTGAAGTGTAGCAATTAAGTGTTTTTGTTGTAATTACGGTGGTTTCAAGGGCAACTCGCAAACGATTGAGCAAACTCTGCCTTTTATCTTGTGTTTCGTCATGTGATTGCATCTGACAACGCTCTTAGCTTCTCGCTGATTGGATACTCTAAAGACGGAGAAAGAGAAATACAAGAAGCCGCACACACGATAAATTATGATGCTATCTGTTAAGTCATAAAGATGCTAACACTGCCCTAATACTCTCCAATTTCACAGGGGGCTTTAATGGACAGTCCCTCTGCCCACAGGAAGTGCGAAGTCACTGACAAAAATGGGACTGGGATTGTGAGAACGGTTTAGGAGAGGGAAAATGACTCATAACGTGTTATTTTTCATGAACTTTTTGTGCAACCGCATTATATTGTGTGAGTAATGTAGTTTATTCAGTCCTCTAAGAAGCTGCTCTCTATTTCTTTTTAAAAAAAGAATAAGTAACATGTAAATATGTTGTAAATTTAAAAAAAAAAGTTCACCTGAAATAACTTTTTAAAATGAAAAAAAAAAAAACTTTACAAGTTTGACATTTAAATATTTTGTAAAAAAAAGTTATGTCGGGCTGCAACTTAACTATCGGCGGGCTACGTGTTTGCCATGCATGCTCTCTCTCCATATATATGTCACGCTACACTATCCTCTTTCGTGAACTCGTTTCCCTTAACTTTAAATAGTAAGAATAATTTGTATGCATCATGTTTCCTTTCCAGACAGTGATTCTCAAAAATCAAACAATTCATGAAAAGGTTTTACGCTTTGAGGATAATTAGTTAGAAGACGTGAAGAGAATTCATCATTGAAAAACACCTGAATAGTTATCTGTGGTTGTATTTCTCTCACAATGAACATCTATAAACAGAAAAAATATATAGAATTCTTTTTACTTAATTACAATCGCTCGCGTACATTAGTTAAACAAAACCTCGTAAATATTAAGCATTATTCATTGAATCCTACAAAAAAAATAAGACTTATGAAAAGTTTTAAGCACTCTTCGAAACTTTTAATAAATGAAAAAAGTAAGAAAAGAGTATTTACAAGAACTAATGTGGGATCTTAGAAGTGTATTTATAGAATCTGAATACTCTCTCTTCCTCACTTTCTTCGTCCCAAAACAAAAATATTTCTTAAAATTTATTGTATTTTTGAGTGAAGAACAGTGAAAATTTGAAATAAATATAATATACAATGTAATCTCTGGAGTTTTATAGATCAATTTTGACTTTTTTAAAAATATTTGATACTTGTTTCTAAATAATAAGTTTTCCCAAATATTTATCATTCGTGAATATTCTTATTGCTTAGAACATTAATTCAGTCAAGAAAAAAAAAAAGGACAAGGAAAAAAAAAAAGGTCCACGGTCAAGTGATGAGGACGACATCTGAGCAGGCACCTCCTCTCCGTCCTCCCACACAACACTAACGGAAGGACTTAGAGAGAGCCTCGACAAATATAACGTTTTTGACATCCGTGAAGATGTTAGTTTTGGGGTTCAGCCATAGTACTTTAAACACTGTTTTATTATTGCTTTTACTTAATCACACAAAACAATTAAAGAGAGAGTGTGCACCAAACATTAGACCCGGAAGAGCAATCGCATAGGGTTAATTAAGCTATCATATAAATTAAACATACTTATCTGAAAATTGGAGCGCTCTTGACTCCCTCGCTACTAATCTCTTAAGATAATTGCTTAACTATACGACCTCCGGCCGTAATCTGATTCCCTCTTCAATCTTCGTTATCAACCATGAGATATCTTAACGTACTTTAATTCCAACACTTAAATAGAAGTATTCATTTACCTAAATCTCCTCTTCTTCACCGAGAAAGGTGGCCGCGGTAGCCGAATGGTATATGTATCGGATCGTGGCTTGCCTTGTCACGAGTTCGAGCCCAGTACCACTAAAGACCCGCCGTGTAGGGCAGAGATGCACGTTAAATCTGTCGAGAGCTGAAACGTCCTCCCGTTGGTGTGATGTGGTAGCTAGGAAAAGGGGGTGCCAGCTCAGGTGTCGTCCACGTCACTTGACCATGGTTCAAAATTACGTTATCTGTCGCCAAAAGCCCTCGTGTAGCTGAACAGTGCGACGTTAATATTCAATCAATCAATCTCCGAGAAAGGTTTTCAACTGAACTCACATTCAAAGATTAATTTTACACAAGTGGATTAGTGGAGGAATCGCGGATAGACCCATTACAACGTGCATTTGCATCCTTTACAAGGCGAGTCTTCAGTGGCATTGGGGCTCGAACTCAAAATCTTCTCTAGCTTTAGCTGATAGCGATAATATATAAATAACAATAGCTTTAGTCTGTGTTGTTTATTGTAACATAATAGAATTATTTCTATCCTACTTTAGATTAACAAATTTGAGATTTATATGAACTTATAAATAGATTAACGCAAAACTATATATATAATTCGCTGAAGGTTTTTGTTTACGAAATATAAGTACACTTCTCGTGAAATTCAAAGAATATCTATATCGAAAATTAGATTACGTGATCTTCTCTTCAAGCAACTAACAATATAATACATAAATTTTATTCGATTAATTTATTCGTAATTGTATTCACCCAAAAATATTCTCATTCTCTCCCTTCCCTCCCACGTTTACTTTTTTTAAAAAAAAATCGCTACTGTTTAAATAGCTAATAAAAAAAATTACTCAGCATGTCGCGGCCCGAGGGTCGCGGGTGTTAGAGGTTTCAGAGAAGAAGCAGACACATGATCTTAAAAACAGCTACATTTATTCTGTCTTTAACACTTTGTGAAGATATACAACTTAATAGCTTAACCCTGGAAGCAATCTGAAATCCTAACACTTAATCTGACACATGAAATTATTGAAAATCATTTAATTGGTCGGAGTTCCTTGTGACGATCCTTCTTGAACCCCGAAAGCTCGGTCAGCTGCAATGATATTTACTTCCACAACTCCTGGGGGATTTTACGACGATTATTGATTTCAGGACGCATGATCTCTCAGTGGTAATTCACCTTTGTAACAAATGGTAATATTTATTATTTATTTATTGTAATGATTTAACCATTCATCCCAGCGTGTTAAAAATTGTAATTCTTTATTTCTCTCGTGCTTTATATTAATGCTTTATATTAATGCTCGCGCGTGCTTTTATTTATAAAAATTAACTGTAATTTTAATTATGGAAAGTTCTGGAACTTTCGATGGCAATAGATAAGGAGATGGAATATTCAGTTTGAAAAATAAAGTCTTGAGTTGTATGTGGCAAGAGTTGTTGACATTTTTATTTTCGTGTTAAACCTTCTGTTATCCTTAGATTTCACGATTAACCATTAACCTCACATACCCAACATCATTGTTCAAATAAATTTGCTTAAAATCTAGTCATCTCTAGAAAAAAAGCGGTTTTTATACTAAAATCACAGTTAAAGGATGGTTTCCTCAAGAGGATTAGTAGAAGAACCCAAATACTACCCGATTCAAGTATTGTAGGGATGTAGTTTTTCACTACATGCCACAAAAAATGTTGTTTTGAACGAAATCTTTGCTCCTATGGCTATCCACGAAGAAATCATCCATTAAGTTGTTTGAAAAATTCATTGAGGAATATGTAACTAATAAGTAATTAAGAAACATAATTTAAAATACTAAATTCAAAATTTCAATTGCTGTTTTATCGTTCTATTTTATCATTAAGCTTACAGAAATGATTAATTTCATATACTTTACATAATAATCTAAAAAAGGGGAAGCCTTTTGTTGTCCTTTGTTACCTATATTAAAACATGGTTTCCGAATTCGAAAGATTGTAGTGCAGGGATGGCGAACCATTTGGCACGCGTGCCATTGATGGCACGCGACACAATATTTTGAGCACGCCACCGATCAAAACGATCAATCGCGATTGGTTCTTCAATCAAGGAATTTTCAATGAGATTTTCTCAGTTCAAAGAATTGTCGAAAACGCTCAAGTTTTTTATGTACCTTGATGTGGCATCATTTGATAAACTGAACTTACCCCAATTCAGTTGGTTGGAAATTGAAGAATGTTTTTGAAATGTAATTTATTCATTTCTAATCTAGTTCAATATGGATTCAAAAATTTATTGAAACATGGAAAAAGTTAGAATTGATTGAAACAAAAAAGATTAACAAACAATATAAGTGAAAATGCCAGAGTAACAAAATTTTGGAAGCATTGAATTCGATTCCAGATACGTTTAACTGTTTGAAGAAGCAGGCTCATGCTATTTTAACCCTATTTTCATCGACCTATAATGCCTACGAGTCATTATTTTCAGGGATGAATAACATTAAAGACTCGCTTAGAAACCATTTGGTAGAAGACTCCAATTCAGCATGCATTCTGCTAAAAGTAACATCTTACCCCATCCTAATATATATAATTTGTCTTCCGATCTACAACAGCAGAAGTCACGCTAATATTACTTTATATAATTTGAATTACACTATACTAAGACATTTACTACTATAAAATACAAAACATATTTTTCTGTAGTAAATAAAGATCTTTGTGTGTTGTTAGTATTTAGTTTTATTATTTTACCAATAATCACAAGTCAAAGTTATTTGACGGCACGTCTATACCTCATTAAACATTTCTTAAGAAAAAATAGCTCGTTGATCCATAAAGATGCGCCACCCCGGTTGTAGTGATTATTAATGTATCAAAAAGTCAATGAAGTTACTTAATGATGTATTACAAAATAACAAAACTGTATTAGTATCGTGAGGATATTGAAATATTATGTGTCATATATAAAATTTTTCAAAAATAATATGAAAAATTAATAGCTACTGCAAAAACGATTACGATGTCAAAATTCTAAGTTGTATATAGTACGTTTTATGTAGAGAATGATAGATGTGTCCCAATGATGTTAACAAAACTGAGTTTCTATTTTATTACTGCTTTTCAAGGTCCATAAGTTATTATGCTACTAATAAATAAGATTGAGAAAACCAAGTAACAGCTCTGTTGGAGTCAATTATGGTTTTATCATGATTCTGAATAAACTAAACTATTGGGAGGATGTCATTTTAATGATTTTATTAAATTAAATATATAATAATGTAAGAATAATGCAAAAAAATGGAATGGAATGTGGCTCTCGAAATGAGTCATTTACAAGAATTAGAAATTTTATTTTTTTTCACGCGTCTATCTTTAATTTTCTGGAGAAAAAAAATTGCATAAAATTTTTTTTATTTCTTTTTAACTACACAATACCTTAAAAAAAGGGACACAAAATTAATTTATGTTTTTATTTATTTTATTTTTTGATAGTCTATGCGGATAAAAAGCTTGGCACCAAAGTCTAGATATGATATCCAATTGTAAGGATATTTGAAATTTGATTAGTCTCAAAACCTCAAACCCTGAAAATTTAAAAAAGATTTTCACGAAATTTTTATTTTGTCGATACAAATATATTTTTTTATATTCCCGAATGCCTTTTTTTTTTTCTTTTTCTGTTCGAGGTAGAGTCTTGAAATCTTGTGTAGATAGTTTCATATATGTGTACTATTAACGGTAATATGGAATTAGGACTAGTTATTTTTTTTAAATATGAAGTTAAAATTTTTAGAGTTATAATATTATTTATAAAATTTGGTGAAATTTCATAAATAATTAAATAATCGTTATTTTTATGAAAGGCATACGAATGATAAAATTTACAAGAAAATTATTGCTTTACTAAATAGGATTGTTAAAAATCTGACAAGAATTTTCCCTCCATAAACCGAATTCGCTTATGTTGTACTAAATGGGGATAATTCAAAACGTGTTTATTTGCTTAAATTTCATTCTGTAAAAATGTTGCTCTAATAAAAAAATAAAGGGTGTTTTTTTGAGAGGTATAGAACATTAAATTGCAATAAAACAACGATGTATTATTCGATTGACATGAATTTTTTTTATTCGAAAGATAATCTTGTGGCATTACATTTTAAATAGGATTTCTGGCATAGGACTGCCACGGCTGGCTCGGATGTAGTCCAATCTGGACGTCCAATTTTCGATGACTTTTTCCAACATTTGTGGCCGTATATCGTCAATAACACGGCGAATGTTGTCTTCCAAATGGTCAAGCGTTTGTGGCTTATCCGCATAGACCAATGACTTTACATAGCCCCACAGAAAATAGTCTAGCGGTGTTAAATCACAAGATCTTGGAGGCCAATTCACAGGTCCAAAACGGGAAATTAGGCAGTCACCAAACGTGTCTTTCAATAAATCGATTGTGGCACGAGCTGTGTGACATGTTGCGCCGTCTTGTTGGAACCACAGCTCCTGGACATCATGATTGTTCAATTCAGAAATGAAAAAGTTAGTAATTATGGCTCTATACCAATCACCATTGACTGTAACGTTGTGGCCTTCATCGTTTTTGAAGAAGGATTCCACCAGAGTAGTTATAATATACCGGTTCTGGAACAGTGGAGCCGGTGGAGCCGCATGCAAACAAAAGTGGGTGGAAGTCCCCCCCCCTCCCCGATCTGAACCGGGAAGATGGTTTGTGATTGATAAGGGTTTCGGGGATCTGTACTGATAAGAAATGCACGCTTTTAGCGATAACGAGTTATATTCTGATATAGTTTTAATTAAATGATTATGATTTTTTTAATTACGTCATTGAAAGCAAATTTTAATTGGGATAGAGTCAAATTTTTCTGTACATATGATTATTTTTATATAATTCCGTATACATTTATTTCTGAAAATCATGATATACGTGTTGAATGATTATTTGTTATATTTCAAATTTGATGCTTGTGATTTCTGAAACAGAGGATTGAAAATTAGGCAAACGAAAGGGAGTGGAAATTCCCCCGGGTCTGAACCGGGAGGATGGTACCCCCTCCGCTCTGATAAGGGTTTCGGGGCTCTGTAAATGGGTGCTAGAAATGCATGTTTTTAGAGATAACAAGTTATATTCTGATATAGTTTTAATTAAATGATTCTGATTTTTTTTAAGTACGTCATTGGAAGCAAATTTTAATTAGGATAAAGGGTCAAACTTTTCTGTACATATAAATATTTGTATATAGTTCTGATAAAGTCTATTTATGATATACGTGTTGAATTATTGTTTACTACATTTCAAATTTGATACTTTGTGCATAACTAAAATATATTTTTCATTGATTTTGCATGTATTTTTTTTTATAATTCTGAGATAACTTAAAAAATACTATGCTTATATAATGTAAAAGTTCTGCATATGTTTTTTCGTTTGCAAAGTAGTTTCCTTACATGAAACATCCCTTTCCTATGATAATATATGCGGACCTTGTAATTCTGGTAAAAACTTTCTTTGTTAGACGAATCATAGAAATAAAATTAATTAATTCTTTTCCTCCCAAAATTATTTGGCGTTATGGAATTTATCCAAAATTGTTTGATAAGATGTCTGACAGAATTTCATGAAGGCATGCCTTTCGATGTAGAAGATATTACTAATGCTTTCGTAATAATAGATGACTTAATGAATGAAGTAAGAGATGACAAAAGAACTTTCAAACTTGTTCACGAAAGGAAGCCATCATAGAGATAGTTCCGTAATATTTATTTTACAAAATATTTTTTGCAATGAAAAACAAATTATAGGAATATTTTTTTAAATACTTCCTACCTAAGTTGTTTTAAAAATGTTAGAGACAAGCAATAGATCTCTTGTCTAGCAAGACAAATGTATCCATCTCAATCGAAATTTATGATTGGAAAACTATACGAAATACAAATGCTGCAAATTTGACTATCCACTTTATGAGAGATAGAAAAATAAAACCTTTCGTTCGAATCATTTAATGAATTTTTCAAAAGAAAAAAAAAATTTCATAGAGTTTTGTTACGAATAAATATCTCAGAACAAAAACATTGTATGCAAAACCTTTGTCATGGATGCAGAATATTAAGTGTGGTTTGTGTTCTTCAACATTTGTTTTTAATTTATATATATATCCCATTCTTTTTTTGAATATATATATATATATATATATATGATATATATATATATATATATATATATATATATATAGTCTGTTTCCCTTCTTGTTCCTTACACTTAAATATATTAATATGAGTAAAGTAATTAAAAAAGTTGAAAAAATATTGAAAAAAGTTGAAAAGTATTGAAAAAAAGATGAAAAATATTGAAATATTTAGAATATTGTTCGTGGACTTGAGTATTTAAGTTAAGAGCAATAGTGATAAAATTTCTTTTTCATATTAATCTTAAAATAATAATAACTTTATAAATTTAAATATATGGTAAACTTATATAAAAAAATTCAAAGCAAAATCTTATTCATCTTATAATAATAATAATAATACAAACACAAAATATGAGAACAAAAAATATTGTATTTATTCACCTTCTAAAATTTATTCTTACATTATATCATTTCTTAAAATATTGATACAATCTGAAATCTTTCTGTTTGCTACGAACAAATTCATATAAAATATAATTCATTGAAAAGTCTTTACTGATTTTCAACAAGAAAATATAAAATAATGACCACATAGAAATAAGGAATATCCCTTGGTTAATCCATTTCTCAATAAATAAAGTCCTTCAGATCTCAACAATTTTCCTTTTATAAAACAATGTGCCAACAGGAAACTTAATTTAATCTTATATTTTTTAAAATGTATTATATGAGAAGCATTGAAATAAGTAACATCATTCAATATGAATAATAAATACATTCGACAAGTATATGCATAAAATGAAGAGGAAACATTTACATTCTTAAACATGAAAGAATAAGATATATACAGAAATCAATATTTATAAAAGAAACTATTTAATTAAATTCTCATTTATATAAAATATTAGTTTTCATTTATATGGCAGTTACCGAAAGCTAAAGTTGTAACGCCATCTTCAAGAATATATCTTATCGAAGGGGCAAAAGTGAATTTTTTTTTTTACTTTTTACAGAATGTATTTGATGTATAGAACTGTTAATGGGTTTAAACTCTTCACGACTTCTATACTTATTTATGAGGCAATTTTTATAGTCTTCATGAGAAATTTTACTTTTAAAATAGATCTATGTATCTCTTTTGCTGTATTTTTTTTTTCTAAAGTTAATGTTTTTATGCTGTACATTTTTGTATTGAGACCTACGAACTCAGTTGCTACCATACCATTTTAACTCAACTGTCATTTTTCCGAGAACATTATTAGTTAAAGGATTATAAAGAAAAATGATTTGGAAGCAAATATATGGGTCATTTCAATAAAAGAAGTTTTCTTTGAATAGATACAAGGTCGTTATTAATTATTTTATAAGCATGAAATGCTGAAGATGCTATGAATTTCTTAGCTCTTTTCTCTCTATTCACTAGATAAATCTTAACATTTTGCGTAAATTTTTCATTGTTTTACCAAACACGGCATTGTTTAAAAGTTTAAAGAGATCTTTTCAAAATTGTTGTTTGCTCGTTTTCGATGTTCAGTATTAAAATCTATATAATTTTAACCGAGGACTTTGAATTTTACAAATTGATGTATTTTTTAAATTTTTAAACCTAATTGTACATATAACTTCAAATTTCTATAATGAACATATTTAGTTTTATTTCTGAAGTTAGGAGCCAATTTTCCACAGACTTCGATTCTAAAATATTGAATTCTTTAGCAATATTTTTAGTATAGGAGGAACATTCAGAGACACTTTAACTTTTTCTGGAGCTAATGGATAGCAGTTATGCAAATCGTGCAATTAATCAGGATATTCTAACTTAAAATATACAACTTATATCCGAATCGTCTGGTACATCCATGAAGTTAACGTATTCATCAGTCCAGGAAAAGTCGTGTGTAGACAATTTTGCGACATTGCTCAACCATATAGATTGTTTGCATCTAAATATATAATGTAACTACTAGGTAGGCTTGAATCATAGGTTGATAAATACACATTGTTAGCATTAGCGTAGCGATGACCAATCATCGCAACACCTCCGCGAATTCCTTTTTCGATGAATAAAGGCATGTCTATATCAGTTAAAAGCTCCAATCGTACTTTTGTCATTTTATGCTTGCCATACCAAACCAGGAATCGTATATGTATTGCATGGATCAATTTTGTAGTAATTCTGGCACAGAGTTCTAAAGTTTTCAAATATGTTTGAAAATAATACGTCTACGGTTACACACAAATCACGATAATCTCCCAATGTGCGCATTTGAAACATGTTCCATCTATGGTGAGCATATTCGTAGTCTTCTCTGGATACATTTTTATTTGTTAGACTTTTGAAAAAAGCTGATTGAGGAGGGAGCTGAGTTTCATAAAATTTAGAAAAGGAATCAAAATATATATATGGATAGCAACCCTTTCTAGTTATAAATTGTGCATTACTTGCAAAATACCTATCCCAAAGATGAAATTTACAAGGCTTTAAAGTTGGGCAAGTTTCTCTAGAGAAGTATTTAAAAATTGAAAAGAGTCAATGAAACGTAATGACCTGAGTAAAAAAAAAAAAAAAAATTTCACTATGTCGGGAATGCATTGAAAAAAGAAATCAAAACTTTCAGTTGATTTTTTAAAATCAAAATTCAATTTAATTATGTCAAATGATCCAAATGAAGCACGAGGAAGTACGGAACAATGCTTGAAGGATTTTGTTTTTTTTGTTAAAATTTAAATAACATTTTGAGTCTAAAGGATTTATAACCTATTTCAGCTGCCATAAACCTATTGTTTTCTTCTTAGAATACAATTAATTCCCAAATATGATTGTATATTTCGCACAAAAACATTCCTTTATGAGTACAGACATATGAATAAATAATTTTATAGGGCGATACTAACATCTCCTGGTTTTTTATTCACTTAACTAACCTCTGAAATAACATTAGAAAAATTTGAAGTTATCACTTCAAATTTAAAACAAAACTTTTAATTAAATTTTAATTAATGTTAAAATTAATTTTAACATTATTAAACAAAACTTTTAATTTCTTAAAGACAGGGTTAAGCTTTAAATTCTTGTGGGTATAGAAACTTCATACAGAACGTGAATCCATTTTTCATATACATTTATAAGTTTCTTTTGTATTTTTTTTGTGACTCGTGGAACCCTTGGGTACCTCATGGAACCTCAGGGTTCCATGGAATATAAGGCCACTGGTTTAGAGGCTTTCGAAATGATCAAGATAACAGGTTTTAGTATTTGGAGAAGAGTCTCTGTACCTTGTGACGAATCTATACGGATTTATCACTAATTATTGTACCTTGTGACGAATCTATTTTAGGGAAATTTAATTCCCTACCTATTTCCAATCAACTCCAAAAAAAAAAAAAAGCGAACAGGATTCCTTATTATGCAGATTAGATTCAGTATTTAAGTCAAACGAAATAGTAAAGTTAGAGCAGTAGGAGATAGACATTGAAACATAGAGTTATAGTGATTTTGAATTGAAATATTGTTGTTGAATATAAATTATTCTCATGAAGAATTGAGATTCCTAGTGGTAAATATCTTTTTGAAGTTAAAATCTCACTCAAGTTTTAAGAGTCGGATTAAAGTTAAATGTTCAATAAGAACATTATTAAATATAACTCTGGGATCTCTTATCGTGGTAATTTCTGCGTGATCATTATTTAATAAATTAAATTAATTAGATCATTAATTAAATGAGTTAATTTAAAGGATATTACCTTTAAAACCTCATAGTATTAAAATTACTGTTAATAAGTTTATTTGATTCTATTTGGGAAAATTAACCAAATAAAGAAAGTTATTTATAAAAATGGCTACTGGTTCATTTATGTCTCATAATTATTCTAGTTCTCAAAGTGAGGTCCCCAGGGACCATTACAATGGCGCCCAACGTATAAATCCCGAGAATAGAGTCGGATCCAGTTTTAGAATCATTCCGGAACAATATTTTTCGGGATTGAGAACATAGATGATTTTTTGGAGAATATTGATCATAATCTCGCGTATTATGAGATACCTGCACAACTGGCATGTGCTTACTTGAAAGGTCATCTCAAAGGACGGGCACTCGACTGGTTCGAAGTTCTAGGTTATAGAGTCATTGAAGATAAGACAACAGACTACGCGCACTTAAAACAGGCATTGTCGGAACAATTTCCCGTGGTCAGAAACAGGTCAGAACTAGAAACGCGATTTTATTCCTCATCACAAAGACGAGATCAACAGCCTTCGGACTTTATTTATGAATTGTTGAAAATTCATAAAATCCTTAAACTAGAAATGTCGGAGGAAAAATTAATAGATCACGTCGTTAGTCGATTAGAACCTCAAATTTTGGATTATGTCGAAGTTAGACATCCACGAAATACTGCCAATCTCCTACAAATCGTTGATAAATACGAAGAACGTTTTATGCATAGACAAATCAGAGGTTCGAGTGAGGGATTTAGAAGTTCAGGCCCTCATGAAAACAATCGTTTTAATACCCGGCATAGACAGGAAAATTGGAGGGAAAACAGAAATAATGAGAGATACGCCAATAATAGCCGACCACAAAGGGAATTTAATCGGTTCGAAAACCAAGGTTTCACAAATAATCGCAGATTCGAGGGTAGACGCCAAGGTGGACAATCGGATCAACCATTCCACAGTCAAGGCGGTCGACAAAGTGGGTCGAGAAATAGTTCATTTAGAGGTCAAAATGAACGAAGTAGAAATTTAAACTTTTAAGCGATCGATGTGAATATGGGGGTAATCGATCGCGAGGTACGGAAAATCCTCCAGTTTGGGATCATCGGCCTATCAGAGTATCATCTATAAGAATGACCCCAGTCGAATTACCGTATGTCCCTATTCTATTAAATGAAACCTTTATTACAGCACTATGGGACACGGGAGCAGAGAAATCTTTTATTTCGGAGGAGGTATACCGCAATTATTTTTCATACCGACCTCGTCAAAAGACGAAAGACAGAGTCGTGACAGCACAAGGAGCCCCGTGCAATCATTTGGGTAGAGTCGAATTACAAATTAGAATCAGGGAATTTCAGAAACCCTGGGAATTCCATATACTTGATAACATGCAGTATCAGTGCATTTTGGGGATTGATTTTATGAAGGCGTCGCGATTAACATTAGATTTTGATCAGAAATCCTTAATCATTCCCGATCATCTGATCAAACAAACGCCTAAAGAGGAGAAACTCGTTGATATTGATCTCACAGAATCGAAACTTGATGACGAGCAACAGAAGCAATTAAAAGCCTTATTTAATAATTTTAAAGGGTTATTTTCCGATCAACCGGGATTAACGCATGTTGTATATCATGAGATAGATACTGGAGATAAAGGACCGGTAGTGTCGAGACCATACAAGTACGACCGGGTCAAACAAGGCATTATTGATTATCACATAGATAAGATGTTACGGGATGGTACAATTTGTCCTATTAATTCGCCCTATGCATCTCCAGTCGTATTAACTCAAAGAACAATGACCTTCCTCCAGATTCTCCCGAGGCGTATCGTTTCGCGATCGATTATCGGAAACTAAATGGAATTACCAAATATCCTCGATATCCATTACCGGTTATTGATGACTTACTCACCAATATCCCTCACACCAACGTTATGTCCACTCTAGATCTCAGAAGTGGCTATTTTCAGTTGGCGATTAGTCCAAAGGACATAGAAAAAACAGCGTTTATCACTCGCAATGGCACTTTTGCATTCCTACGCATGCCTTTTGGTCTTTCTGGGGCGGCACCTAATTTCCAACGGGCCATCGACATTATTCTCAAACCTGTTATTGGGCGTTTCGTGTTGGTTTATATGGATGATGTTATTATTACATCACCATCGTTTAAAGACCATCTAGATCATTTAACTCAGGTTTTTACCTTATTACGAGACGCAGGGCTAACGTTAAATAAAGAAAAATGTCACTTCGCTCGTGACAAACTCAAATATTTAGGCCTGATTATTAGTAAAGAAGGAATCGAAACTGACAATAAGAAAATTCGGGCAATTACGGAAATGAAACCTCCCAAAAATAATAGAGAAGTGTCAAAATTTTTAGGGATGACGGGTTGGTACCAAAAATTTATTCCGCGATACGCAGATATATGCGAACCATTGTACCAATTAAAGAAAAAGGGGGCGAAGTTTAACTGGTCGGGAGAAGCACAGGAATCTTTTGATCAGATCAAACGCACACTAACGGAGGCACCGATTTTGCAATTACCAAATTTTTCTGAACAGTTCAATTTATTCACTGATGCAAGTGGGGTCGGAATTGGTGCTGTGCTTCAACAAAATCAAAAACCTATTGCTTTCGCGTCTCGAACCCTTAATAAAGCAGAACGTAATTATACGGTTACCGAAAGAGAATGTTTGGCGGTAATTTGGGCTCTAAATAAGTTTAAAACTTATTTTGGACCCCTACCTGTGAAAGTGATTACAGATCACGCAGCGTTAACGAAGTTAACCAATGGTAAGAATTTATCAAGTAGGATGATCCGATGGGCATTGAAATTGTCAGAGTTTAACATAGAATGGGAACACAGACCTGGTGTTCAAAACGTGGTCGCAGATCTTTTATCAAGAAATCCAGTAGACAGTGTCGAGGGGTCGCAAATTTCGTGCGCAGCTCTTAGAGCCCTCGCAATAAATTCCCGTGAACAATTCATTAAGGAACAGAGGGAAGATCCTGAATTAGGACATATTTATCGATACTTAGAAAACCCTGATGACGGTTCTGTTAATGCGACGGTATGCGAGAGTTGGTCCCAGGACTTCAAGTTAATAAATGGTCTCCTCTTTTACGCGAAGTATTTTTCTAATCTAGGAGAACTAAGAGTTTATATTCCTGGTTCTCTTCGAAAAGATATAATGAAAGAATTTCATGATCTGCCATTGGCAGGACATCTCGGAAAGAGGAAGACATATCTTAAACTTCGTGACACATGCTATTTTCCATTTATGAGAAAATATATATTTGAATATGTTTCAACCTGTGACCGGTGTCAAAAGTTTAATTATAAAAACGCGCTACCAGCTGGTCGTTTAATGCCTATAGTTTCGAAATATCCAAATGAAATTGTAACGCTAGACTTAGTAGGCCCCTACCCCGCATCCCGACCCGAGAGATATAAATTCATATTAGTTATAACTGACCACTTCACTAAGTGGTGTGAGCTGATTCCTCTTCGTAAAGCTTCAGCCCAGACAATAGCTAATGCCTTTTTTAATACCTATATAGCGCGTTACGGAGCTCCGATTTCTTTGATAAGTGATAACGGCCCCCAATTTATTTCTGACGTGTTTGAACATCTCAGTCACAGGTTGGACATCAAACATATGAAAACGGTAACGTACCGACCACAGTCTAATCTCACGGAGAGAGTGAATAGAAATTTAGTTCAAATGATAGCTTCTTTTGTTGAAGAAAATCATGAAAACTGGGACCAATTTCTACACGAGTTCGCATTCGCATTGCGCACGGCGGTAAATGAGACGACAAATAAAACTCCGGCTGAGTTGTTTTTGGGAAGGAAAATCATAACTCCGTTTAGCAAGCTCATAAATGTTACGGAGGATGCGAAATATGTTGGTAATAACATCGAAAGATTATTCGATGAGGCAAGACGAAATATACAAAAAAAAGCATAGGTCTTGGGAAAACATTACAATCTCAGAAGGAGGGATGTTCACATCAAAGTGAACGATTTGGTTTTACTTCAAACACATTTCTTAAGTGCTGCGGGTAGGAAACAGGTGGGAAAATTTATGCCTAAGTTTGAAGGTCCCTATAAGGTTTTAGAAATAAAAGGAAATAATTTAGTTATTTGGAAAACGGAAGAAATATAACTGTTAATATTGATCAGGTTCGAGTGTACCGACCTCGTCAGTCAGACACGATTAGTTCGGATAGTCCGGTAGAAACTCTGTATGACGAACAAGAAGTTAGTCATGGGTCAAATAGATCACATCAAGGACAGTTTAAAGAGCATAGGAAAACCTCTAGTCAGGAAAGTGAGGGGTGTAGATCACGGCAGAGTAACACCACACGGGAGATCCCCAGAAATAAACGTAAAATTAATAGTACTGCGTCGAAGAACCAAGCTTTAAAACGGTCCAAGATATGTAAGAAGAGATCCCGACAAGGATCTGAACATCAGGACCGGAAAAGACACGCTCCTGAACAAAGGCAGGGAGTCAAGAGGTCGATTCCATCCTCGATCTCATCCAGAACTTATAAATTTAAGAGACCTAATACCTCTTCACCAGGAGTAAAGTCCATTACAGGTCCATCAAAGTTGCCTGATCGCAGAACTGCTACGACTACAAGTGGATCCCGAATGGAAGTTAGGGGACGTGATAACCAGACCCGTCAAACCAGAGCGACAACGAGAAGACACAACGAACAAGCGGAGAAACCAGTCCGGTCGAATCAAACCAATACAAGGAGACCTTGCCCATACTATCTACGGAGCCGTATACAAGAAAAAGACAGAATCCATGAGGACCTCAACAACATCGAAATCAACGGCATACCTGGCAGCACATTCCGCAGAAGAAGCCTCAGTATGGAAGCGTTGAATGGAGATCCAGTGCATAGGATTTAACAGTCAAAATCCAGGTTGTATTGTTTCTTTATCTTCGCGGTACGAACAAATGAAGAATTTTTGCAATTAAAGCAAGTCACGGGCGGACTCTAAAATTAAGAAGACTGACAAAAGTGGACACTGCATTGTGTGTGTTTTTTTCTATAACAGAAAAAAACGACTTTTGTGTTACTTTTTGTATTTTGGAGAAAACATCTGTAAATTTTGCATTTGTTTACTTCGATGTATGACTTCGCTAAGATGCGACAATTCATTTGGTTGTTTGTGTTATTTGTTTATTACAAAATGATTATTATTATATGCTATGTGTGTTTCTATGTATGTTTTGTTTCACATCTGGTGCCTTAGAGCGCGGCGAAGTTAGATAGGATTAACCATTAACACTAACTAGCGCATCAAGTTTTTCGAATGAGAAGGCAAAGGAACCAGATATTTATTGTATGACATTCATGTAACAAATGTATAACTTCATGTCTACTTTTACCTACTTCTCAAATGGATATCAATCTTTCAGGGTAGCTGACCCTGAAGTCTTCGATGTTCCAGTGCCACAGAAGATTGTATTGTATTTTTTTGTATAAAGTATAAGTCATACTCTATGGGGCTGGTTTTTTGCCACCACTAGGGTGGTTTTTCCCACGCCCCTTCGCCGAATGGATAGAGTGCAGGGATTAATTTAAACTTGTAAAATATTATGAGGTTTGCAATTAATTCTAATTCTTAATTTTGTCATTTTTCATTACGGAAGATGTTTCAATAATATACAGTTAGAAATTAATATCGTCGGTACTGTAAGACAAAGATAGGATTTACGTAATTTATTTTCAGGACATTTGAGTCCTTCGAATAAATCCCGTTTTCTTTTTGGAGGGGATTGTGACGAATCTATACGGAACTTTATCACTAACCTTCTGAACCGACCTTTTTAGGGAAATTTAATTCCCTACCTATTTCCAATCAACTCCAAAAAAAAGCGAACAGGATTCCTTATTATGCAGATTAGATTCAGTATTTAAGTCAAACGAAATAGTAAAGTTAGAGCAGTAGGAGATAGACATTGAAACATAGAGTTATAGTGATTTTGAATTGAAATATTGTTGTTGAATATAAATTAACCTCATGAAGAATTGAGATTCCAAGTGGTAAATATCTTTTTGAAGTTAAAATCTTACTCAAGTTTTAAGAGGCGGATTAAAGTTAAATGTTCAATAAGAACATTATTAAATATAACTCTGGGATCTCTTATCGTGGTAATTTCTGCGTGATCATTATTTAATAAATAAATTAATTAGATCATTAATTAAATGAGTTAATTTAAAGGATATTACCTTTAAAACCTCATAGTATTAAAATTACTGTTAATAAGTTTATTTGATTCTATTTGGGAAAATTAACCAAATAAAGAAAGTTATTTATAAAAATGGCTACTGGTTCATTTATGTCTCATAATTATTCTAGTTCTCAAAGTGAGGTCCCCAAGGACCATTACAACCTTTTGGAAAATAGAAAGACCATTTTCTTAGATGGTACATTTAAAAGTTATCCGAAACAATTTTCTTAAATATATAAACATCGTAAAAGAATTCGAAATATCGAAAAATTTAAAAAAATGTCTAAAATTTTTAAGTTTTGTAACAAGTGAGACTAAATCCAATGGTAAACGACATTTATGCCTTTGTAATACAGGTTAGTATTAATTTACTTGTATTTATTTTTCTTTTATTTACTTGTATCTGTTTTATATACTTTACTCTTCTAGTATTTATCTTTACTTACATTAATGAAGCTAATTAATTTTATGGTAATTGTACCTGTACTAATATTTATTTGACTCTGGTCAAATCTCAGGGATTTGTATTTTATACTCTTTATTATACTATTACTTACTATTAATTTTTAAATATTTCTCTGAAAGGTTTTATTTTTAATACATTTCGCTATGTTTAAAACGCATTCCCACTATAATATCTTAACAATTCAATGTAAATAATAAAATTTGATTGGTAAAAATGTATTTATCCTTGAAATTCGATAATCGAGGGTAAAAACAGAAAACTTCGGTTAAAAAAAAGATCGTGTGTGTGCTTATGACCACACGTTAGAAGTGATAACTTCAAATTTTGTAATGTTATTTCAGAGGTTAGTTAAGTGAATAAAAAACCAGGAGATGTTAGTATCGCCCTATAAAATTATTTATTCATATGTCTGTACTCATAAAGGAATGTTTTTGTGCGAAATATACAATCATATTTGGGAATTAATTGTATTCTAAGAAGAAAACAATAGGTTTATGGCAGCTGAAATAGGTTATAAATCCTTTAGACTCAAAATGTTATTTAAATTTTAACAAAAAAAAAACAAACAAAATCCTTCAAGCATTGTTCCGTACTTCCTCGTGCTTCATTTGGATCATTTGACATAATTAAATTGAATTTTGATTTTAAAAAATCAACTGAAAGTTTTGATTTCTTTTTTCAATGCATTCCCGACATAGTGAAATTTTTTTTTTTACTCAGGTCATTACGTTTCATTGACTCTTTTCAATTTTTAAATACTTCTCTAGAGAAACTTGCCCAACTTTAAAGCCTTGTAAATTTCATCTTTGGGATAGGTATTTTGCAAGTAATGCACAATTTATAACTAGAAAGGGTTGCTATCCATATGAATATTTTGATTCCTTTTCTAAATTTTATGAAACGCAGCTCCCTCCTCAATCAGCTTTTTTCAACAGTCTAACAAATAAAAATGTATCCAGAGAAGACTACGAATATGCTCACCATAGATGGAACATGTTTCAAATGCGCACATTGGGAGATTATCGTGATTTGTGAATAGCCGTAGACGTATTATTTTCAAACATATTTGAAAACTTTAGAACTCTGTGCCAGAATTACTACAAAATTGATCCATGCAATACATATACGATTCCTGGTTTGGTATGGCAAGCATGTCTTATAAAATGACAAAAGTACGATGGGAGCTTTTAACTGATATAGACATGCCTTTATTCATCGAAAAAGGAATTCGCGGAGGTGTTGCGATGATTGGTCATCGCTACGCTAAGGCTAACAATGTGTATTTATCAACCTATGATTCAAGCCTACCTAGTAGTTACATTATATATTTAGATGCAAACAATCTATATGGTTGAGCAATGTCGCAAAATTGTCTACACACGACTTTTCCTGGACTGATGAATACGTTAACTTCATGGATGTACCAGACGATTCGGATATAAGTTGTATATTTTAAGTTAGAATATCCTGATTAATTGCACGAATTGCATAACTGCTATCCATTAGCTCCAGAAAAAGTTAAAGTGTCTCTGAATGTTCCTCCTATACTAAAAATATTGCTAAAGAATTCAATATTTTAGAATCGAAGTCTGTGGAAAAATTGGCTCCTAACTTCAGAAATAAAACTAAATATGTTCATTATAGAAATTTGAAGTTATATGTACAATTAGGTTTAAAAATTTAAAAAAATACATCAATTTGTAAAATTCAAAGTCCTCGGTTAAAAAATTATATAGATTTTAATACTGAACATCGAAAACGAGCAAACAACAATTTTGAAAAAGATCTCTTTAAACTTTTAAACAATGCCGTGTTTGGTAAAACAATGAAAAATTTACGCAAAATGTTAAGATTTATCTAGTGAATAGAGAGAAAAGAGCTAAGAAATTCATAGCATCTCCAGCATTTCATGCTTATAAAATAATTAATAACGACCTTGTATCTATTCAAGGAAAACTCACTTCTTTTTTATTGAAATGACCCATATATTTGCTTCCAAATCATTTTCTTTATAATCCTTTAACTAATAATGTTCTCGGAAAAATGACAGTTGAGTTAAATGGTATGGTAGCAACTGAGTTCGTAGGTCTCAATGCAAAAATGTACAGCATAAAAACATTAACTTTAGAAAAAAGTACAGCAAAAGAGATACATAGATCTATTTTAAAAGTAAAATTTCTCATGAAGACTATAAAAATTGCCTCATAAATAAGTATAGAAGTCGTGAAGAGTTTAAACCCATTAACAGTTCTATACATCAAATACATTCTGTAAAAAAGTAAAAAAAAAATTCACTTTTGCCCCTTCGATAAGATATATTCTTGAAGATGGCATTACAACTTTAGCTTTCGGTAACTGCCATATAAATGAAAACTAATATTTTATATAAATGAGAATTTAATTAAATAGTTTCTTTTATAAATATTGATTTCTGTATATATCTTATTCTTTCATGTTTAAGAATGTAAATGTTTCCTCTTCATTTTATGCATATACCTGTCGAATGTATTTATTATTCATATTGAATGATGTTACTTATTTCAATGCTTCTCATATAATACATTTTAAAAAATATAAGATTAAATTAAGTTTTCTGTTAGCACATTGTTTTATAAAAGGAAAATTGTTGAGATCTGAAGGACTTTATTTATTGAGAAATGGATTAACCAAGGGGATATTCCTTATTTCTATGTGGTCATTATTTTATATTTTTCTTGTTGAAAATCAGTAAAGGCTTTTCAATGAATTATATTTTATATGAATTTGTTCGTAGCAAACAGAAAGATTTCAGATTGTATCAATATTTTAAGAAATGATATAATGTAAGAATAAATTTTAGAAGGTGAATAAATACAATATTTTTTGTTCTCATATTTTGTGTTTGTATTATTATTATTATAAGATGAATAAGATTTTGCTTTGAATTTTTTATATAAGTTTACCATATATTTAAATTTATAAAGTTATTATTATTTTAAGATTAATATGAAAAAAGAAATTTTATCACTATTGCTCTTAACTTAAATACTCAAGTCCACGAACAATATTCTAAATATTTCAATATTTTTCATCTTTTTTCAATACTTTTCAACTTTTTTTCAATATTTTTTCAACTTTTTTAATTACTTTACTCATATTAATATATTTAAGTGTAAGGAACAAGAAGGGAAACAGACTAAAAATTAAAAACAAATGTTGAAGAACACAAAACCGCACTTAATATTCTATCCATGACAAAGGTTTTGCATACAATGTTTTTGTTCTGAGATATTTATTCGTAACAAAACTCTATGAAAATTCTTTTTCTTTGAAAAGTCCTTAAATGATTCGAACGAAAGGTTTTATTTTTCTATCTCTCACAAAGTGGATAGTCAAATTTGCAGCATTTGTATTTCGTATAGTTTTCCAATCATAAATTTCGATTGAGATGGATACATTTGTCTTGCTAGACAAGAGATCTATTGCTTGTATCTAACATTTTTAAAACAACTTAGGTAGGAAGTATTTAAAAAAATATTCCTATAATTTGTTTTTCATTGCAAAAAATATTTTGTAAAATATAAATATTACGGAAATATCTCTATGATGGCTTCCTTTCGTGAACAAGTTTGAAAGTTCTTTTGTCATCTCCTACTTCATTCATTAAGTCATCTATTATTACGAAAGCATTAGTAATATCTTCTACATCGAAAGGCATGCCTTCATGAAATTCTATGTCAGACATCTTATCAAACAATTTTGGATAAATTCCATAACACCAAATAATTTTGGGAGGAAAAGAATTAATTAATTTTATTTCTAAGATTTGTCTAACAAAGAAAGTTTTACCAGAATTACAAGGTCCGCATATATTATCATAGGAAAGGGATGTTTCATGTAAGGAAACTACTTTGCAAACGAAAAAACATATGTAGAACTTTTACTTTATATAAGCATAGTATTTTTTAAGTTATCTCAGAATTATAAAAAAAATACATGCAAAATCAATGAAAAATATATTTTAGTTATGCACAAAGTATCAAATTTGAAATGTAATAAACAATCATTCAACACGTATATCATAATTTTCAGAAATAGACTTTATCAGAATTATAGACAAATATTTATATGTACAGAAAAGTTTGACCCTTTATCCTAATTAAAATTTGCTTCCAATGACGTACTTAAAAAAATCATAATCATTTAATTAAAACTATATCAGAATATAAATTGTTATCTCTAAAAACATGCATTTCTAGCACCCATTTACAGAGCCCCGAAACCCTTATCAGAGCGGAGGGGGTACCATCCTCCCGGTTCAGACCCGGGGGATTTCCACTCCCTTTCGTTTGCCTAATTTTCAATCCTCTGTTTCAGAAATCACAAGCACAAAGCATCGAATTTGAAATATAACAAATAATCATTCAACACGTATATCATGATTTTCAGAAATAGATTTATACGGAATTATATAAAAATAATCATATGTACAGAAAAATTTGACTCTTTATCCCAATTAAAATTTGCTTCCAATGACGTAATTAAAAAATCATAATCATTTAATTAAAACTATATCAGAATATAACTCGTTATCGCTAAAAGCGTGCATTTCTTATCAGTACAGATCCCCGAAACCCTTATCAATCACAAACCATCTTCCCGGTTCAGATCCGGGGGACTTCCACCCTCTTTTGTTTGCATGCGGCTCCACCGGCTCCACTGTTCCAGAACCGGTATATTATAACTACTCACCAGCCCATAAAGCGCACCAAACAGTCAATTTTTCTGGATGTAACGGTGTTTCGACATACACTTGTGGATTAGCTTCACTCCAAATGCGTCAGTTTTATTTGTTGACGTCACCATTCAACCAGAAGTGCGCTTCATCGCTAAACAAAATTCGCTTATGAAAATCGACCATTATTTTCGAAATAAAATTGCACAATTTGAAAGCGTTGTTCAGGCGTGAGTCTATTCATGATGAATTGCCAAACCAAACTGAGAATAAATCACTTGACAGCTGTTAAATCGGTCGCCATCTTGGAAAGTAATGCCAACTTAAACTTCTATACCTGGAGAAAAAAAACACTCTGTATATTTATGAAGTCAAAGCGAATTTTTAAAGAAATTGTTAATTGGTTATTTTAAAAAATAGTCCAATGAATTTGTGAAGTGAATGAGTTTTTGTAGAAAATATTAATGTTTTAAGTTTAAAAATCTTTTCCTTTTTTTTCCTCCCCTAATCTTGATGTGAAATTATTTTCTCTTGAACATTGAAAATCGCGAAGTCGGTGGGGGAAAAAAATAGAATTGAAGTCTAAAATATTACAGATGGTAAAAAATGTAATAGCTAGCAAATACTGGTATTTTGTAATAGAAGCAAGCAAAACTTGTCCTAACTCCTTATAAATAAATTTTCGAAAAAAATCATCGGGTACTTATAAATTTCTCTTAGTACATATCAATCCTTAAAAATTTCATGTACAAGGATTAACAGAAAATATTCGCTATTTTATGAATTCATGAGCCCACACACAACTAGTATTTCATTTTTCTTTTATTTTAAATAAAATTTTAATTAATGAAAATTTTCGATCCGCCTATTTTTATTAAGAAATAAATTTTAATGCAAGAAATAGGAAGAGAAATTATTCTCTTAAGTATATACAAAAATAGCTACTTTTAAAAAAAAAATAATAATGAACCAGACAGTATTGAATATTTTCACAAGTTGGATGTTGAAAGCGAATTAATTATGATTGTGTAAAAATTAATTTCGCCCTGGACGGGATACCTTTCTTTTCAGTAGTATTTTTGTCATACCGAGAGAAAGAGATATTTTAAAATTAATATTTTAAAAATTACTTTAAAGCATTGACAAGCTATAAATAAGGCAAATCATTAAAAAAAGAAAAACTCCCAAAACTTTTTGACACGAGATATACCAGAAAGAAATCAATATTAATAGTAAGAATTCATCACCTGTTAGAATACCAAAAAAATGTACCTCTTAAAAACCGTTTAAAATGCCAGTACTGATTTAAAAACCGTACAATTGGCCCATTAGCAATATTCTACTGACCAATGAATGGATTCCGAATAAAAAGTGCGCCCGATACAGTTCCGTACACGTGTCGTCAGACCACGCCTCCCAGACACCCCCCATTAATCCGCAGGAGGTCCCCACTAGGCCCCTTTCCCCTGGAAGGGGGGAGCGAAAGTGCACGAACATCCTGTTTTGGTTTCCATAACTTGCGGCCTTTACTGTAATTGTAGCCTGGGGGAGAGTGAAAGTGGAGTATACCATTTACCTCCCCCCAACCCAACAGGAAGGGGGAATGTGAGAAAGAACATTGCGGATACATTTCATCTCATCTGCTTTATCTAACTCCTATCCCCCCTCTTTTCTAGAATCCCACCATCCCGTTGAAAGGAACACTTACATGCGTGACTGTTTTTGAAGAAGAGGGGGATGAAATGAATTTGTGGTGCAACCGGAATTTAGAAGCTGGAAAAAGTGGCACGTGTCGTCGCGAAATAATGTTTTTTTTATTTTGGGACAAACAGCATCCGTGTTAATGTTTGATTTTTTTTAAATGCTTTTTTCATCGCTTTTTTACGACTTCTTTTAACCTAAGCTGTTTGCGGGAAATTTTGTTTGTTTTCTTTATATAAATATATTTTCTTGCTTGCTAAAATACTAGTTTTTAAGATTTTCTTTATGCGTCCGCGTCATGTAATCAGAAAAATGTGCACATTTGAAACAATTTTTTAATTTTAAAATTGATTATTCCATTTTATTATAAGAATCTAATTAGACTCTTACTTCACTATATTATAGAGAAAAAAATCATTAATTCGTATTAGTTTTTGTTTCGTAATTTTCGTTCGCATTAAAAGGACTTATACGTAGATTTTTTTAAAAAAATAATTAAGGTTTATTTGAAAAACTAGAATATATTTTGTATATACAAACACCACTAATTTTAAAAAGTTTATCATTTCTTTTAAACTTTCAAAAAGTTTTCCTGACTTTTTTTTAAAGTTAGTAAAAATCAGTCTTAACATAAAGGCAATATTCCCGTGCATTTTCAGTTGAAGTACGTATAGCAAAATTTTTACATTATAGAATTATATTTTGCAACAATATGCTATATTTTCGTAGTAAGTAATCCTTACGGATTTGTACAATGATTGTATCCCAGTTATCAGTAGCGCACACAGGAATTTTTCAAGGGAGGGGGTCCGGGGTCTAAAGTTCTCCATTCTTGTATCATGCTCCTTTCGATTTTTCGATTTTCGGGAACAAAACACAGTAAAAAAACTAATTATTTTATAAATAATTAGCATTAATTAAAAAATTAATCATTGATAACAAATACTTAATTAAATTTTACGTACTATGTACTTAGAATTATAATCAATCGGAAGAAAATCAAGGGCTTTGGGGGAGGTCCGGACCTCCAGGTGCGCCACTGCCAGTTATACATCAGTAGCTAGATATAGCTTAATGTTTTATTCGTTGTATTTACCTGCAAAAAAGACAGTGACGTATCGCAGAATATTAGCCCCTCCCCCTCCTATGCAAAATCAAGTTTTGCCTTTAATATACTATATTTTGATTAAACGCGTACTTGGCGTCAGTCAGGCTTGGGCCTCCCAGAATCCCGGCATTCCCTGCGATGCGGGGTATACATTAAGCCATTGAAAAAAGAATTAACTACTTGCATCGACAACTTGGTACACGGTACAGATATTTCAGCTTTTTAAAAAAAAATTCTTTCGAGAGAATTTTTATTTTTAGCATATGCAAAAATTTTTATAGAAATTTACATATTTCACGTATATATTAAATATAGGTGAAAAAAAATTCATGGAGAAGCATTTATTTAAGAAACTCGCTTGCTTGTGGAAGAAACGGAATTCACCTTCATAAACACGTATATGAAGTTATTAAAATATCTTTTATTTTCTTTTATAATGAAGTTTTAAATATTTTCTAAAAAAAAAGTGAAAAAACCCCGCACAGTTTTATTATGGCATTATATTATCTAATAGAATTTTCTAGATGTACTATTTTTTTTAATCGAGAGTTATTGAGCTCTATAATGGCTTTGTTGCAGTGGCGCACATAAGGGGGGTCCTGGGGTACGGACCCCCCAAAGCCCTTGATATTTTTTCCGATTGATTATTATTCTAAGTATATAGTACGTAAAATAAATTAAGTATTTGTTATTAATGATTAATTTTATTAATTAATGCTAATTATTTATTCAATAATTAGTTTTTTACTGTGTTTTGTTCCCGAAAATCGACAAAATCAAAAGGACCATTATACAAGAATAGTGAACTTTCGACCCCCCCCCCTTGAAAAATTCCTGTGTGCGCTACTGCTTTGTTGACTGGACTTTTGGAAGAAGGGGGAGGGCATTCCTAAAAAAGTTTGCTAATCAGTGTGCAATTTTTACATATCTTATCTTCTGCAAAATAAATACTTTAAATTAACTTAATTAAGTAATTATTTTAATTAATTAAAATCAAACAAATAATAAATTACGCCTTTTCGATGGCGTAATTTAATATGCTAATAAGTATTTATGAATTTGGTAAATCGTTATAATTATAAAGATAAAAGCAAGGCTGTTTTCACCATAGTCACAAGAGCGTGAACTTAACGCGGAGCACAAATTTCGGACAGAAAAAATTACTCAATTTTTATAAAAATTGGTGACATTGTAACCCATGCATTTGTTTATAATATAGTGTTCTTAAAATTTCAAAATATTTCATAAACAATTAGTTTTCCCTTTTAACGTGAGAAGGGATAGCTCATTTAGCACTATAGTATAGGAGAAAAAATGCGGAACACATTTTATAAAAGAAAAAATGCGTCAACTTGGATAAAAATGAGTAGTATGATAAAATAAGTAATTCTCTACAGGATAGTGAAGCCAGATTTTTTTCATTTTAATGTTTGAGTACTTTTATATCTTAAAAAACATTCCGATTTTGGGTCCTATACTTAAACATTAGCCGAAAACAGCCTTAAGAAACAGTTTTTAACTTGCGTATTTTTTACTTAAAAATAAATTATTGCACCGAACAACTTGCATAGCGTTTTGCGAAAAAAATCATGGAATAGTGCTGACCAGGTTCTGCTTTACCCTATTTAATTTTCTTAAAAAATAAAATATTTTACTGCATATGTATGATATCTTATTGTACTTTTTAAAGGATAACATTTATATATATACTACAGTTTGTAAATTAACTTATTAAATTTTATGCCTTTATTTAATTACTTCTTATATTTCAATCCGTAAATACGTACTCTAAAAATTGATAGAAAGTTTATCTAACCACACACAGTAGTTTATAAGATTACTTTTGAATGAAAAAAAACTTATATTAAGTTTCGTGCAATCGATCTCCGTCTGGGAATTAGTACAGATGTGCGTGTTACAATATCTTGTATGCTTATGTTGCTTAGATACACACAATGCGTTAGACGCTAATTAAACATTACGGATTTAAATAGGAAATTAGGCCACACGGGTTTAAATATAATTAAGACTCGACTAAGATTGATGGAAGCATCTCAAATATAGAACATTTCCAGCTTTTATGTAAGATGTATTAAAGTAAATAAAATGAAGTGTTACGTTGCGCTTTTGGAGATTAACAATTATCACTATTTCGCAACTGAAGCGCGTGAGCTATCTGTGTCAAAAAGTTTTTTTTTGTCCTCTTTGAATTAATGTAATTTTGCACGAGTTACGTAACTAATGATCTTAATTAATTATTTAAAAGCGTTATTTAAGGCTTTTAAATATAATTAACTTTAAAAACATATTTAGTGCGATCATGTGGAGCAAACCGAGAAATATCTTTAAGAAAAGAAAAAGAAAAAAATGTTTGCATAAATGTTTGGAGTATTTTGAATACTTGGAAGAGTTTTGATCACTAGCGCGTTTCGCCGGGTATTTCATGACGTAACATGACGACAAGGTGTGACAAAGAAAAAGGAGACAAAGTGTGTAGCTTGAAAAAAAGAGTGGAGCTGGCAGCAACTGTTTTGATGACGTCATCCCACGCATCTATGATGCCAGTTTCGCCTTAACCCTTTATCAACGCATTATGATTTACTGCAGTTTTTTCATGCAATATTTTTCTTCGAATCACTACATTGAAAATTAAGGGATATACATAAACAAATTACTCAATTTTGGGAAATTTAATCCATTAGAGCTAATTAATTATTTAAAGATATTCCACTGTAAAACTAATTATACACACTGTTCACTTAAAATAAGTAGTTAAATCGTTTTCTAAGGTCTTCATTAACTTACAAAAAAAATAAGACACCATTTGACATTAAATATTTTTTCGGAACAAAAATGACAATCCACGCAATCCGCTGAAAACACCATCAGCTGAAAACGCAATTTCTGCTATAAAACTATTCGCCTTCCCCGCTAAAATACTCATCATAGAACCCGTGCTGCCATATATGTTGGAAGAGTGGATTTCAAAGAATATTCCTGCTAAGTATCGTCAGAATATTCGTAAAAATGTCTATTCTATGTAATTTTAAAGTGAGTGGTACTTATAAGTACCGTAGGTAGAGATAAAGTGTTAGTCGATCATGCCAGTTGAGAGTCCTGCATCATTGAGTAAACACGTAGCTACAACTACATTCTGCCGGAAAAATGTCGAATCAACATCACGTTTCTTGTGGAACTTAAGAAATAAGCCACGATAACATTTCAAATATTAACCTAGGCCAGGGGTGGCGAACCTTTTTGGGTCAACGTGCCATTTTTTCTAAAAAAACGTTTAATGAGTTATAGGCGTGCCATCAAATAATTTTGACTTGTGATTATTGAAGAACTAATAAAACTAAATACGAACAAATCAAAATTCTTTATTTAATACGAAAAAAATACATTTTGCACTGTATAGTAGTAAATGTTTTAATTATATTTGTAATTTAAATTAAAATAACATTAGCGTGATTTCTGCTGTTGTAGATTAGGTGACAAATAACATATATCAGGATTATAAGATGCTACTTTTAGTAGAATGCATGCTGAATTAGAGTCGTCTGTTAAACGGTTTCTAAGCGAGTCTTTGATGCTATTTATCTCTGAAAATAATGACTCGCAGGCATAGGTAGATGAAAATAGGGTTAAAATAGCATACGCCAACTTCTTCAAACAGTTAAATGCGTCTGGAATCAAATTCCATGTTTCCAAAATTTCGTGACTGGTATTTTTACTTATATTGCTTGTCAATCTTTCTGCTTCAATCAATTCCAACTTTTTCCTTGTTTCAATAAACTTTTGAATCCATGCTGAACTAGACTGGAAATCAATCAGTTGCATTTCAAGTTCTTCAATTTCCAACCAATCGAATTGAGACAAGTTCAGTTTATCAAACGAAATCACATCAGGGTACATAATAAATTTGAACGTTTCCGATAATTCCTTGAACAGAGAAAATCTCACTGAAAATTCTTTGATTAAAGAATTCATTATGGAAATAAAGTCATCAATAACTTTTTCCTCATTTCGTTTCTCTTGGGCATCTAAGTCTTTGATATTTTTTTTAAGTTTGGGAAGTACTTGTAGTTTTTTTGTAATAATATCGTTTCTGAAAACATATAGTTTAGCTTCAAAAGCGCGAATGAGATCCATCATGACGATAACTGTTTTATTCGGGCCTTGAAGCTTTATGTTCAATTAATTGAAATGTTGGCATATGTCTGTAAAAACATCAATTTTAAAAGCCACATAATATCCATCAACTGTTTGCTCTCATTTTGTAGAAACAGCCTGATTTCTTCTGTGAAGTACGTTCCCGCGGCTCAACCAGCGAACATTGTTATACATTATTAAGCCATTGTACACCGAATTGACTTCATACAACAAAGCATCAAACTTTCGTTTATTTAAAGCCTGCGACGATATGAGGTTGACTATTTTTGTGACTAAAGTTATTACATTATCAAGAGATGTTAAACCACTCTTTGCACATAAGGCTTGTTGGTGAATAATGCAGTGGCATTCAAGAATCGAATGCCCTATGTCTGTTTTAAATAAAGAAGTGAAACAACCAAGCTTCCTTCAAAAACCCTCCCTCTTGAAAAGGTTTACCATGCCGAGTAACTTGCCGCACTTGTGTGACAATTTTTGCTTACATATTTTAACATAGACCTCGACTGTTTATTTCTTTCTTTTATTGCACTTGCAATTAATTCTTTTTGCCCTGGTTCGCTTTTTTCACTAAAGGATTTGTGATTTGTTCCAAAATGCCGTTTTACAGACGATATTCTGCATACCACTGTTCCAGAACATAAAACACACACCGCTTTATCACCTTTATTGATCATACCATATTTCTCAGCCCACCAAGTTTGAAATTCTCTGCTACACTTACTATCTTGCACTTTTTGTTGTTGTTGTTGAACTAGCCATGTTAAATAGCAGTTAAAAATCGTAAATTTAACACAAAACTTTAAATGTATAGTTGTGTCGATTAAATTTACTATTCTATGTGCTCTCGCTTGATTCCTCCCCCCGCCAACCCCCCTCCCCTTTTTACTGACTGCGCACGACTGCGGGCTCATGGGGCAGATTTATTTGTTTTTAGGAAATTGAGTGCTTGTACAAGATTTCTGAGATTTCTGTAGTGTCTGCTCTTTCGCTTTTGTCTCAGGTCATTAAAATTTTTAAAAATAAAGCAGTGAGAGTTATTTTACCAATTAGACTTACAAGACAAGAATTAGATCAAATTAATAAATTAGATGTATACAAGCTGAACTATTAATGTAAACGTTAGAATATGTTTTTTAAACAACTTGAATATATTTAGAAATAGTTACATACACACACTATGCGTAGATAAACTTTGCATCATTAGCAATTTATAATATACGAAGTATTTACGCAAGACATAACAAACCAGTCTCTGCTCCCCGACTTATCGGCATCGCGACGGATCACTCACGTTTGTTCATACTACTTCATAGTAAACTTAATTATTTTAAGCTAAAATGCAAATCGTTTTTGATCGATGGCGTGCCCAAAATATTCTCTCGCGTGCCATCATTGGCACGCGTGCCATTGGTTCGCCATCCCTGACCTAGGCTTATGGAGATGAAACTTTCTATCGTGCACATGTGTTTGAATGTTATATGAAGTTTTCAGGAGGAAGGGTTAGTGTAGAAGATGATGAGCCCAAGATCAGTGATTACAGACGAAAACATAGCTAAAGTTCGTAATATGAGTGGGTTCTCACTCACATCAGTGGTCAGATTGTTAATCAACATTGCTACATTGAAGTACTAAAAAGACTTCGTGAAAGAAGTAGGGAAAAAAAGGTCATAATTGGAGAGTGATGGATGGTTGTTGCACCAAGACAATGCATCCGCTCACATGGCTGGCCCTATCTGTCAATCAGTTTCTGACGAGCAAAAACTCTACGTGATGGGCCATCCTCCTTGTTCAATTGATTTAGCCCCATGCAACGTTTTTCATTTCGTGCAGTTAAATCTTGCTGAAAGGGAACCCATTTTAACTCATTTTAAGAGGTTCAGGCAAAAGCAAAAACGGAAAATTTCCTAACAGGACTTCCAAAAACCTCGTTCCAGAACTGTTACCAGCAACGGCAGTACCGAATGCAAAAGTGTGTGAATGCTGAAGGGAATACTTTAATACTGTCACTGGGAACTGGTTTTGTTAGAAAAATGATTTACTGTACTAACAGTAGTCACACCTCGTGTATAATATTCATGAATTATTGATAGCTGAATCGTAGCATTTAACTCTTGATTGTATTTTGTAAACATTCTTATAGACATCGCCTCTTGATTTGATTTTAAAGGACAGGATATGAATTTCTGAATCAGAAGTATCTTTATCTTTAAATTCCCTGTAATTACCCCTTCCCCCATTCGATTTCTGCAAACTCGTTCTTAGTGAATATCTGTTCTACTATAGAAACATACCTGCCAGATTTCGAGTATTTAGGCCTAATAATTCGAACAAGGAAATTACTTTGTTTATCTTTAACACCCTCGCAACCTTAGCCCATCCTTGGAAATCTATTACAATGAAACTTGTTCTTAACGGATCTCTACTCAAGGAAAGAAACATACCTTCTAAATTTCAAAATTCTGTAGGTCTAATAGTATAAAAATGGGAACTTTTGTCCAGAACATAGCGCGCAGCCCCCTTAAGAGCCGATTCCCGCAATACCCGTTTTTAATAGATGTCCTGTCAACAAAAGAAACATATATGCCAAATATCAAATCTGAATTCTGATAATTTTGGAGATCTCGTGTTGAGTGATTAACTGTTCACACACACACACACACACACACACACACACACATATATATATATATATATATATATATATATATATATACTAAGAAACATAGATGATTTACTTGTTATAGGTCGCGACGGGGAATTTAAACCTAGCATTAATTTTTATCCGAATACCTAAAATTAATACAGACAAATTTTAACTCGAACAAATTTGAATTTTTAGATTTAGAATTAAAAATTATTGACAACAAATTATATAGCAATATCTACGATAAAAGGGAAGCATTTAATTTCAGTGTTATAAAGATACCGAACTTCAATAGTTGTTTACATATATCAATATTTAGAATTATAATTTTAAATTTTTTGATGAGAAATAATAATTTAACTGCACACAATATTGATAAATTCAAGAACATCCAGAAATTTATATCTGGTTGCATACAGAATGGTTATCCTATCAACTTCTTGAGAAAATATATAGATCAAAAATATTTCTTAAAAATATTTTTAAACTCATAAAATTGGCAAATTTGTGAAGGGTTACGATGGACATTAGGAAATGCACAAATCCACCACACAACATTAGGTCCACAACAGTTGCGCACACAAGGGACCCCCCAAAGCCTTTGATTTTTTTTCCGATTGATTATAATTCTAAATATATAGTACGTAAAATTTAATCAATTACTTGCTATTAATGATTAATTTTATTAATTAATGCTAATTATTTATTCAAAAATTAGTTTCTTACTGTGTTTTGTTCCCGAAAATCGACAAAATCAAAAAGAGCATGATACAAGAATGGCGAACTTTCGACCCCGGACCCCCTCCCCCTGAAAAATTCCTGTGTGCGCCACTGGTCCACAAAGTCAGCTTGTTAGTGGTCCAGCTGTGAAGAATTCCACACACAGGATACGTTTTAATACACACATAGACCAATATTTACATGACTACACTTTAAAATTATTTATGACCAATCAAGCATTTTTTTTGCATGCAATCTGGTTTGCATCTAATACCAAATAGTTAAACTCTAATGTGAGAATATGGATCATTTGGATTGATACGGCATTAGTGGAAGTTATAAGCAATATAGGAGTGGTGATTGTTGTAGGAATATGAGAAATCGTTCAGAATTTGAGAATTGAAGTATTGATAGTGTGATGTAGACAGTCTCTTCCCCCTATTTGCTGAGAAAGGGGCCCGACAGACGTGGGAAAATGCAGACATTTCCCTAATTGAGGAGAAAGAATTTCGTAACTGGGTGGTCAAAGATTTAGACCCTCCTTCCCAGGCTGTCCCGACCGTCAAAAAGAGACCCCGTAACATTGTGCTTTCGTTTTCCCACGATTCGGGGACGACAGCGCGTCTGAAAACTTACAATGTGCACCTAGACATCGGCGCCCAACGGGCAAGAGATCAAATGAGCCGAGACCGACAAGGCGATCTAAGAACAAAAGAAAAGGAGGAATTAGGAGGCGAGAGACGAGAGGTATATAAGGAGAGCGAGAGAGAACGAGGGAGGAGACAGGATTTTGAGGGAGCCGTTGTGAGACCCCTTCAGCGAGGAGGAAAAACGATAGTGAGACCGCGAAGTATGGCGGATTCCGAACTGGGGAGGTCCGGGAACGGTCGGAGTCCCGATCAACGTTAGGAAAGTGATACTGAATAGTATCGAAATCAGATTTAGTATTACAAAATTCATATAATTTCAATTTTTTAATTGATTTATATATATTTAAATATATATATATATATATATATATATATATATATAGAAAAAGAAAATTACTTTTTTATCTTTAACACCCTCGCAATCTCAGCCCATCCTTGGAAGTCTATTACAATGAAACTTGTTCTTAACGGATCTCTACTCAAGGAGAGAGAAAGAAACATACCTTCTAAATTTCAAAACTATATATATACACTCTGTCGCAAAAAATATATGCACCCAGAAGAAATTGAGCTACATTCACGAAATTTGGTATGCATGTAGTGTAGTATATGAAAATAAACAAATGATTAAAAATTCAGAACAAAATATCATTTTATTAAGCGGTTACAGCTTGCAAAAGGTTAAAAATCAGTAAGTAGTAAAGCCACCTCTGGCAGCTATACAAGCCGAAATTCGGCGTGGCATCGATTCAATTAGATCACTTATGACCCCCTGTGGAAGATCCTGCCATAGTCTTTGCATCTGCGCAGTTAATTCTCCTGTATCTCGGGACGGCTGCAGTTGCCTTCCCAGCGCGTCCCAGACATGCTCTATTGGCGAAAAATCTGGTGACCTGGCAGGCCATGGTAGGACGTCATATCCTTGAAGACATTGTTGGGAGAGTCGCGCAGTATGTGGACGAGCATTATCCTGTTGATAAATGGCACCTGGGTGACTTGATAGCATGGGTAGCACAATCGGCGTTAAAATATCATCCACGTATCTGCGAGCTGTCAAAGTGCCTTGAAGGACCACTAAAGATGATCGTGTGTCCCAAGAAATTGCTCCCCACACTGTCACACCTTGTGAAATTGCTGTATGCCGCTCGACAATAAATGCCGGATCGGACCGCTGGCCGGTGCGCCTCCAGACACGTGTGCGGTGGTCATCAGCACTGAGACTGAATCGGGATTCATCACTGAAGATGACACGTCTCCAGTCTGTCACACTCCAAGTTGCCCGAGGTCGGCAAAAATCCAGTCGACACTGCCTATGATGTGGGGTCAGTGGTAAGCGTCTTAGCGGACGTCGGCTCCTCAAGCCAACTTCGGTCAGTCGTCTCCTTATGGTTTCTCTTGATGGCACTGGATGTCTGGAAGGAGGTAAGTGGCGTTGAATCGATGCTAGCGACGTTGTTGGTGCCGAAGTGGCCACTCTTCTGATTGCACGATCCTCGCGATCATTTGTGTTCCTGGGACGTCCTGACCCTCCGCGACGGTACACTCTACCTTCTGTGATCCACTGTTGCCAACACCGAGCAACTACCATATCGCTCCGACCGAGGTGGCGGCCGATACGTCTATTCGACCAACCTGCTTCTCTGAGGCCTATTATACGGCCCCTATCAAAGTCCGTCAGCTGCTCGTACTGCCGCCGGTTACGTCTTAGAGGCATCCTAAGTCTCAATATCGTCTATCAAAGTCATCAGATTCGTTTGGATAGCCGTACGGCGCTCGTACTCATGCTTTTAAACTCTCCCAGTTGCGCAACTAATATGCGCATAGCACACTTAGCCTTGTCTCATTGGCTTCGAAATTTTAATCATTTGCATATCTCTTACCAGACTACATTCTTGCCGAGTTTCGTGATTGTAGCTTGATTTCTTCTGGGTGCATATATTTTTTTGCGACAGAGTGTATATATATATACAGTGGCGCACACAAGGGGGGTCTTGAGGGTCCGGACCCCCCTCCCAAAGCCCTTGATTTTTTTCCGATTGATTATAATTCTAAGTATGTAGTACGTAAAATTTAATTAATTACTTGTTATTAATGATTAATTTTATTAATTAATGCTAATTATTTATTCAAAAATTAGTTTTTTACTGTGTTTTGTTCCCGAAAATCGACAAAATCAAAAAAGAGCATGATACAAGAATGGTGAACTTTCGACCTCGGACCCCCTCCCTTGAAAAATTCCTGTGTGCGCTACTGTATATATATATATATATGTGTGTATAAAATTTACGTTAATTTTCTATTGAGGTTTTTTTAATCCATAATGGTTCTGAGGCCTCCAGAACTTCGTGTAATAATTATTTTCTAGTTTACCCGCCAAATGGTTCTCTCTCTCTCTCATAAACATAACCTTATCTCTTCAAAACTAAAAGTTCAGTATTTTTAAATTAAGAATTACATAATCTAACGTCATTCGAGTATCTGGAGTAATCAGCAGACCTTTACCAAAAATCATATGATTTTAATGGCTTCTGCTTATACATATGTATAAATAGAAGGCTGTTTCTTGTTTTTGTCCTGAAAACCGCCTTTGTTCGTGTCCTGCATTTTGTGTAGCTGCTTGTTTTATGTGTGGGATCGTCGGTCAGTGGCGCACACAAGGGGGGGATACTATCAGTTCCCTCAGTTTCGCGTTAAACAATTTTCACTGTATTTTCAGTCAATATCCCATAGATATTAATTAGAACTCAAATTTGTAATTGGAAAAAAACAATTTAAGATTCATTTTTGAGCAAATAAAAAAACAAAAAAACAAATTAAGCAAAAAAAAAAATTTTTTTTTAAATTTGTATTGATTATACAATTAGTACTCTTAAAAAATTAAAAAGTAAAGAAAGAAAAAGATCAATATAGTGTAGTAAAATTATTCTTCGTCTCCGCCTAACTTTCTTTCAGGACATCTTTTATTGAAAAAAAAAAACAAACAAAAAAAAAAAAAACAGAGAACATGTCATTAATAAACCTAACTCCCTTCAGCTTTTAAAACGGATGGGAAACAAAAGTAAAATGTAAAAAGTGACCAAAGGAACATGCTGAGTTAGAAAAAAAAGAAAAAGGAAGTTTTTTTTCGTTTTAGAGGAAAAAAATTTATTTTTTCGGAGAATATATATGTAGAGAGAGAGAGAATAATTTGCTTTCATATACCAAGAAGTCTTACATAGACATAAAAAGTGCTCTTATTCTCAATACATTACACAGTATCATATATCAATAATGTTTATATCATTACATAATATCAATAATATGTAATATCATATATCAATAGTATTGATTTCATTACATAATAAAGTTATGTAACATTCGCAAAAAAAGTTTATATATATATTCTTTATTATGTAGAAAAATAAAATTTCATGCCACTCAAGCTTAAAATATAATCTTCAGGGTTTATACTCGATTTTATTAACAGCATTTATAGCTAATACCCAATTTTTATATTTTATTAAATGTGTTTTGATGCCATAATAAAAGAATTTAACTTTACCATACAATTTAGTACTCGAAATTACCAAGATAATAAAGACAAAACACACACACACACACACACACACACACACATATATATATATATATATATATATATATATATATATATATATATATATATATATATATATAAAAAGAAATATGTATTATATATCAAAAACAAGAAATAATAGATAAAAAACATAACAAGAAATAGCGTGATAAAAATATAAAAAGATGCATGCAATATTCTTTCTTTTTTTTTTAAATATATATATATATATATATATATATTTAAAAAAAAGAAAGAATATTGCATGCATCTTTTATATTTGTTGTTTAATTTACTGTGATTTTATTTTATTTTAACGAGTATAACTCTTCCATCGACTATACCAGAGGTTCCCAAACTTTTTTGCCGCATAGACCCCTTGACAGATTTTCGGATTGGGGTAGACCCTTACTTACCTAATATTAAATTTTTGCAAATTTATCAATTTAAATGTATTTTTGACAGCAGCTACAGAGCTACTTACTTTAAAAGATTTAGATTTTTAACTGTAGTGAAGTATAGTGTCTAAAACGTAAGAAAACATGATAATTAATTAACTTTTTAATTAAACTTTACTTTAAGATCTTCCTTAGTGCCTAATTCTTGTAATCTGACATCTTTTTTTTAAAAAAAATATTATTTCATTGCCTACTGTGGTATTATGGAAGTCAAAACACTCTCAAACCTAGTTTCGAAATCTAAAAGGGGGCACTTAAATGTTGAACATAGGTTAAAACATCTTTTCCTGGAAGATTGTGAGTGACAATTGAGAAACTGGGAACATTTGCAACGTCCAAAATGATACTCCTTTAGCTTAATTCTGGCAAGAGAAAGGCTGTAATATGGTCGTTGTTTTAATAAAATTTATGCTATCGCCTTGTAACTGCAAATTAGCCTCCTAAAATTTAGTAAATAAACCTGTTAAATTGGTATGTCAGGTTTCCACTTGATTAAATTTCCTTTTAAAATTAAAGTCACGATTTGGTTTAATGAGATCAACTACCGTAGACCCCCATTTATACCTCATGGACCCCCAAATTATTTTCTTGCAGGCATGGACCCCTTGCAAGTCGTCATAGACCACTGGGGGTCCATATAGACCACTTTGGGAATCACTGGACTATACGATTGTTTCTGGAAGTTGTGTGTTTAGGTTATCATATCTTCAAAATTCAAGCAAACTGCCTTCTAGTTTGTTTTATTACTTTATATTTTTCTTAAATGCTATTTGGAGAGATAGGAAAAATTGACTTGAAGGGTTATGCTTTTGGTAGGGTTATGTAATTACACTTCATCTTCATTCATTTGGATATGTAATTGCAATTATAGTAATTGACGCAAGTTCAGTTGAGAATATGCCAAGTCTAGTTTTGGTGGGTGCAGTTAATTGTTAAATTAATTTTGCAGTAAATTAGATTTATGTTTCCTATTTCACTAAGCGCATTATTAGTTTCTCTAAAACAGTTAATTCTGTTATACCTCTGAAACTTATATTTTACAATATAAAGTGGGACCCAAGGCCGGATCTACGTATGGGCTAAATAGGCTGCAGCCCAGGGGCCCCGTTCTCCGTTGAAGAAAACAAACACAAAAAAGATGTAATAAAATAATAAATTTTAAAATAGTAATAGTAGTTAAAATATACCGGTTCTCTGGAACAGTGGAGCCGGTGGCGCCAGGAGGTTGAGGCGCATGCAAACAAAAAAGAGGGTGGAAGTCCCCCGGATCTGAACCGGGAAGATGGTTTGTGATTGATAAGGGTTTCGGGGATCTGTACTGATAAGAAATGCACGCTTTTAGCGATAACGAGTTATATTCTGATATAGTTTTAATTAAATGATTATGATTTTTTAATTACGTCATTGGAAGCAAATTTTAATTGGGATAAAGAGTCAAATTTTTCTGTACATATGATTATTTTTATATAATTCCGTATAAATCTATTTCTGAAAATCATGATATACGTGTTGAATGATTATTTGTTATATTTCAAATTTGATGCTTTGTGCTTGTGATTTCTGAAACAGAGGATTGAAAATTAGGCAAACGAAAGGGAGTGGTAATTCCCCCGGGTCTGAACCGGGAGGATGGTACCCCCTCCGCTCTGATAAGGGTTTCGGGGCTCTGTAAATGGGTGCTAGAAATGCATGTTTTTAGAGATAACAAGTTATATTCTTATATAGTTTTAACTAAATGGGTAGAATTCTGATTTTTTTTTTTTTTAAGTACGTCATTGGAAGCAAATTTTAATTAGGATAAAGGGTCAAACTTTTCTGTACATATAAATATTTGTATATAATTCTGATAAAAACTATTTCTGAAAATTATGATATACGTGTTGAATTATTGTTTATTACATTTCAAATTTGATACTTTGTGCATAACTAAAATATATTTTTCATTGATTTTGCATGTATTTTTTTTATACTTCTGACATGACTTAAGAAATACTATGCTTATATAAAGTAAAAGTTCTGCATATGTTTTTTCGTTTGCAAAGTAGTTTCCTTACATGAAACATCCCTTTCCTATGATAATATATGCGGACCTTGTAATTCTGGTAAAACTTTCTTTGTTAGACGCATCTTAGAAATAAAATTAATTAATTCTTTTCCGCCCAAAATTATTTGGTGTTATGGAATTTATCCAAAATTGTTTGTTAAGATGTCTGACATATAGAATTTCATGAAGGCATGCCTTTCGATGTAGAAGATATTACTAATGCTTTCGTAATAATAGATGACTTAATGAATGAAGTAGGAGATGACAAAAGAACTTTGAAACTTGTTCACGAAAGGAAGCCACCATAGAGATATTTCCGTAATATTTATTTTACAAAATATTTTTTGCAATGAAAAACAAATTATAGGAATATTTTTTTAAATACTTCCTACCTAAGTTGTTTTAAAAATGTTAGAGACAAGCAATAGATCTCTTGTCTAGCAAGACAAATGTATCCATCTCAATCGAAATTTATGATTGGAAAACTATACGAAATACAAATGCTGCAAATTTGACTATCCACTTTGTGAGAGATAGAAAAATAAAACCTTTCGTTCGAATCATTTAATGAATTTTTCAAAAGAAAAAAAAAAATTTCATAGAGTTTTGTTACGAATAAATATCTCAGAACAAAACATTGTATGCAAAACCTTTGTCATGGATAGAATATTAAGTGTGGTTTTGTGTTCAAGATTTGTTTTTAATTTTTAGTCTGTTTCCCTTCTTGTTCCTTACACTTAAATATATTAATATGAGTAAAGTAATTAAAAAAGTTGAAAAAATATTGAAAAAAAGTTGAAAAATATTGAAAAAAGATTAAAAATATTGAAATATTTAGAATATTGTTGGTGGACTTGAGTATTTAAGTTAAGAGCAATAGTGATAAAATTTCTTTTTTTCATATTAATCTTAAAATAATAACTTTATAAATTTAAATATATGGTAAACTTATAAAAAAATTCAAAGCAAAATCTTATTCATCTTATAATAATAATAATACAAACACAAAATATGAGAACAAAATATTGTATTTATTCACCTTCTAAAATTTATTCTTACATTATATCTGTTCTTAAAATTTTGATACAATCTGAAATCCTTCTGTTTGCTACGAACAAATTCATATAAAATATAATTCATTGAAAAGCCTTTACTGATTTTCAACAAGAAAAATATAAAATAATGACCACATAGAAATAAGGAATATCCCTTGGTTAATCCATTTCTCAATAAATAAAGTCCTCCAGATCTCAACAATTTTCCTTTTATAAAACAATGTGCTAACAGAAAACTTAATTTAACCTTATATTTTTTAAAATGTATTATATGAGAAGCATTGAAATAAGTAACATCATTCAATATGAATAATAAATACATTCGACAGGTATATGCATAAAATGAAGAGGAAAAATTTACATTCTTAAACATGAAAGAATAAGATATATACAGAAATCAATATTTATAAAAGAAACTATTTAATTAAATTCTCATTTATATAAAATATTAGCTTTCATTTATATGGCAGTTACCGAAAGCGAAAGTTGTAATACCATCTTCAAGAATATATCCTATCGAAGGGCAAAAAGTGATTTTTTTTTTTTTACTTTTTTACAGAATGTATTTGATGTATAGAACTGTTAATGAGTTTAAACTCTTCGCGACTTCTATACTTATTTATGAAGCAATTTTTATAGTCTTCATGAGAAATTTTTCTTTTTAAAATTTATTTTATAAGCATGAAATGCTGGAGATGCTATGAATTTCTTAGCTCTTTTCTCTCTATTCACTAGATAAATCTTAACTTTTTGCGTAAATTTTTCATTGTTTTACCAAACACGGCATTGTTTAAAAGTTTAAAGAGATCTTTTTCAAAATTGTTGTTTGCTCGTTTTCGAGATGTTCAGTATTAAAATCTATATAATTTTTAACCGAGTACTTTGTTTGAATTTTAGAAAGTGATGTATTTTTTTTTTTAATTTTTAAACCTAATTGTACATATAACTTCAAATTTCTATAATGAACATATTTAGTTTTATTTCTGAAGTTAGGAGCCAATTTTTCCATAGACTTCGATTCTAAAATACTGAATTCTTTAGCAATATTTTTAGTATAGGGGAGGAACATTCAGAGACACTTCAACTTTTTCTGGAGCTAATGGATAGCAGTTATGCAAATCGTGCAATTAATCTGGATATTCTAACTTAAAATATACAACTTATATCCGAATCGTCTGGTACATCCATGAAGATAACGTATTCATCAGTCCAGGAAAAGTCGTGTGTAGACAAATTTTGCGACATTGCTCAACCATATAGATTGTTTGCATCTAAATATATAATGTAACTACTAGGTAGGCTTGAATCATAGGTTGATAAATACACATTGTTAGCCTTAGCGTAGCGATGACCAATCATCGCAACTCCTTCGCGAATTCCTTTTTCGATGAATAAAGGCATGTCTATATCAGTTAAAAGCTCCAATCGTACTTTTGTCATTTTATAAGACATGCTTGCCATACCAAACTAGGAATCGTATATGTATTACATGGATCAATTTTGTAGTAATTCTGGCATAGAGTTCTAAAGTTTTCAAATATGTCTGAAAATAATACGTCTACGGTTACACACAAATCACGATAATCTCCCAATGTGCGCATTTAAAACATGTTCCATCTATGGTGAGCATATTCGTAGTCTTCTCTGGATACATTTTATTTGTTAGACTGTTGAAAAAAGCTGATTGAGGAGGGAGCTGCGTTTCATAAAATTTAGAAAAGGAATCAAAATATTAATATGGATAGCAACCCTTTATAGTTATAAATTGTGCATTACTTGCAAAATACCTATCCCAAAGATGAAATTTACAAGGCTTTAAAGTTGGGCAAGTTTCTCTAGAGAAGTATTTAAAAATTGAAAAGAGTCAATGAAACGTAATGACCTCAGAGTAAAAAAAAAAAAAACTCCTTCAAGCGTTGTTCCGTATTTCCTCGTGCTTCATTTGGATCATTTGACATAATTAAATTGAATTTTGATTTTAAAAAATCAACTGAAAGTTTTGATTTCTTTTTTCAATGCATTCCCGACATAGTGAAAAGTTTTTTTTTTTACTCTGAGATCATTACGTTTCATTGACTCTTTTCAATTTTTAAATACATCTCTAGAGAAACTTGCCCAACTTTAAAGCCTTGTAAAATTCATCTTTGGGATAGGTATTTTGCAAGTAATGCACAATTTATAACTATAAAGGGTTGCTATCCATATTAATATTTTGATTCCTTTTCTAAATTTTATGAAACGCAGCTCCCTCCTCAATCAGCTTTTTTCAACAGTCTAACAAATAAAAATGTATCCAGAGAAAACTACGAATATGCTCAACATAATAGATGGAACATGTTTCAAATGCGCACATTGGGAGATTATCGTGATTTGTGTGTAACCGTAGACGTATTATTTTCAGACATATTGGAAAACTTTAGAACTCTATGCCAAAATTACTACAAAATTGATCCATGTAATACATATACGATTCCTGGTTTGGTATGGCAAGCATGTCTTATAAAATGACAAAAGTAAGATTGGAGCTTTTAACTGATATAGACATGCTTTTTATTCATCGAAAAAGGAATTCGCGGAGGTGTTGCGATGATTGGTCATCGCTACGCTAAGGCTAACAATGTGTATTTATCAACCTATGATTCAAGCCTACCTAGTAGTTACATTATATATTTAGATGCAAACAATCTATATGGTTGAGCAATGTCGCAAAATTTGTCTACACACGACTTTTCCTGGACTGATGAATACGTTATCTTCATGGATGTACCAGACGATTCGGATATAAGTTGTATATTTTAAGTTAGAATATCCAGATTAATTGCACGATTTGCATAACTGCTATCCATTAGCTCCAGAAAAAGTTGAAGTGTCTCTGAATGTTCCTCCCCTATACTAAAAATATTGCTAAAGAATTCAGTATTTTAGAATCGAAGTCTATGGAAAAATTGGCTCCTAACTTCAGAAATAAAACTAAATATGTTCATTATAGAAATTTGAAGTTATATGTACAATTAGGTTTAAAAATTAAAAAAAAATACATCACTTTCTAAAATTCAAACAAAGTCCTCGGTTAAAAAATTATATAGATTTTAATACTGAACATCTCGAAAACGAGCAAACAACAATTTTGAAAAAGATCTCTTTAAACTTTTAAACAATGCCGTGTTTGGTAAAACAATGAAAAATTTACGCAAAAAGTTAAGATTTATCTAGTGAATAGAGAGAAAAGAGCTAAGAAATTCATAGCATCTCCAGCATTTCATGCTTATAAAATAATTAATAACGACCTTGTATCTATTCAAAGAAAACTTCTTTTTTATTGAAATGACCCATATATTTGTTTCCAAATCATTTTCTTTATAATCCTTTAACTAATAATGTTCTCGGAAAAATGACAGATGAGTTAAATGGTATGGTAGCAACTGAGTTCGTAGGTCTCAATGCAAAAAATGTACAGCATAAAAACATAAACTTAAGAAAAAAATACAACAAAAGAGATACATAGATCTATTTTAAAAAGAAAAATTTCTCATGAAGACTATAAAAATTGCCTCATAAATAAGTATAGAAGTCGTGAAGAGTTTAAACCCATTAACAGTTCTATACATCAAATACATTCTGTAAAAAGTAAAAAAAAATTCACTTTGCCCCTTCGATAGGATATATTCTTGAAGATGGTATTACAACTTTCGCTTTCGGTAACTGCCATATAAATGAAAGCTAATATTTTATATAAATGAGAATTTAATTAAATAGTTTCTTTTATAAATATTGATTTCTGTATATATCTTATTCTTTCATGTTTAAGAATGTAAATTTTTCCTCTTCATTTTATGCATATACCTGTCGAATGTATTTATTATTCATATTGAATGATGTTACTTATTTTAATGCTTCTCATATAATACATTTTAAAAAATATAAGGTTAAATTAAGTTTTCTGTTAGCACATTGTTTTATAAAAGGAAAATTGTTGAGATCTGAAGGACTTTATTTATTGAGAAATGGATTAACCAAGGGATATTCCTTATTTCTATGTGGTCATTATTTTATATTTTTCTTGTTGAAAATCAGTAAAGGCTTTTCAATGAATTATATTTTATATGAATTTGTTCGTAGCAAACAGAAGGATTTCAGATTGTATCAATATTTTAAGAAAAGATATATAATGTAAGAATAAATTTTAGAAGGTAAATAAATACAATATTGTTCTCATATTTTGTGTTTGTATTATTATTATTATAAGATGAATAAGATTTTGCTTTGAATTTTTTTATAAGTTTACCATATATTTAAATTTATAAAGTTATTATTATTTTAAGATTAAGGGGACTTGGCACCCTTTGAGTAAACTTCTTTATTTACGTATTTAAAAATTATATTTTAGCATTTTATACAATGTTTCTATTCAAGAAAATGTTACCAGATGAAAATTTTCATATATTATTCACACATTTTAAAAATTTTAATTTTTTGAAGAAAATTGGGAAAATTTTAAAATCCTACTCCTTTTGTAAAAATTAAATTTTTGACCTGAAATTTTTTTTATAATACTCTTATGGATGATCTAAACAACTTTAGGGATCGATTTTAGAATAACTTCATTCGTTTTCGAGAAAAAAATAAAATGTTGATATACAGGCTAAAAATCAACGAAAAAGCCAACATGTCTTACATTTTATTTTTTTTTAAAAAAAACGGATCCCTAATTTTATTACATGCTTTATTTTCAACACGCAAGAAAAAAATGGATGTGATTGGTAAATAATTGTCGAAGGAGTAGCATTTTGAATGCACTAAGGTTTCGAAAAACACAAACTGAAAAAACAGGTTTAAAGTTTATAATTCTGAAAAAATAATTATTATTAGCTTAATTAAACTTAAAATACCACTTTAAGATATTAGTTATACGTTTTTCTTTAAAATAATTGCATTTTCATAGTTTTTCAACCCACACATTTTTATAAATGATCAACTTTTTAGAGAGTACTAATTGCCCATGAAAATTCAAGAAAAATGTTAAAAAAATTTTTTTCTGTCACGACAGAAATTTTAGCTGTTTTTCTTCTTATAATATTAAAGTATTACATTTGTATGAAAAATATATCAGGAAGAAGAACTGAAATTATAAAATTATTAATATAAAATGCCTTAATTTAAAAATTTTACATGCACACATTTCACAAGGAAGAAAAAGTTACATTATTGTATTGCCTCGGAAATATTCTGTTTTTAATACTACATATTCTTTTTTTTTTTATAGTTATTATTTCTATTTCTAAAATAGATTTTTTTATCATAAAGCATTTTTTAGCTTTTTTTTCTAAAAAGGGGTGTGGCTGAATTGCCTAATTTGTTTTCAAATGAAGTTTTAGTCAACTTCTAACTTTCCGACATGCACAAGTGATATATCAATCGAAAGATAATAATGCAAAGAATAAGATTAAATGAAAATAAAAAAAAAAACGATAGGTTTGTGATTTTTAGGGTACCAAGTCCTCTTAATATGAAAAAAAGAAATTTTATCACTATTGCTCTTAACTTAAATACTCAAGTCTACAAACAATATTCTAAATATTTCAATATTTTTCATCTTTTTCAACATTTTTCAATTTTTCAATATTTTTTCAACTTTTTAATTACTTTACTCATATTAATATATTTAAGTGTAAGGAACAAGAAGGGAAACAGAATAAAAATTAAAAACAAATGTTGAACACAAACCACACTTAATATTCTATCCATGACAAAGGTTTTGCATACAATGTTTTTGTTCTGAGATATTTATTCGTAACGAAACTCTATGAAATTTTTTTTTCTTTTGAAAAATTCATTAAATGATTCGAACGAAAGGTTTTATTTTTTTCTATCTCTCACAAAGTGGATAGTCAAATTTGCAGCATTTGTATTTCGTATAGTTTTCCTATCATAAATTTCGATTGAGATGGATACATTTGTCTTGCTAGACAAGAGATAGATCTATTGCTTGTCTCTAACATTTTTAAAACAACTTAGGTAGGAAGTATTTAAAAAAATATTCCTATAATTTGTTTTTCATTGCAAAAAATATTTTGTAAAATAAATATTACGGAAATATCTCTATGATGGCTTTCTTTCGTGAACAAGTTTGAAAGTTTTTTTTGTCATCTCCTACTTCATTCATTAAGTCATCTATTATTACGAAAGCATTAGTAATATCTTCTACATCGAAAGGCATGCCTTCATGAAATTCTATGCCAGACATCTTATCAAACAATTTTGGATAAATTCCATAACACCAAATAATTTTGTGGGAGGAGAAGAATTAATTAATTTTATTTCTAAGATTCGTCTAACAAAGAAAGTTTTACCAGAATTACAAGGTCCGCATATATTATCATAGGAAAGAGATGTTTCATGTAAGGAAACTACTTTGCAAACGAAGAAACATATGCAGAACTTTTACTTTATATAAGCATAGTATTTTTAAAGTTATCTCAGAATTATAAAAAAAATACATGCAAAATCAATGAAAAATATATTTTATTTATGCACAAAGTATCAAATTTGAAATGTAATAAACAATAATTCAACACGTATATCATAATTTTCAGAAATGGACTTTATCAGAATTATATACAAATATTTATATGTACAGAAAAGTTTGACCCTTTATCCTAATTAAAATTTGCTTCCAATGACGTACTTAAAAAAATCATAATCATTTAATTAAAACTATATCAGAATATAACTCGTTATCGCTAAAAGCGTGCATTTCTTATCAGTACAGATCCCCGAAACCCTTATCAATCACAAACCATCTCCCCGGTTCAGATCCGGGGACTTTCACCCTCTTTTGTTTGCATGCGCCTCAACCTCCTGGAGCCACCGGCTCCACTGTTCCAGAACCGATATATTTTAACTACTGGTAATGTTATGGGTGCCCTGGAATTGTTAGCAGAGTTCGACCCATTCATTCCTTCGTGAACATATTGAACAGCGAGAATTACGACCAAAATCGTTAATATCGTACGTATCAGAAACAATATATGAGCAAGTAATTGAGATCATGGGCAAGCAAATCATTAAAACAATTACAACTAAAAAAAATAGCGATGACCCACAAATACTATTCAATTGTGATAGATTAAACACCAGATTTGTTTCATAATGACCAACTTGCTATTGTACTATGATATTGTTTACGGGGAAAAGTGTATGAAAGACGAGTCTCATTAATTAAGATTAGTACAGTGGTTCTCAAACTTTCACTACTGCCGACCCAATTTTCAATCATAATTTTTATCGCTCCCCCAAATAATAATGTATTGAATGCAATAATAATGCACTTTTTGGCGCTAAAGCTACAATACGATCATAATTTTAAACGGTACAAATTAACAAGATAAGTATTAAATTTTGTATATGTTACTTTTATGTAATATATATTTTATTTTTCTTACTTTTTAATTTGATTCACTATAAAAGTGTGTTTTTTAGTTTATTTCTAAACTATAATTTATTTTATAATTATTTTTACTATACACGATAAAAATCACAATTCCATTGAATAATTTAACTAAGAGAAAATATACTTACCTACTTTCAAGGACTTTTCAATTTTTCTTTGATAATTTGAGAAAAATCCAATAATACTAAAGAAAATGTTCCAAATGTGCGTGACCTTAATAAAGGACATAAATCACAGACACTTTTCACTAACAATACAGGAACGTTATTTTCTAGCAAAACTGTCATATTTTCCCCCGTTATTGTAGTTTTGCTGTCGTTTGATGATCTACAAATAGCATTTTGAACTTTTTCTTCCCTGTGTCTTTTTGTCAAGGCGAAGTGCTACATTTATGGCTTCATAGTTTTCTTCATAGAGTTCTTTAGGCAGCATTTGAAAATTTGAATTGAACTCAAACTTTTCATGTCTATCGCTTTTCTCATATTTACTTTCGATATCATGATTAATATGCATCACTTCAGCAGGTTCTTCAGTTGCTTGATCAGTTTCAACTTCCTTCAATGGAGTGACAGATGCCCATTTTTTTATATTCTACTTATTTACATTTATAAAACATAATAAGTCGTACAACACAGCAATCAAAACCACAAAGTTATTCATAGGGGAAAGTGTAGCATATTTATAGAAAATATTTTTGAACAAAAGTGGTCACGCAGGGAACTCAATCAAAACAAGTACCTTGATTGTAGAGAAACGTTTGCTACTCTAAAAAAAGAGGCATATTTGTGACAAGTTCATTTAAGCTCCCATTAAGACTGTCTAATAGGAGGAACCGTCAAGGTCACTGTTAACGAATAAGCATTTTTCCCAGAATGAACGATTTCGTGAGCCTGGGGTGACTCTGCCCCTCATGCCACCGCTCTCACGTTAAAAGTATATTCAATATGAAAATATCGATGTCAGCTCTAAAAAATAATTGTGTAAAACGTTTTTCATTATGCAGTATATGTTTCAGAATACTCATAAAAGTATATCTTGGACAAATAATCCTTCAAAGTGCTCAAGATGCTTATCCATATATCACACGGGGAAACAAGCAACAGAAAAATATTATTTACAACTTTCCTAAAAGAAAAAGAGACGGAGTAAAACATACCAGTGAGTTTGAAAGTCAAATATATGATAATCAAAAGTAGTGTTTTAGGGATTAAAAGAAACGTAATAAAAAATCTCTCATCGTGGAATTACAGCAAAGCAAACAAACTGTTTTTTATTTGGTTATAGGATAAAAGATAGCTAATGAACGTTTGAAGTGGAATCTTATTTTTGAAGATCACAAGATGATATACATAAATTATATCAGTGTAAATGTGTATTTTTTTATGTCAGGAAGCATTTTGTTTTACTTCATTCCAAAAAATTATTTTTTTAAACCTTTTATTTTCAATATGCTCACGCCCCCCTCGCAGGGTTATAACGCCCCCCAGGGAGGTACGCCCTACAGTTTGAAAAACGCTGGATTAGCACTCACACTGGCTTATGCTTACTTAATTCTCTACAAGAACTTTTAGAAACAAATGGGATAATTGTAGGGGACAGTCATTTGACAACGCTGCTAATATGTCCGGTCGATATAATGATGTGCAAACTCTTTTTAAAAAAATAAATTCACTAATTATGCGCCGTGTGCTGCACATTTTCTTAATCTTTTTAGTGCAGAATAAGTTAAGGTTGCAACTGAAATCATGTACTTCTTTGGTTTAGTGCAACACGTACGTTTTCTTTTCTGCTTCGACCCATAGGTGGGAACTTCTAAATCGTGAAATTAAACTGAAATTTACCTTAAAAAGTTTAAGGCAGACCAGATGGTCTTGTCACTACGTTGTTGTTGAAGCCTTAAAAGATAATTATGGCAATGAGATGGTGGTACATATGTAAGCCATTAACAGCTTCTAGATTGAAGTGATCATTTTAGTGTAGTGGTTAAGTTGCGTGCTTACGGAATTAAAAAAAAAAAGGTGCCGAATTCTAAACTCCTTCAGTAATATCATGAATATTCTTAAGACATTTATATATTTAGTGACAATGAAAATGAGAAAATTGATTTTCGAAAAGAGGCAGTAAATTTATTTAATAAATTAACAAAACTCGAAACTACCATTTTAATTATATTTTGGAAGAAATTTTAGAAAGATTTAATTCAATTAACAAAAATTTTTACAGACTCCTGGTTTGGACATCTGTGAAGAGAATAAGTTAATTAAGTCATTAAAAACGTTTATAAGCAGTGCACGATATGAGTCAGATAAAAAACTAAAGTATAAAGACTCAGCCAAAAAGTTAAGTACTAGAGTAGGAATAGAATACAGCGATGTGGCCAAGAATATAGCAATGACGACTTATTTCAAAATTTGCAGATAAATCCACAGAAAAAGCTGTGCATGGGATTGAAAAATTTAAAAGAGACACGCTTATTGTTGCGTTAGATAAGCTAATTCTTGATTTAAATAGAAGAAACCAAGTATATATATGCAGGAAATAGTAAGAAATAAAAAATTTTGATGGATTTGAAAAATCTCAAAGTAAGAAGAACGTTAGCCTGGAAAGAGTGTACGCGCTATTGATTACTATTCAGATGACGTAGACCAGAAGGTGTTCAATTCAAAGTTTATCCAACAAGAAAAAAAATTAGCTAGAGTCCTATACTTGTATAGTCATATGTTAAATTTAATTTTTGAAAACTAACTTGTTGACGATTTTCGAAATTTGTATACCATTTTAAAGATTTTTCTAACACTCCCTATTACTAGTTGTGAAGCGAAGCGTGCGTTCTCTAAAATGTCCTAAATAGAAAACAAATATAGGACACCGATGACAAATACTAGGCTTAATTATTTATCACTTCTTTCTATTAATACTGATCGCACCAAAGACATAAAATATGATGAGCAAATAAAGGAATTTGCCTCACAAAAGTGTAGAAAAGTTTTTTTTTAAATTATGTAATTGTTTATAACGTATTTAGGTTTGTATAAAAGAAAAATAAACCTTAAGTTTCATATATTTTAAATTTTCCCGCACAAATGTTTTTTTAAGAAAATGGCAAAAATTTTAATTATTTAGGGGGCCCCAGATATTGTTAGACCAGGGCCCCCAAAGGTCACGGTCCGGCCCTGGTTGGACCTGTATATAACGAAGTTGCTAAATCCCGGAAAAAGTTCGTTATATGGAAAATTCGTTATATAGAGGGTTGTCTTCTAATATACTTTATAAACCATATAAAACAAATTTTAAATTCATAAACACTATGTATATATATATATTAAAAAGTAATTATTTACACCTTTTTTGAAATTAATTTATGTTTATTTTATATATCTTACCCATCAAAAAAGAAAGAAAAACTGCAAGGAAAACAAGAAAAAGAATGTCGAAGAATACACTGTATTTTCAATATTAAGAAAATAATTTTATACTGAAATTAATGAATTTTAAGCACATTTTATAATTTAAAACATACAAGTATAAAATATACAAAACATACAAACATACAAACAAGTATAAAACATACATTATTATATAATTAGAACACGGGGACGCGAGACAACTCCACTGAGGGTGGAGGAGGATATCGAGGATGTTTCTTTTGAGCTGGACAATGAGGGTTAAAGGTTACACTTCTTCGATGAAACGTCCAGAACTCTATTGCTCTTGGCAAGTTAGGATCTAATAAAACCAGTTCAAGATTTATGACCACCATAAAATGTATTAAAGAGAGAATAACTTGAAATTTTTTCAGAAATACTTTAAAAAAAGGGAGATTAAAAATTGAATCACGAAAGAAAAAGTTCGTTATATAGAAAAATGCACATCACTATTGAGAGGTTATTTTATGAAGAAAATCGTGAAATGTTCAAGGTTCCAGGAAAAAGTTCGCTATATGTATAGAAAAATTCGCAATATAGAGGTTCGTAATATAGAGGTTCGACTGTATTTTGTTTAAATAGGAATTATTTAGCTCTAAAACCGTTTTCTATTAATGTTTTTCCAATTCTAAAGCCACCTCAAAATATAGTAAAACGTATAAACATTAAACAAAGAATACATTTTTTAATTAGTGATTACTTTTGAATAAATTTAACGCTACAGTTTTAATCTATCGGAGTAGTATCAACTACAGAAGGTCGTTCGCACTTTATGGAGATGATTTTGATTGTTAATTTTTGTCTATGAATGCCTTATTTTTTGTGGCGATTTGCTTCCATCTGATAGCCATAGTTCTTGATAATATATCTAGCTTGAATTTTACATGAAAGTAAACTTTTTCTTAGTACTGTCATGCAGTGGTGCACATAGGAATTTTTCAAGGGGAAGGAGGTGGGGATATCCAGGGTTGGAAGTCGACTATTCTCGTATCATGATCCAATACACCACCCAACATATTCTTTTTTATTTTGTCCATTTTCGGAAACAAAAAAAACATTAAAAAATTAATTTTTGAATAAATAATTACCATTAATAAATAAAATTAATTAATAATAACAAATTTTTTACTAAATTTTACGTGCTATATACATAGGATTATAATCAATCGAAAAAAATCAAGGGCTTAGGGGGCTCCGGACACTGCTGTCATACCAATTTTACTTCATTCTTCTTGAATCGCTTTTCACTGTCAGTTCAGTGTTCTCGGATGCTATTTTCCCTAAGACTCGTTTAAATAAACCGAAAGCCCAAAAAATCCATTGGAGAAACGTCAAGTGATTTTACAGGTTTTTCATCAAATGGAATACACTTCATTTTTAAGTTTCTGATTCTTTCTTTGCTAATAAGCGGCAGTTGACTTATACATGTAAATAGAGGCTTTGTCCATATGAAGCTCAACTATATCAATGTCCTTTCCATATAAGGCTGGAATTATTTCTTCAAAAACTGCTTCTAAAATATTCTTCTGATAGTCGAGTGAATTAATTTTGGCTTTACTTGAGACTTTTTTGATTTTTAATATGCCGTTGTTAAAACATCCTGCCACTATCATGAATTTCTGTCGGATCTTTACTGTACACTGACGAAGCCATTTTGTACAGACATTCCCGTTAGTTGAGAAATAGAAAATTGTTATCTTTTTTTACTACTGTCACTCTAATATACCCATACCTTATAGATTGTTACCACAAATTTCCCTTTTTCAGCAACTAGGTGTTTTTTACATCATTTTCTACAATTTGCTTTTCTTTCAGTAATATGTTTTAAATAAGGAGACGAACTTTAGACTTAAACATCTGTTTTAATTTTAAATCCTTATGAATGTTTTTAATTACAGTTCCGGAAGACATTCCAAGTTTCATTGCAATGAATCTTGGAGTCGGTGTATTTTCTTTTAGGATCACATACTTCACTTTCTTGATAATTGCCTGCGTTTGAACAGTCTCAGGATGAGGTTTTGTGGTCGTATTTTTATTTTTATTTTCTGCTAGACATTTATTTCCCTTCGAATTTGATTCATTATAAACACCTGTGTTTGAAATGCAAAAACCGAGATTCTTACACCGCTTTATAAATTGTTGATACGAATATTTCTTCTCGAAAAATGCAGCTACGTAACCTTCGATCCATCTATCAATTTCAGAAGCGATTTTCAAAATAAATTTTTTTATTTTACATTCCAATCAAAATTAAACATTAGCAGACGATTATTCTAAAATTGCCAACGTTTTATCTCAAAATCCAAAAGAGAAAATAAATTATAAAATCGTTTTTATAAAGAGCGAACGACTTTCTATATACAGACACAGATTGTGAATTTAAAGTCTTTTAAAAACGGATGCAAAAAAAAAAAAAAAAAAAAGTAAACAGAGAGTACTTTGCCGTGATAGAAGAAGCTAATTTTTGGGTTTCCTTATTTTAAGAGAGGAAGTATTGGGAACTTAGAAGTGGGTTTATCCATATTTTACGACAACAGAGGTGAGCAATTTTAAGAAAAAAACGCCGATAATTATTTCAATTGGTGGTAATTTTGAAAATAATGTGAATTTTTCAAAAATCATAGTTGAGCCTGTGTACAGAGGTCTGAGATAAATACAGGCAAAATATTATTAAAATAGAAGCATTTTTCACAAAAGGAGAACATTTTTAAAAAAGGTTATTCTAAGTTAATTTTTAGCCAAAATATTGCATTTAAATAAAAAATTTTTTTGTCAAAATGTCCTTAAAACAATTTTATACATGTATTTTAATCTAAGAGACATTAAATATCATGAAAATTATCCATTTATGTGCCTTTTTAAAATCACGTTTCCGAACGTAGTCGCCGAACGGAAAACGCTTAACACGAAATAATACACACGATCCCGACAAACTAAAGGGTGTTTTTTTAGAGGTATAGAACTTTAAATTGCAATAAAACAACGATGTATTATTCGATTGACATGAATTTTTTTTTATTCGAAAGATAATCTTGTGGCATTACATTTTAAATATGATTTCTGGCATATGACTGCCACGGCTGGCTCGGATGTAGTCCAATCTGGACGTCCAATTTTCGATGACTTTTTCCAACATTTGTGGCCGTATATCGGCAATAACACGGCGAATGTTGTCTTCCAAATGGTCAAGCGCTTGTGGCTTATCCGCATAGACCAATGACTTTACATAGCCCCACAGAAAATAGTCTAGCGGTGTTAAATCACAAGATCTTGGAGGCCAATTCACAGGTCCAAAACGGGAAATTAGGCGGTCACCAAACGTGTCTTTCAATAAATCGATTGTGGCACGAGCTGTGTGACATGTTGCTCCGTCTTGCTGGAACCACAGCTCCTGGACATCATGATTGTTCAATTCAGGAATGAAAAAGTTAGTAATCATGGCTCTATACCGATCACCATTGACTGTAACGTTGTGGCCTTCATCGTTTTTGAAGAAGGATTCCACCAGCCCATAAAGCGCACCAAACAGTCAGTTTTTCTGGATGTAACGGTGTTTCGACATACACTTGTGGATTAGCTTCACTCCAAATGCGGCAGTTTTGTTTGTTGACGTAGCCATTCAACCAGAAGTGCGCTTCATCGCTAAACAAAATTCGCTTATGAAAATCGGGAACAACGGCAATCTCGTTTTGGGCCCATTCGACGAATCTACGCCTTGCTTGATGATCGTTTTGATGAATTGCCAAACCAAACTGAGAATAAATCACTTGACAGCTGTTAAATCGGTCGCCATCTTGGAAAGTAATGCCAACTTAAACTTCTATACCTGGAAAAAAAAACACTCTATACTATGTATTTTCATGCATTTTTTTTATCTCGAAACACGGAACGAAAATCGCTTAACTCGAAAAGAATTTCCCTTCTGAGAATCAACAAAATATGGAAAACATCAGTCTGATTGGACTGTCTAATTGCATTATCGGAAGAATTCATTGGGGATCAGTCAACTCACGGAACCCTCAGAACTTGAAGGTGCTTTCGTGGAACCCCTAGAACTAGAAAGTGTTTTCGTGGCACCCCAATTCATACGGATACTTCGATGAATATATCTCAGAATAATATTTAAAGTAGATTAACATGTTATAGGCCGGGGGTAGTGAACCTTTATAGATCCACGAACCATTTTTTCTAAAGAAATGTTTAACGAGGTATAGACGTGCCGTCCAATAATTTAGACTTGTGATTATATTGGAAAGAATAATAAAACTAAATACTAACAACTCTCTCACAACTCTATTTATTACGAAGAAATCCCTTTTTGCACTGTATAATAGTAAATGTTTTAGTTTTATATATGTAATTTAAAGTATAAAGTAACTTTAGTGTGACTTCTGTTGTTGCAGATTAGATGATAAATATCATGGTAGAGGGTTGTAAGATGTTACTTTTAGCAGAATTCATACTGAATAGGATTCCTCTGCCAAACGGTTTCTAAGCGAGTCTTTAACGTTATTTTTTCAAATAATGACTAGCAGGCAGAGTCAAATGAAAATATGGTTAAAATACCACGAGCCAGCTTCTTCGAACAGTTAAATGTGTCTGCAATCCATTTTACAGGCGATGTTCTACATAAAACCTTTTCAGATCATTAAACACACATCGCTTTGTCATCTTTACTAATCATGCAACATTTCTCGATCCACCAAGTTGGAAATTCTCTGTTACATTAACTATTTTGCACTTATTGTCTTTTTGCTAAACTAGCCATGTTAAATAATGGTTAGAAATTGTAAATATAACACAAATAAACGTTAAAATACAGTAGTGTCAACGAAATTGACTATGCTATGCGTAGACAAATTTCGCAACTTTAGCCATTGCAGTCCACGACGTAAATAAGGCAAGACAATAACAAACGAATGTGCTTTCTGCCACATCGCGATACTTATATGTGAACTTTCTTAACTTGAACTAAAATGCAAATCGTTTTGATCGGTGGCGTGCCCGAAATGCCCGTGCCGTCAGTGGCACGCGTGCCATTGGTTCGCCATACCTGTTATAAACACTTTATGTAAATGCAATTAAAAAAAGACTGCATTTATTATTAAAGTCTAATCTAATTTTTTAAATATAATTTACTCATTTATAATATTAATTTGTGATTTAAGTAACACCTATCCATGCATTAAACTTAATAACTGGAATCTATGCTAGTATTTTTTACACAAATTGTCGAAGTCTAGGTCTATTGAGATTAAATGCAATCGCATTATATATTCTGAGTTTAATTTGTTTTTATACTTACGTTGAGGAATATATTTCCCCTGAACACAATGTTCTAAATGGCATTTAAATGTTTATAGCGTGAGACATCCCATGTATTTTGCATGAATTTGCAAATAAAATTTGGAAGCTGTTCTCGCTTAAAATGAAACTTTAACATCAACTTTGTTGATATGTTGTTCCCTTTTCTTCATTACAAGTATTGTTTCCCACAAATGTAAAAAAGGTGCAGTTTCCATTAGAAAACTACTTAGCTTTGCAAGACATTGTGCTAACTAACGAGCATAAAAATTTCTCCTGGAACCCGAAAGAGAAAACATTAAAATATTCACAATCTAGTACAAAGTGTATATATAAAGATAAAGCATTTTAATATTTTAAAATTACATTATAATAAAAGTTTAAAAGGTGTTGCAAAATAAAATTATTATACCGGGTGTTTCTAAAAGAATATTGGAGTTTCAACGTTTTAAAGTATTTATCACATACAAGTTACAAGTATAACTCATACATTGAATGAAAGAGTAACTAAAACAGTTTTACCTACAAGTTTACAAATGTTCAATGTGAGCCCATTCGTCACATGGCACAAATCAAGTCGATAGACGAGTTCATCCCAAACTTTCCTCAGTGTGTCTGAGGAAATTCTTGCAACATTTGCTTCCATCCTGTGTCTTAAGTCTGAAAGGCCAACTGGTAGCGGAAAAACGTACACACAATCATTTACGAACCCCGCAGATGAAAATCCCATGGCGTAAGAATGGGTGAACGTGGAGGCCATACGATACGAGCTTTATCGGGAGGCTCTTTGCGGACAATCCATTGGTTGGGTACAGTGATATTTAACCAATCACGTACTGAGAGATGCCAGTGAGCCATCTTGCTGCCAAATGAAGTTATTTGGTTCACTTTCTTCCAATTGAGGAAATAGCCATAGTTGTTGAGCATTAAGATATGCAGAATATGTTACAGTTGGTTACCAGTTACAGCCTTGGTCGTCCCATACTTTTCTGTTTACAGAGACAGACAGTTGTTTCAAACTGATGATACTACCTAAGAATGTTATTATAATTTGGAGGTTGAGAACCGAACTTAAAACGAAGCTCTCGTTGCACAGTAATGGCAGATTTTGTCTTTGCAAACTGGAGAACACAAAAAGTTTTATGTTTACTAGTCGCCATTTTTCTACTACGACGTTGATCGGCAAGAAAGGGGAAAAACTAGCATATGTTTCGCACACACATGCAGCAAACAAAACTATTTTAGTTGCTTTTTCATTCGATGTATGAGTCATACTAATATGTTATTTGTAATGAATATTATAAAGCGTAAAACTTCGATATTCTTTTAAAAACAACCTGTATATAAATAATATTTTCAATTTTAATTTGTAGGGGGGGATTTTAGATACTTGTAACTATACAAACGTCATGGAGAACGCGTGAATCCATTTTGTATACATATTTATTTCTACTCGTTTTTTTTATTGTGACTCGGGAAGCCCCTGGTTGTGCCTTGGGGAACCCCAGGATTCCGTGGAACACAGTTTGAAGACCATCGTAGAAGTTGATAATAATGTGTGTACACCCCAATTATTGCAGACATAGACATTTTGGAGTTTGTTCAAAGCTTAAAAAATATCATTGATGCAGATTCCGATGATGAAAATAAAATGAAAATCAGCTCTTGTTCCAACGTCATCCGAAATGAGGAACATCATCAAAAGTATGCGCAGTTATATAGACTCACATTCCAATAGTGAAGTGAATAACAAATGGACGATATTGAACAATTTGCTGCTGTGAAACAATAAGAAAAATATCAGATTATTTTCCAAAAGCTCAAGAAATGTTTTGTTTTTCAAAAAATTTGAAAACATTTTGTAATAAATTTCTTTAAGTTCGTGTGAATGTTTTTGTTTTATTTATTTTTATTTAATATATTCAATACACATATATATGTAAATAAAATAAGCTCTAATAAACTTAATTTTTTTAATATATACATTTTTGTGCAATATCCTATAAGAAATTCTTTTAATACGAAAAATTATTTCAGTCGCTTCAATTTCGTGTTAAGCGATTTTCATTTTATATACTTGATGAATCGAATAAATTTGCAAAGTTTACATAGATCGAATATAAATAAGTTTTATGCAAGTCATTGAAACGGATGTTTTTTGAACTCGTATTTCTTTTGATTAGCTACATTTTTCACGATTACCATTGTATTTTTATTTGTTCTGTAATTAATAATTACATCTTTGAATTTCTTTGTTTCACCTCTATTTCGACAATGACATTAATTCTATTTGACATTCTTTAAGTCCAGTCCCTGAACATTAAAAATGACGATTTTAATTAAAAACATTTTGAATTTTTTTTTTTTTAACGAAAAAATTTCAGTGTTAATATACTAATTTTATAAGTTTTCATTATTCCAGGGCATCATGGAAATTTATCGGGAAAGTTTAAAAATTGCGCAGAAAATAAATTATCTCATAGCCTTCTCTCTTATATAGAGATAACTTATTAAATATTTCATTTATTCCCAAGTTAATGGTTACAATAAAGTTACAGGGTTAAAGGTAATTATAAAGGGTGTTTTTTAGAGGTATTGAACTTTAAATTGCAATAAAACAACGATGTAATATTCGATTGACATGAATTTTTTTTATTCGAAAGATAATCTTGTGGCATTACATTTTAAATATGATCAAGCAAGGCGTAGATTCGTCGAATGGGCGCAAAACGAGATTGCCGTTGTTCCCGATTTTCATAAGCGAATTTTGTTTAGCGATGAAGCGCACTTCTGGTTGAATGGCTACGTCAACAAACAAAACTGCCGCAATTGGAGTGAAGCTAATCCACAAGTGTATGTCGAAACACCGTTACATCCAGAAAAACTGACTGTTTGGTGCGCTTTATGGGCTGGTGGAATCCTTCTTCAAAAACGACGAAGGCCACAACGTTACAGTCAATGGTGATCGGTATAGAGCCATGATTACTAACTTTTTCATTCCTGAATTGAACAATCATGATGTCCAGGAGCTGTGGTTCCAACAAGACGGCGCAACATGTCACACAGCTCGTGCCACAATCGATTTATTGAAAGACACGTTTGGTGACCGCCTAATTTCACGTTTTGGACCTGTGAATTGGCCTCCGAGATCTTGTGATTTAACACCACTAGACTATTTTCTGTGGGGCTATGTAAAGTCATTGGTCTATGCGGATAAGCCACAAACGCTTGACCATTTGGAAGACAACATTCGCCGTGTTATTGCCGATATACGGCCACAAATGTTGGAAAAAGTCATCGAAAATTGGACGTCGAGATTGTACTACATCTCAGCCAGCCGTGGCAGTCCTATGCCAGAAATCATGTTTAAAATGTAATGCCACAAGATTATCTTTCGAATAAAAAAAAATTCATGTCAATCGAATAATACATCGTTGTTTTATTGCAATTTAAAGTTCTATTCCTCTAAAAAACACCTTATATATTAAAATATGGATCACTATTTAACGAATTTTCCATATAACGAACTTTTTTCCCCGGGATTTAGAGACTTTGTTAAGTGTAGAGACCCGTGCGACTCTTTTGAATCAATTTGAATTTCAAGAAGGAAAAATTTGAGTCGATTGAATGGCTTATTGCGTTTTCATTTCCAACTTTAAAAATCTCCATAAAATTTGGATATCAAAATAAATATTTTTTTTATGGCAGTGAAAACACTCGAGCTTCATTAAAGTCATTTAAAGACGACAAACCAATCGCGAAATACCTTTCGTTTCCAAATAAATCACTTTGGAAACAACTTCCTTAAGTATAGATTTACGCAAACCTTTGCATTTATCGATCCGAATATTTCTTTCCTCAATATCAAGCCACAAAGCTCGTCTTTCTTTCTACAAATGCGTGGGAGATACGCGCCTCCTTCACTTGTAGGTCTTATCATTTAACTTCATAAAGCAGTTAAATTTATCGCAGAGAGGTGTGGCCACGGCAATGCTTAATTTAGTAGGTCACCCAGTTCGCTTTTTTTTTGGAGTGACGCCAAATGAACAGAAAAGCAGATTAACGGCAAAAGGGCTCTTCTGAGTGAGCTAAAGCCACTTTTATTCGAACACGCCTGACCCTTATGCAAATTTCTAGATTCTAATCGAACATTTCAATGGAATGAGCGTTGTTTTATTTGGAGTTGATGAGTTTTTTAAAAGACCAATAAATTAAAAAGAAAATAAGTGAACTAACTCGACGCAAAAAGATACAACAATGTGTGAAATTGTATTACACGTGTATTTATAGGATTTTTTTTTTAAAAAAAGAAAATTAGAAAATTGTCAAAGAACTTTTGTTGGATGTTGATGTGTTTATATGAAATTTTCGAGAACAATAAAAGAACCCAGAAGTATGGGTTTAATTATAGGTCAGTTCACGAATATTATTTTCATTTATTATTAATATTATTTGACTTTGCGTAAGAGTATAAATACAGTTTTTATACCCCCGTTCTTTCTCATGGAATCCCTTCAGAAGACTATAATTAAATTTGAAATACCCTACAACCAAATTCCTTAAAAATAATTTTATTTAATTACTAGCTGGTATACCCGTTCTTCGCACGGGTGAACTGAAAAATTAAACAACACAGATTGAAGGGAAAAGAAGTTTTTAATGAGTTAATTTTATGTGAATTGAAAATTAAACAAAAAAAGCTTTTTGCATATCTCAGCTAAACCAAAAAAGAAAGAAAAGAAAACACATTTGTTAAATTTTAACTATGTAGAACTAATAGCCGATAAAAAGGATTTTTTAAATTTATAATTCCTCGTAACACTCTTGAGGGTCGATTTTTCAAAATACCTCCCTAAGCTGATCTCTGCTCAGCAAAAGTAACACATTCTTAAAAGTTTTGCGTAATGAACGCTTCAAGTAGTGTAAATAATTTATATCTGAAAGTGTAATACATTAATATTGCTTTCTGTTGTATTTATTTTATTTTAAAATTGTAATATTCGCAAGCAACGCCGTTTCTTAAATTATAATGGAGATTCAATGAAAAACATAGCGAAATGTTAACGATAGAGTCAAGTTGGCAAATGCCTAGCTACTTTCGTAGCTCGAGCTTTATTAGAGCTTTGTAAGTAAGACCCGCCGTGTAGGGGGGAAATGCACGTTAATACTTTATCCAACCGCATTATGATTTACTGCAGTTTTTTTCATACAATTTTTTTTGGATCACCTCATGTACAAATTAAGGGATATACATAAACAAAATACTCTACTTTGGAAAATTTAATCCGTTAGAGCTAATAAATTAATTAAAGATATTCCACTGTAAAATTAATTATGTACACCATTCACTTAAAATAAGTAGTCAAATAATTTTCCAAGGTCTTCATTAACAGACAAAACCATAAGACACTTAAATTTTGACATTAACTATTTTTTTGCGACAAAAATAATAATCTTTGCAATCCGCTGAAAACGCAATATCTGCTACAAAAACTTTTCGCCTTCCCCACTAAAATACTCATCATAGAACCCGTGCTGCCATATATCTTGGAAGAGTGGATTTCAAAGAATATTCCTGCTAAGTATTGGTAGAATATTCCTGCTAAGTTGGTGTGGTGTGGTAGTTAGGAGAAGAGGGTGCCAGCTTAAGTGTCGTTCCCGTCACTTGACCATTGTTCAAAATTACATGGTCCGTCTCCAAAAGCCCTCGTGTAGCTGAATAGTGCGACGTTAATATTCACTCACTCACTCACTGCAAAAAATACAGTGCAGTAGTTATAATTAGTTTTATACTTAAAAATGCAATATCTGCATATTCAATTAAAATTACAGCGTTATAATTAACTACTAACCACAAAAAAATTATGAAAGTTTGTCCAAATGATGTAGTGTGAAAGAGAAAGTTTATTTACTTTAAGTACCAGAAGCGATAAAAGTAGTTATTTTGAAAATAGATCAACTTTTTACTACCAAATGTGCATAATAAAATCATAAAAAAAACCATTAAAATAAAGAGAGATTTATAACAACTTCTCCCTTCAAAACTTAGTTTTATTCTGAAATAAAAAAAAATAGGCATTATTCTGATCACAGGAATTAATTAGAAGCGATTCCCTTGCGTAGCCAAAACAAAAATAGTTTTTCACAAACAAAAGATAGATATATGCTGACGTGGGCTTTTTTGCAGCACAAGCCAGAATTGCTTGCAGATGGCAAAATTTTTTCCTACTTACTTGACAAATATCGTTATATTTTGGACACTTTTCACAAATCTTTATAAATTATAGCCTATGCTATAAATTATAGCCTATGTGCTATTCTGATGTATAAGCTATATTACTGTAAAGTTTCATTAAAATCTATTCAGTTGTTTTTGCGTGAAAGACTCCCAAACATCCTCACAAACTTTCACGTTTATAATATATATTAGGATTTTAAGCGTTCATTACACAAAGTTTGAAACAATGTGTTACTTGTGCTGAGCAGAGATCCCGCGGGGGAAAAAACAAAAACAAAAATTTAACACTAATATACGTTATCCCCATGGCAACCACATTATCGTACGATAAAAATATCAAAGTAAACTATATTGTTATATTATCGTCTATCTTGGCGGACATAAACAACAACTTGGCGCCTAGCCCTACTGTATCAAATTAGCCTCCCAGATGGAGTTACGCAGTCTGATAATTAGACCGACGACATAATGATTATCCTGTACCAATAAACGAGAACACGTAAAACGATGCATATGTGTTGATAGTATGTTTTTTAACGAAAAAAAAATTAAAGAAATGAAAATTTTTTGAAAACTTTTACTGACTTTGCTTAAATTTATTGATAAATCTGCAAGTATAAAAGTTTGTAAGGTTATTGTCGACAACGACAGTAACAGAGGTGAGTTTCGAAGTTCTTACTATAGTACTTTGCTGTTTAGTTTACCTTAATTGACAAAATATTCAAAATGAGAAATAACTAATTTTTTTCTAAAATTAAATTAAATTGACGAATTAACGTCGATCGCGGGTTCGCAACCATGGTCACGTGTGAAAGATCGCAGAGAGAAAGTTAAGAAATTTGGTGTACCACTCGATTGGAAAAATATTGTTGCAATTTTTTGAACAATATATATTTCTACTCAGTTAAATTATATTTTTCAGCAGTAATGTAATGATGTTTCCTTGGAAGAGCATAATTTTTAGTTGTATTTTTCTATCCCACCCTGGGCAAGGTCGACTCGGCCTTTCATCCCTTCAGTGAGTCGATAAATGAGTACCAGGCGTGCTTGGGAACTAAACACTGGGGGGGGTCACGTCAGACTGACCATCTAACCGGAACTTCTGCTCATGCCCCTCAGGGCCCAAGGTCGCGCATATTGAGTTGGGCACAGTAGGCCTTGGCCCTCATGGGTACTTGCGCCACTAAGTTAATTTAATGTAAATACTCTTAATTATCTCTGTCTCAACACCGACCACTTCCCCAAATACGAGGGTAAGTCATTAAGAAAGTCCCAAATGCATATGGCAGGATTTAAAGTAGTAACAGAAGAAATACTCCAAAGAATAGTGATAGATGGCACCCGCGTAGCTTTATGATATTCAGATCATATTGAGTAGGTAGCATTCACACGCATACGTAATGCAGTTTCAAAAATGGCGATGGTGCTGAATGATTGCACGATAAAATAGCAAAGCGCTGTGGTCCGATTTTTATGGGAGAAATGACTTGAACAAAAAAATATTCGTTAAGAAATGTTACCTATATGTATAGAGAGAAGTGATTATTAAGTAGAGTACAATTTGTTAAAATTTTAGTAAGACCGTTCCTAAATTGTTGAGGAAGATCAAAGCGACCGTCCAGTTTTGATTGCGACAAAATCAACTGAGTAATAGGAGGAAGAATTGATTCAGACTTATCGAAGAGTGAAAATTGACAACATCGAAACGGCAATACGATGTTTTCATGGCTTAGCATACAGCATTAAGCGTGATCGTTTGAATTTCTGAAAAGTGTGCGCATGTCGTGTTCCCCGACAACTGACCGATGAACGCAAAAAAGAATCGAATGAGCATTTGCTTTTATCTGTTGGGTCCACAGAAACATCTTTGAGGCAAACAATTTGCAGATGAAGATGAATTTCAGCATGGAGTTCTACTGTGCTGGAGACAGCAACCCAAAGAATTTTATGCAGCTGAAATTGGTGCTCTGATGAAATTATGGGATAAGTGCATCAACTTTGCTGGAGATTAAGTGGGAAAAAAATTGTTTTTTTAAGTTATTATCCATGTTAAATTATTATTTTTATTATCTTTTGTGACTAACTTAAGGACTTTTCCTCGTATATTCTCATGACATAAATCAAGATGTGTAGGTATCTAATTTGCAATTGCTTTCTGTATGTACTGCTCAATTAAGCAATGGGGTTAGTTACGCGATACTAGATACCTAACCCTAAAGAAAAACAATTTTGTGCATGTAATGGTATTGAACGAAAATATAAACTGAGTTGTGCTTTCGACAACAAATAATTAATATGAGGATATTTTAAGAATACTAAAAATTGTTACAGATTAAAAAACAAACAAAAAAACAAAACAAATAAATCGTGACATTGATCTGAAAATTATATTTTTATCATTAACCCATTCATTCATTGCCAGGAAATTTAGAACTTTTTGCCCTGTGTGCCACGATAAAAACATGACATTTTACAAAATCTAATAATATTAAGTTACTGATATAATATTGTAATGGCATGTACATTATTTTTTATTGAAAAAAAAACACGAGATAACTCGTAGCTGGCGTCACTAAATAAGATTCCTGTGTTGAGTTACGAGTACCTTACGAGTTATCTCGTAGTGTTTTTTTTTTCAATGAATTCTTCATAAAGTAAGATTTTCTTTTTATTTCGCTTGGTTTTACTATAAGTTGGTCATTTAATTTCATTTGGCGATAGTCAGATGTGTAACGTTATGTTAAATTTTCACACAAATGAGTAATCATGAATGTGTAATGGGAAAATCCTGTAAGGCCATGGTAGTTACAAAAAGCTTTAAAGTAATAAAAATGGACGGAAAAAAATAACAATTAGCAGACCTCAGGAAAACCATCCGTGTGTACAAGAAAATTCTCTCTCTCTTCTACCCTACTTCGAAATATTCCCTCAGAATGCTTTCATTCTCTATAAGGAAAAAAAATCGAGGGAATAAAAGAAAAGGAATATGCCGTCAATTTAAGGCAGCGATACTCAACTTGCGGCCCATCGAGCCTTTTTAAGTGGCCTGGTCAGGGCCCATTGCTCTGTGAAATTCACTTATTTAAGAACATAGTATTAAAAATTTGGTGGGAAATTTTTTGTCAGGAAATCCAATATATCAGTTTTGCTCTTTACTGTCGGTGGCGTACAGGTACGAATTGATATTCATATTTTATTTGGAACAATTACGGTTAGTGATAACAGACAACAGTGGAGTAGCGACAACTTTGAGGGTGGAACTACTTTTTAACTACCTTTCATATCTAGCAAGCGAAAAATATTTGAAGAAAATTTATCATTTCAAGACGTTTGAAAGTTGACTAGTTTGTAGTGAAAAACAAACATGGATCAATAATTGTTTGATTTGTCACGAAATTGCTGTATTTAAAAAATATCAATGAACAGGAATCATTCAATGACACTTTTTCTCGAAGATCTCCTTCAAGAGGTGATAAATAGGCTTTCTTGAATAATGTCGGCAACAGCAACAAATTATTTTGTCAGTGGTAACAAAGACATACTATGAAGTTTGTTATATTATTGATTATCATATGAAACCGTTTACTAAAATGCAGAAAATGTGAAGGAGTGTTTCTTAAATGCTTCTAATTTAGTGTTAGTGACAAAAATAAAAAATAAAAAATAGTACATAAAAAAATCAAAACAGGAATTATAATATTTTAATCAATATTTTCCACATTTTAAATTTCCAATATTATCTTGGTCTTAAAGCATTTCTCTTCTCCCCCCCTCCCGCTCCCCACTTATCCTCATGTTGCGGCCCGCGTGAAATAACTAACACATGATGCGGCCCGCGTGAAATAGCCGACATATTTATGCGGCCCAGCAGAAAAAAAAGGTTGAGTACCCCTGATTTATGAAATGGTTGTAATGCATTTATTTGATGGCAACGGCAGTAATGTAGGAGAAAGCAGTAACTATATAGTACAAATACAACTGATTTTCATTACTTAAAACATCTTCTTTCCATAGAAAAAAAAACTTGCCATGCAAAACCGTACCGCATGTGTACAAAGTAAAAAAAAAAAAAAGTAAGGAAACTAGCTATTTTTGTCCAGTCAGTCCCAACAACCCAGTATTTTGCGTTGATTCTTGCTTTAAAGCTTGTTATACTCAGTATCAACGACTAAAATATTTTTCCAATTTTTGGAATACATTCATTTATGTATAATTATTAGGTTATAATATAATCATTTAAGAAATAATTTTAATGATAAAACTTAATAATTAATATATTTTTTGCACTGTATAAATTTTTCATTCGTCATTTCTAATAATTCCTAACTCAAATGGAGATATGTAATCAATCTAAAATTGCTGCACACACTACGAGGTATCTCGTAGACGGCAGTAAATGGGTTTAAATATGTGGACAAATATTTTCTACATTTTCTTTTAAAAACCCCATTAGCTTAATATGTATGTTTCAAGAGAAAAATTCTTTTTTAAAATAATATACAAGGGGGCACCCGGGTTTGAACCAGGGACCTCTCGATCTGCAATCGAATGCTCTACCCCTTCACGCTGTGCTTTCAAGCTTTTTGGCAATATCTTTTCTTTATCAACTTTCACTCGGTTTTATCTCAATTTAATTATCATTTCGAGTGCAATTGATTTTTTATAGTAATTATTTATATACAAAAAGTAAACAAGAGTTTACCCTTGATATTTTTAGTATACATGTGTTAAAATTTCTCAAGCACACATGATATGAACGGAAGTAAATATTATTACGTAGAGATAATAATGTATGTGTCAAGAGAAAAATTCTTTTTTAAAATAATATGCAAGGGGGCACACGGGTTTGAACCAGGGACCTCTCGATCTGCAGTCGAATGCTCTACCGCTGAGCTATATCCCCTTCACGCTGTGTTTTCAAGCTTTTTTGCAATATCTTTTCTTTATCAGCTTTCACTCGGTTTTATCTCAATTTAATTATCATTTCGAGTGCTATCGATTTTTTTACAGTAATTATTTAAATACTAAAAGTAAACAAGGGCTTACCCTTGATGTTTTTAGTATATGTGTTAAAATTTCTCAAGCCCACATGATATGAACGGAAGTAAATATTATTACGTAGAGAGATATCGGATATTTTTTTTTAAATATTATTAGTCTCAAAGAGCAAAACAATTCTTTAAGAGCGATGACAATTTATTGTACTGTCGAGAGCTCAAGCTTCCTCTCGCTGGTGTGGTGTGGTAGTTAGGAAAGGGGAGGGTGCCAACTCTGGCGTCGTCCTGTTCACTTCACCTTGATTCAAAATTACGAGGCCGTGCACCAAAAGTCCTCGAGTAGCTGAATAGTGCGCTTACTCATTCACCCCCCTCCGAGCAAGAACCCCACTCTCCTAGCTTCCACAAATTGCTCATTGGAAGAATTTTTCTCTCGACAGATTTAATGTAAATCAACCCTTCTATAAGGGGAGTCTATCAGAATCAGAACTCGAACAAACAGAAACCTAGTTAGAAGGTATATGCTTAATGAGAAGAATGTTATAATTGAATTACAATGTTTTACGAAATTTATTTTAAAATAAGTTTCTTGTTTAGCACGTCTTAAGCATTAATACCAGGTATAACATTACTGAAATAAATAATTATTTATTTAACTATGTAGCAAACTATCACTTTTCCGAACTTTGTGGGTAAAGATTTACATAGAGCTTTCTCCGAATTTAATAAAATGAGGAAATATTCCGAGTAATATAAAAGTCCAATTTACTTCAATTTCAAAATGTTTATAAAACTATTTCTCTATCTCAAATAAAGAATTGAAGCCAGAAGAAAATATAATATTTTGATATTTAGATTACATCCGTATATATATATATATATATATATATATATATATATATATATATATATATATATATATATATATATATATGACAATTAAGTTAGATTTAAAATTTAAAATTAAGTTCCCTATAGGACTTAACTTTTATTTTCCATTACATCTCCAAGTATTAAATTAATCACCTAATTATTTCTCCGAAACAGATGGGCCTAACCACTAAACATTTCTGATCCCAGATCATTATATTTAATAGCTCTATATGTCAGCATTAACTTTCAAGTACATATAATAAAATACGAGATACTTCCCACATCTGGCTTAAGCTTATGGTAAAAACACTTCAAACAATTTGGCGTTCTTTTTCTCTCAGCGTCAGAACTCGTAGAAAACTCATTGAATAAAGATTCTTTTTTAAAATTAAGACTGATTTTGACTCGAAACATGTCATATATATATATTTCCGTGTATAAACCAAAAATTTTCGCAACTTTTTAAAGTTAAAAATATGGGAATCGACTTATATCTGGATCCTCTAATCTGAGGAAAATAGTAGTCTGAGAAAAATGATTCTCTTAACATTTTTCCGTTAGCCATGCGGCAGTGATTTTAATCATCTAGTTTTTTTGTGTGTTTTTTAAATAAAACTTTCATTCTAATAGAAAAGGAAAAATTCACACGATTTCTTTAGTCAGTGTTTGAATCCGAGTGTCCGAAAAATTCACTTTCCTTCATTGGGGCATCTGAATACATACGATTACTATGCAGCAAGCTTTTCACACAAGGCATGGAATACATGTCGACGATCACGTGCCATATATGAATTTCTCTTCCCGTTCATTTTCCAAACAAAAACAAATGGCGTAGACAGCATGACTAGAACAGATATTGTACAACATAACAAATGAATGAAGGGGGGAAATGTGTCAGCTTCAGATAAGGCTACCAGAAATAAAATTATCGATGTTGGCGTCTGGCGTTTCACTTTACAGCGATTTGATTGGAAAATATTCTTCTCGTTTAAAAACGGTTTTGCCCTTATGACAACATATTTGAATATTACAAGAATTTTTTTTTCAATTCGACTTATATATGGGTTTTGAATTTTGGGTAAGTTTTTGAAGAAAACAGCTTTCTCGGCTTATACATGGAATGGCTTATATTCGGAAAAACAGCCCTCTTATAATTGTTTAAAAGTATGCTTAATTTTATCTTAATTACCATAATTTTTAAAAGGGAATTTTCTTTTTCTTTTTTGCTAACATGTAAATTAATATATTGCATAGATCTAAGCATAAAAACAATGCTTAGTTTTATTCCACTTGACCAAAAAAAAACTCCTTTATTTAAAGATAATCTCGTTTTTACACATTCATATTTTTTAAATGACCAAATTAATCTCAATAATAATACATTCAATGTCAAAACTTGTTATGAATATAATCGTACATTTTTTTAAATCGAAGAAAGTGACATTTTTAAAAAACGATCTCGCAGTAGTTCTCAGAATCCGTAATGCGACACTAAAGCGCATCTTTGACCTTGATCCTAGAATTAATTTGCAGATCACGGAGATCGGCGGTTAGCACGATCAACAGATGATTTCGAGCCTGGTGAACACGCGTGTGTGTGTGTCAGTTGTGAAATATATCTATTAACACTTTTTTAGCACTGAAGGTTCTTTGATTTGATAGATATTAATTAGCTAATTTGAATGCACATGTCGCTTAAAATTTATCAGGCAGGGCATCTTTCGGTTATATAGTATTACATTTATTCATTTTGTTATAGAATTTCTCTCGTTAAAATCTTTATTGTCGATTCATTTTAAGTTAGATCATATCTTGGGTGAAAGGATGATTGATTTGGGAAAGACAAAAAGCGGATTTTTCGAAATTATTTCACGACCTACTTTTTTTGTATGGTTTGCGATGATTGATGTAAGATATCTGCCTACTTGATTAATAAAAAGATGGTTTTAGAGCAAGGTTAGGGTATATATGCGAGACTTTCTAGTCCTTTCGAATGAAAATAAATTGCTCAAAAAACATATATTTTGAATTTTTGTCACTAACTTTTTATTTTATATCTGAATATTTTTTGCTTTAAATTTAATACAGACGTGTTTAAGGTGACTACGTTCGGAACAGTAATTTTAAAAAAGCGTACAAATGAATATTTTTTTAGACATTTAGTTACAGTTGGATAAGAATATGCATAAAAAAAAGTTTTTTTTAAATATTATTATTAACAAAGTTATTTCAATGGAATTTTTCAGCAAAAAATAAAGAAAAATTGATATTGTAAAAAATTTTCCTGTTATGAAAAAGGCTTTTAATATAATAATAATTTGCCTGCATACAGTTAGGATTTTTAAAAAATTCCCATTATTTTTTAGTACTATGATCCATTTAAATAATAACGCGTGTTTTTGTTTTGATTTATTTACTCTTATGTAATAAAATATGAATAAATCCGTTTCTAAATTACATATTTCAAAAATTTTATTTCACCTTCGTTATAGAAGCATTTTTCATAACAGGAGAATGTTCTGAAAATAAGTCAGTTTTTCTTCCTTTTTTGCCAAAGATTGCATATTTAAATACTTGTTTCTCGTAATAATATTCTCACACTAATTTTATATGTATATTCTAATTCAACTGACACTAAATATCAAAAAAATTATCCATTTATACGCTTTTTTAAAATCACTGTTCCGAACGTCGTCACCTTAAAACACTTAGGAAAAAAAATCCTATTTAATAATGTTATTCAAATAGCGGCATTAATTAAAATCTCTTCATTTAAACTCGCATGAGTACCCAAGGCCAGATGCCCCTACCATGCCGTTGTGCGCAGATACATATTTTGAGGTATTTCGGTATACTTTATTTTGTCATCCCTCAGATTTATTTGAAATTGCTAAATGAGCATTAGTAGTGTAGTAAAACATTTGCGAAATCAGTAAGTAATGAGATAAGAAAAGAGTGATATAAACGAAATTAAAAAATGAAAATGACAACACGAATACTAGAAATCGAATTTAGAATTGCACCGACATTAGGAAGAAGAGAGAAAATCAATAATATTGCTCAAGTTTTTTTAAATTAATTTATTGAAGATTACTTTTACCCCACTAAGAGCTAAATACGTATAAGGAAATGTGGCTTAGACAGTTTTCCATTATTTCACATCGAATAGTTTCGGTGGAATCTACTACCCACATAAATGGAGGAATGGAAGATTATTACTGCACAAGTTTTCAGGTTGTTTACTGACGTTGCGTGATGAAGCTATACTTAAGCTATTAGTGAAGGACCTCGCAATTTTAAATTATGGTATCTTCAGTGGCATCAGAACAGCAATCTACAACATGACAACGTCGGCTTACAGTTCGTGACGGTGACTCAACCTTTAAACTCCACCCTTGTGCATGCCACTGATAACATAAACATTATAATTGTTGAAATGTTTCCCTCCCCCACCCCCAAAAAAGGAAGAAAGAAAACGCATAGAAAAACTTGTGATAATGCTCATCATAAGGATTAAAATAAGTAACAAAACACATTAATAAGAAAGCAATAAACGTGTAAAATAGTTACTTCATTGTAATTAATATTTCAGCATGATGGCAAGAAATAATTAATAAAACATGCTAGAAAGAATAATAAACGCGAAAAATAGTTATTTGTATTGCATTTTTTATTTTAACATTAACTGAAGTGCCCGTTCTTCGAACGGGATAAGTGCACTTTTTAGGTAAGTTACCTCTATTTTGTAACGGATTTAGATATTCCTATCCATTACTTTCAATATGTTTTTGCTCAGTATTATTTACATAAAGGGGGAAGGTAGGCTGGCCAAAAAACATGTTCAACCCCACTTTTATATAAATTATTTTACATATTAGCTGTTCTAAGTCAGCAATGTTTATGATACTGCAGCATCCATTTTATAATTTTTAATCTAGAGTCCTTCATTGTCTGTTCTCTTTACTGTCTCTGTGTTTTTTTTCGAATGTGATTGATGAACGTTTATCTCTCGTTTGTAGAGAATTAGACTATATATATATACATATATATATATATATATATATATATATATATATATATATAGTCTGATTCTCTACTTATTATATATATATTTGTATAGTCTAATTCTCTACAGACAAGAGATAAACATTCACCAATCACATTCGAAAAAAAAACACAGAGACAGTAAAGAGAACATACAATGAAGGACACTAGATTAAAAATTATAAAATGGATGCTGCAGTATCATAAACATTTCTGACTTAGGACAGCTAATATGTAAAATAATTTATATAAAAGTGGGGTTGAACATGTTTTTTGGCCAGCCTACCTTCCCCCTTTATGTAAATAATACTGAGCAAAAAAACCTATTGAAATCACACACACAAACACACACACATATATATATATATATATATATATATATATATATATATATATATATATATATATATATATATACATATATATATATATATACATATATATATATATATATATATATATATATATATATATATATATATATATATATATATATATATATACATATATGAATAATGTATTTTTAATAATTAGTGTGACTTGGTTTAGAATATGCATACAAAATTATTTTAAGAATATTATTACCAGAAAAAATTATTTTAATGTAATTTTTTTGGCAAAAAATGATGAAAAAGGACATATTTCTAAGATAGTCTCCTTTATGGAAAATGCTTCTATTACAGTAATATTCTACCTGTATATAGCTAAGACATCTAAACAAAGTCTGAACAAGGACTTTTGAAATATATAATTATGAACGGATGTATTCATATATATTTTAATGTTTACTAGAACATTTTTAACACTCTTTTATAAGCTTTACTTGTATGTGATTGAATTTTTAAACACAATTTTTACCCACTTGTAAAGGTCAAATTAATTCGAAATTTTGCTCAGTTGTCCAGGACCGACGACAATATAATAACTTTATAATTTTGTTACATTGTCCTAATCAGGATCATCAGGATTAACGGCTTCACATTTTCAGATCCCATTCAACATTTGGCGACTAAAGAACTTAGTTCGATTAACTATAAAAGAGTGTTTTTTCAGTTTCTTAAACAATAATATATTACTAACAAAAAACACCGGGTATTATAGCAGTTGATAGTAATTACACTGCTGGACAATTGCTAAGGACGGATCACAAATTGCTATGTAGCATAACATTAAGTGAGACATGAGGCCTAGTAGGATAAAATATAGTTGCCACACTGTTCAGACATTAGAATAAAGAATATTTATTGTTCTGGAAAGTACAAAAGCTGTGAAACATCTGAAAGAAAAAAAATGTTCATTTGATCTGCGTACGGAGAAATGGAACAATGCATCTAAAAGTCAGCAGGCACCTTAAAGAAAGGTATCAGTACGGGATACATCCACCGTGGAGTGTGATGCAACATTTCACACGTCGTACCATACTTTGCACAACATTATCCAGCAGCTGTTGAGGCAATTTATCCCATTCCTCTGTGAGTGCACGGTTGAGGGTGTTCTTGTTTGTCGGAGGATAGTTTCGACCAGCAACTTGCCTTCCCAAAGCATCCCACACATTTTCAATGGGGTTTAGATCTGGAGAACGCGCTGGCCATACGAGACGTTGAATACCCTCGCTGTCTAGACAATCCTGAACAGCGAGTGTTCGATGACATGTTGCGTTGTCGTCCATAAAAACAAATTTATCACCGACAGCACCACGGAAAAGACGAACATGAGGAAGTAGAACTTCATCAATGTATCGTTGGCCCGTCATAGTCCCATTCGCAACCACATGTAGGTGCGTGCGGCCATTGATCATGATGCCGGCCCACACCATGATACTGCATGTCGGATATCGGTCCTTTTCCTGGATATTTTCTGGACGATAAGCAGTACCACTCTCTCGCCAGATCAGTTGGCGTCTACTATCAGATGACAGACTGAACCTACTCTCATCTGAGAATAGTACGCATGCCCAGTCCTGTTCAGTCCAATTGTGATGCTCACGACACCATTGCAAACGGGCAGTACGGTGCTGTCTGGTCAATGGGACACACACAACAGGTCTGCGTGCGTATAGTCCTCCTCCCCTCAAACGTCTGGCAACAGTTTTTCGGGAGATCTGCTTTCCTGAGGCAGCAAGAAACTGATTTGCCACCTGCTGAGCTGTGGTGAGCCTGTTCCTTTTTGCTGATAGGACGATATATATGTCTTCTGCAGGCGTCGTACTTCTAACACGACCTCCCCCGTGCCGTCTACTACACATTCCAGTAGTTTTAAATGACTTCCACAGCCGTGAAACAACGCTGTGAGCGATGTCGAACTCCCTGGCAACATCTGTTATTTTTCGCCCTTCTTCGATCTTTCCAATAATTCGGCCACGCAGAAAATCATCTATGTGATGTCGGGAAGACATGCCAAAAATTTTAAGTTCGTCTATTAAACCTTTCCTGTAAAACTTTGACTTGAAACAACAACTGTCCACACGCGTCAAAACCTTTAAAGCTCTTATGAACGCTATCACGTGATGAACAGACGTGGAAAAAAAATTTGCATACTCATACTTCTTCTTACTAATATCCCGCACTTATTCTAATTTTCCACATTTTGCTTCCTTTCATTTTGTGGTTGCTATGGATGATAGTGTTATCCGTCCTTAGCAATTGTCCAGCAGTGTATGAAAATAAAATGGTGGCTGCTGTAGCCTAGAGGTCAAGGTCACAAACTCGTGGCTGGCGTGTCATTAGCTCGAGCCTAGTACCTCTGAAGACTCGCCGTGAAGAGGACATGATGCCCGTTAAATATTGCGAGGCTCAAACGTCCTCCCTTTGGTATGAGGAGGAAGTTAGGAAAGGGGGCACCAGCTCAGATATCGTCCTCGTCACTTGACCGTGGTTCAAAATTACGAGGTCCATCGCCAATAGCCCTGGTGCTGGCTTTATAGCGCGGAGTTAATGTAACTCTCCCTCTCTCACTCAATACAAATAAGCAAATTTTTCAAAATCCTAGTTTAGTCTTTGTATAGAAGTTTAAATTATACATACCGTAAAATCCGGTGTATAATGCGTACCTATACTTTCAAGCTGCAATTTTTAGTTTTTAGGTACAATCGACGTATAACGTGCACCCGTTTTTTTTTTACGAAGAACCCTGAAATGTACGTGAGCAATGCTCTTATATTTTGAAATCATTTATTCGAGACATTATTTCAAGCTTTAGAAAAAAATATATATTTCATTAATCGAATCTAACCCGCACTTTTTTTCAATATTAATGTTACTGAAAATCTGGTGCGACTTGGAATTGAAGGTGGAAAATTTCGTTGAATGGAGGACATTGAACATGATACTGATTACTGATAGTTACAGCAATTACGGATTCAAATATGCATTTTAAATTAATTATTCACTTCTTATTAGTTTACATTTTAAATTTCGTATACATTGAATATTGATAAGCCATTTTAAACTATTTTCTATTTTTTCTCAAAAACGTATTGAGAATTTGGGGTGCGGCTTAGATTCGAATAAAAAAATAAGGGTATACTTCTAGAACTGCAGCCTTTTAAGTTCATAAGAATTGCTATTTCTCTTTTAAAGAATCAATATTTCGATATATGTAGAAAAAAGTTTAATTTTTTTCTATGCTCATCTTCTTTTTTAAAGCTATTATTTTTATATCCGGTGTATAAAGCGTACCCTTAGCTTTCGATCCAATTTTTTGCATTAAAAGTGCTCGTTATTCGCCAGATTTCACGTTAAACAAAATATTTTTATTATAGAAGTATTTTTCATAAAAGGAGAACGTTTTGGAAATAACGTCATTTTTCCTTCATTTTTTTTTCCAAAAAAGAAAAATGCATTTAAATAAATTTTTTTATTATAATAACATTCTTAAGACAACACTAAATTTCAAAAAATTATTCATTAGTATGCTTTTGCACAGTCACGAACATAGTCAGATAAAACGTTTCCGTAAGCCCTCTCGCCATTTAGGAAAGAAGGTAAGTTTGGAACGTGTTCGCCAAGTCTTTCGCAAAGCGAGGCATCAAAAAATCTGAAGAAAAATGAAGACAGCTTCTTGTCTCGACTTAAAGCACGGGTGGCCTGGAGTTTGCTCGTGAAAACGTTGGATGAGATTCAAGAAAGTTTGTATGTGTAAACGTTTTCCCCTTTGAAATTGTCTTTTATTTTTTCCTTATTTCCATGCAATGTCTTTTTTTTTTTTTTATTTATTTTTTTTTGTGTTTGTTTCGGATCATTATGAGTTATGAGAAATACAAACATGACGATCCAAATGGAAACAGACATTTTTGGCGAGATCTGAGGCGTTAATAGTAATGAGAAAAACCCTGCTGAATTCACAGAAGGGAAGTTGATACTGGTTTTTCCATCATAAAATATGACTTCTAATGACTATATTTGGAATTTTGAGAGTTATTTGCTCCCATTCATTCAAATGTATAGACCAGTTGTCTTCAAACTTTTTTGACTCATGGAATCTAAGAGTAAAAAATGTGTGTGTTCTGGAGGAGGGGAAACCCCATTCTATATCTCTTTTAGGAGACTATATCATTAAATAATGTTTAAAATGAATCAACATATAATAGGTACTTTATGTAAAGACAAATAAAGAAAAATGCATTTGCTATTAAATTTTTTTAACCCTTTTTCTACCACATTATGATCGACTGCAGTTTTTTTCATGAAATATTTTTTTTAATCACTACATTGAAAATTAAGGGATATACATAAACAAAATACTCAATTTTGAGAAATTTAATCCGTTACAGCTAATTAACTAATTAAAGATATTCAACTGTAAAATTAATTGTACACATTGTTCACTTAAAATAAATAGTCAAATCGTTTACTAATGTGTCCATTAACATACAAAAAAAAATAATAAGACACTTACCTTTTGACAATATTTTTTCAGAACTAAAATGACAATCTTCGCAATCCGCTGAAAACGCAATTTCTGCTATAAAACTATTCACCTTCCCCGCTAAAATACTCATCATGGAACCCATGTGCTGCCATATGTCTTGGAAGAGTGTATTTAAAAAAATATTCCTACTAAGAATCGTCAGAGTATTCGTTGTTATTGTTGTTGTGGCTAATGCCACCTGTCTGACGTAGTCAGAACGAGGCCCCCGAAATTCATCGTGGCAAGGGGCTAGAAGTACGCCTGTCGTTGGCTTAGGCCTTGAGCACCATACAGGGGACAGTCGAATTAACTCGGCGAAATTCCCCAAAGGAATGATAGATGGCGACACCACCTATCTCCCCCTCAACAATTTTGGCATGGGGCTGGAGGGGAGGGAAATATTCTCCAGTCCCCTGCACTCGTGATTTAGCCCACAAGACTTTCGGACCAATTGATTTAACGTGCACGTACTCCGTGTGTACTCGGAGGGTGTTTGGTGGCATCGGGCATCGAACCCAGGCCTTCCGGTCTGGAGTCCGATGCTCTAACCACCAGGCTACTCATAGCCTAGAATATTCGTAAAAATGGTTATTCTATGTCATTTTAAAGTGAGTGGTACTTGTAAGTACCGTCGGTAGATAAAGGGTTAATATAACGTTCATTTTAATTTACTCATTCATGATACTAGTATACGCTCCAGGTGCCACCCACACATATATTATGATTCGTAACTGAGATATGTGCATGTATTTTTTTACACAAACAATCACAAAGTCTAAGTCTATTGAAATTTTATCTACAGTCATATTTCATATTCTGCATTTTTCGTTTTTGTTACCTCATAAACATTTTTGACTAACATACACTGTTCTGAATGGCATTAAAATGTTTATAGCTGTAGAAGAAATCCTGTTGTATTCTGCATGATTTTGTGACCTAAACTTTAGAAGCTGTTCTTGTGCTAAAATTTAGATTTTAGAGAATACTTATACCGTATAAATTTTTAACCAAAAATCAAGATCCTCTCATTCATATCTAAATTTTAATACAAAATCTGTTGATAGCTCAATCACTCGTTCTTCTTATAGTAATAAATCTGATTTTTATTGAAATTATGCAATGAATTTTCCATCCAAAACGTGAAATCATTTTGCTCTCACATTTCGATTTTTATTTTGACTCGTGGAACCCTCGGGCTCCGTGGAACACAGTTTGAAGACCACTAGTAGAGAGAGAGAGACAAAATGTTTCTAACATAATTTGATTTATTTTCACTCTCCTCTAGGAAAACCAAAGACTGACCGAAAACATATAAAATCTAACTCTTGAAATGATCTCAATGTGTACCTTAACTAAATCTTGAACAGAACTTTTATAGAATAATAATGAGACACGGTTTTTTTCCCCTATTAAAAAGTAGTATGATATACAGAATTAAAAGTTGCAATATATATATATATATATATATATATATATATATATATATATATATATATTGAAGGAATATAATTCCATCTCTCAAAACTAAAGTCAAATGTTATATTCGTCTATAAAAAGTCGAATTTCTTAGCTTATTTAGAAACAAAGAAGTATAATTAAAAAAAATTCTGCTTTTGTATTCACTTCAGTTGCAGTGAACTGTTTTCAATTTGGCTTATATATACTTGGTAATATGTTAGTTTACAATGCATCATTTTTTGAATTAATAATAAAAATTATTTTCTCACAAAATGCATTTCTTTTCAATATTTCTAACTTTTATACTAAGTAACATTTCTTAAATTTTAGTAACAATATTTGGAATTTAAAAAAATTACAAATTTGAATTCTTAAAAGAAAAAAAACCATTTAAAAAAGTTTAAAAAAGAATATTTTTCAAAAATTAGTTATATTAAAAGTTTTGAGAAATATAATGTTTTTTCAAAGATAGATCACACATAAAAATATACTTACATTAAGTAATGGTTGTATTCATCACATAGAAAAAAAATAACAATACTTTTAACTAATTTTTTTCAGCGCTTAAATGTAAGCGAAGGGCATAAATAACTGTTTGTTTTTATCAATGGATTTTAAGCAATCTGAATTTTGATTTTAACTAGTTTTCTTCTGGGGCATTTACTTTTAATGTTTTACTTAACACTTGAATCGTCTGAAAAAATTTAATGTTTTTTTAACGAATGAAAAATTTTTAAAATTCAACAGCAAAAGAAAACTATAAATAGAACTGAAGAGAGAAAATAAACGATGTCACCTTGTATAAATGCCTCATTGAAATGTGTATTCAAATAATCTGACATAACACACAAAATAGAACATGATTAAAGAAATACTGAAATATATTTCTGGGTCTTGTGTGTGTGTGTGCTTCCAAGTTTTCCTTATTCCTTCTACAATAATATCTGCAGTACTTGAAAACATGAGCTCCCATTTTCCATCCCCCCCCCACTGCAATAGTATATTTAGAAGGAAAACGGATACATACATTCAATAAGATAAAAGAAAGAAAGAAAAACGATGGGAAAAATTTCATTCCGCTTCTTGATTAAGTTTTCACTCCCGCAGAAAATAATATAATTTTTTTGCTTTATTTAAAAAACTCACAATAGAATTCTAGTCACGCCGTTTCTTTTTTAGACACAGTGCAAACAAACCGTCGTGACTAGAAAGATTGATTATGGAGTTTACAAACTTCATCTTCCTGTCTCGCTTTCCTCTGCTTCTTTTTAAAGGTATGACCCATGAAGAATAACGCATGTCACTTTTCATTTAAACTGATAATACAAGTGAATTTTAAGCTACTATTCATTTGTAAGATGAAAGAATAATAAAAGGGCAATATACTAATATTTTCATGAATACTTGTTGATAGTATTCTGAGTTAAAAGTTAATGCGCTTAGAATATTGCTTTTTCATAAAGCTTTTGCTATGGTCTTAATTTTGGCTATTAAAATAGCCCTTCCATCAAGACTACCACTGAGCTTGTATACAAAGTCAATCATTCCATGCCTTAAGGTATCCGACTACGTTCGGAACCGTGATTTTGCAAAAGCGTATAAATGGATAATATTTATGATATTTAGGGTCACTTAGATTAGAAAATGCATATAAAATTGTTTTAAGAATAGTATTACAATAAAAATTATTTAAGTACAATATTTTGACAAAATATAAACATTGAATGACCAATTTTCAAAATATTCTCCTGTGAAAAGTGATTCTATTATAATAATATTTTGCCTGTATATAGCTCAGACCTCTCTACAGAGGTTCAACTAGAATTTTTGAAATACATAACTTAGAACAAGGTTTATCCATATTTTACGACAACAGAGGGATTTTAAGAAAAAAAAAACGCCGATAATTATTTCAATTGGTGCTAACTCTGAAAATAATATAAATTTTTCAAAAATCTTAGTTCAGACTTTTTGGAGAAGTCTTTACTTTATACCAGCAAAATATTATTATTTTAGAAGCAGTTTTTATAAAAGGAGAACATTTTGAAAAAAGATTATTTTAAGTTAATTTTTTGCCAAAATATTGTATTTTAATAAATTTCTTTGTCAAAATATCCTTAAAATAATTTTATACATGTATTCTAATCTAAGTGACACTAAATATCACGAAAATTATCCATTTATGCACTTTTATAAAATCACGATTCCGAACATAGTCGCATACCTTAAAGATACGGAATACGAGTTTTGAGTAATTTATTAACATTATCTTTGTTGATTTTGACATTTACACTCACACTATATATCTTACTTGAGAAGATCATGGATGTTTGAACTGAAAGTAATAAAAAAAAAATTTTTAATCTTACGTTAAGTAATATACTCTGTATTTACATGAGTAATTTGTACCATAAAAAATAGGTGCAACTGGAGATACGAAAAACTACACATCCTTAAATATAGATTTATCTCTTATTTGGATAGAAAAATTTTAAGTGGAGGTTTCTAAAAACTTGACGAAAATAAAAATTTAAAAAAAAAACCGTGTTTTTTAAATAACTGCAATTTTTATTTCTATAATTTGACGTAACTTTGTGGAAATTACTCTTACCAGATGATTCTTCTATTGTACGGATGGCACAGTATGGCATGGCGGAATTGTGACAGTGGCACGCGAAAACTTAAGAAAATTTTGAAAAATTTAAAATGATAATAACAATTTTACTGTGAATAGGATTGTCTCAGAAGAAAACCCTCAAAATTTACTTTAAATGCACTTAAATTAATTACAATAGAAATTTTTCGTGTAAAAAATGCACCTGCATTGTTGTGCGAGTTGGCTTCCCAAAGTTTTTTTCACTCGCGAGATTTTGGAATTTGAGGGAGAGCATTTTAAAATATCTGACAGGGGAAACAATGAACTCCCAGTGAGCACTTGCTATTTTACAGTAAATATTGGCTTTGTGATTTAGCTTTTCTTACCGATATTATGGGACATTAAAATAATTTAAATTTAAGATTGTAGAGAAAAGACTTATTTTTTCTACCCTAGAGTTGATCATATACCTTCTTTTGTGGGCAAAACTTTGCTTTTTTTTCAAAATTTTTAAGATTAACATATTACATATTAATGTCGGAGCTATCTACTAAAGTTAATAGGGCTCCGAGCTGTGACAGATTTAAAAATTTAGTATCCATTTATGTAGGATTCTTTCAGTGATAGATTTGATGATTTTCAAGGTAATAATAATAATAAAAAAAGATCTTTTCACAAATCTTTTTTCAATTTCTCTGTAAAATGTCAATTGTTACTCACCTGAAATCCGAATCAAAATTATTGTCTACTGCACTATATTACACAGAAAAACAGATTTAAGGAAATGTATTGAATTTAGGGAATTTGGGCTAATTTGTTATTTTTCAAATTTACGAAATTTGGCTGTCAGATATTGTTATAGATTTGAATCAACATACATTTAGAGAAGCAAATGTTTTCTATTATGAACATAACAAAATCAAAATATCGTTCAAAATTAACTGAACGGATTAACAATTTAATCTAAGTTTGTGCTTTGGTCTCATTTATTATATTATTTTTAAATTCCCTCGAGTTAGACGCATTGAAAATGTGCTCTTTGCGTAAAAATTATAGAATAAGCTTATACGTACAACAAATAAGTCCTTAATTACAACAAATTTATTGTTATAAATTTTATTTTCTCCAATGAAAGTTAACTACATATTTATGAATGTTAGCGGTCCCAATTTAAAATGGCTATTCATAATTCAATTTATGCGTTTTTTGGGAAATTAATATCACGTAAATATCGATGTATTAATATTTTTTTGGTTTATTTATAAATAAGTCTTGTGTTCCTATGGATGTATTAAACAAATTCATTCGGCTATAAATTTTTAATGAGACATAATTTTTAGAACAGGGTTTGTGTTACAAGTGTCCAAAAAAAATCAGCATGCTTGTTTTTGATAAGGAATTATTTTCTGACAAAAATGCATATATATATATATATATATATATATATATATTTGTAATTTGGCTAACTTCCTAATCCTAATTCCATTAGTTAATAATCCTAACTTATTTAGGCGCGTCTTGCTGAAGCATGAATCTGAATTAAGCGTCAGATTTGGGCGTGTTACCCTGAAGCGGGATTATTCGGATCAAATCGAATCATCAATCGTGCTCGGGTCGGCGACTCTCGTTTAGTTTTAAATTGAAAAATGTTAGGAGCGCACGCGTTATTTTTTAAAGTAAAAATTTTGTGCACACTTTTTCCCGAGAAATTTTATTTTCTTTATTTAAACCAGGGGTGTCCAACACGCGGCCCACCAGTACGTAAGTTGCGATCCACCGACTCTTTTTAAAAAAATTTTAAATATCAGATTTTTAAAGTTTTTTTATTCTGAAATTTATTTGAGAGGAAATTTATATATATACTAGCTGGTATACCCGTTCTTCGCACGGGTGAACTGAAAAATTAAACAACACAGATTGAAGGTTAAAAAAGTTTTTAATGAGTTAATTTTACGTGAATTGCAAATTACACACAAAAAAAGCTTTTGGCGTAACTCAGGTAACAAAAAAAAAAAAAAAAAGAGAAATAAAACACCTTTGTTAAATTTTAAGTATGTAGGTCTATTAGCTGATAAAAAGGATTTTTTTTTATTTATAACTCCCCGTAACACTCTTGAAGGTTGATTTTTGAAAATACCTTCCTAAGCTGATCTCTGCTCAGCAAAAGTAACACATTGTTAAAAGTTTTGTGTAATGAACGCTTAAAGTAGTGTAAATAATTTTTATCTGAAAGTATAATACATTAATATTACTTTCTGTAGTATTTATTTTATGTTAAAATTGTAATATTAGCAAGCAACGCCGTTTCTTAAATTATAATGACGATCCAATGAAAAACATAGCGAAATGTTAACGATAGAGTCAAGTTGGCAAATGCCTAGCTACTTTCATAACTCGAGCTTTATTAGAGCTTTGTAAGACATAACCTGTAGGGGAGCGATGCACGTTAATACTTTATCCACCGCATAATGATTTACTGCAGTTTTTTTCATACAATATTTTTTTGGATCACTACATTGAAAAAATTAAGGGATATACATAAACAAAATACTCCACTTTGGGAAATTTAATCGCTTAGAGCTAATAAATTAAATAAAGATATTCCACTGTAAAATTAATTATATATACCGTTCACTTAAAATAAGTAGTCAAATCATTTTCTAAGGTCTTCATTAACATACAAAAACATAAGACACTTAAATTTTGACAAACTATTTTTTCCGCTAAAATACTCATCATGGAACCCGTGCTGCCATATATCTTGGAAGAGTGAATTTCAAAGAATATTCCTGCTAATTATTGGTAGAATATTCCTTCTAAGTTGGTGTGGTGTGGTAGTTAGGAGAAAGAGGTGCCAGCTCAGATGTCGTCCACGTTACTTGACTATAGTTCAAAATTACGTGATCCGTTGCCAAAAGCCCTCGTGTAGCTGAACAGTGCAACATTAATATTCACTCACTCTCACACTCCAAGAAATGCAGAACAATAGTTATTGCGTTTTTAAGTGTATAAAAATAATTATATCTGCCTATTCAATTAAAAATATAGCGTTATAATTAACTACTAACCACAAATAAATTTTGAAAATTTGTCCAAATGATGCAGTGTGAAAGAGAAAGCGTATTTACTTTGAGTATCAGAACTGATAAAAGCATTTATTTGGAAAAAAGATCAATTTCTTACTACCAAATGTGCATAATAAGATGTTAAAAAAAACATTAAAATAAAGAGAGATTTATAACAACCTCTCCCTTCAAAACTTAGTTTGATTCTGAAATAAAAAAATGGCATTATATCAGAGGAATTAATTAGAAGCGAGCACCTTGCGTAGCCAAAACAAAAAAGGTTTTTCACAAACAAAAGATAGATATATGCAGACGTGGTTTTTTTTTGCAGCGCATGCCAGAATTGCTAGCAGAAGACAGAATTTTTTCCTACTTACTTGCCATATATCGTTATATTTTTGACACTTTTCCCAAATCTTTATAAATTATAATCTATGCTATAATTTATAGCCTATGTGCTATTCTGATGTATAAGCTATATTACTATAAAGTTTCATTAAAATCCATTCAGTAGTTTTTGCGTGAAAGACTAACAAAGATTTTCCCAAACTTTCACATTTATAATATATATTAGATATACAATGTAATTGCCAGTTACCTGTTCTTGTTTTAAAATGAATCCGTTTTCATAATGGAAATGTCCTTTAGATTAAAATAGATTTATATTTTATCAAACAGTTACATTTGATTTTGCAATAGTAAATTACTTTTTTAACAAATTTTGTGAATTGCGTTATGCATATCCTTTACTATGGATGGTACATTTTTCTCTCTGTGTGCGACTTTCATTTCTCCTCCTTTTCTGTTTGGAGTGCCCAAAAAGCAAGAGGCAGTCAGAGATGTTTTTTAAAGTTTAAAAAAAGTATTCAGGACGGTTAAGATAAAGGGCAATGTATACTAAATCGTTTGAGAATAACACCACTATCAATTTTAACAATGAGTAACGAAACATCAATTCAAAAGGAACACCGTAATTTTCAAGAAAATGTCTCAACACACTGTAATATTTTAAACATTATTTGATCATTTCATTATATTATATTATGCAAACATTATAAAATTATCTATGTCTGTACACAAGAAAAATAATGAAAACAATCATAATAATTCATTGTTTTAAATTTTCATTCCAATAAATGTTTTTTTGTTCCCAAATCTGATATAACAGGTACATATTTTTATGTGCGGCCCGCGAGATTATAATGTTTTTCCGAAGTGGCTCGCAAGGTCATTTGGGTTGGACATCCCTGATTTAAATATTACTGACATGCAGCCCTCTTCCACTCAACTCCAGCAAGTGAACGAGAGAAGAGGAGCGTAAGTGAAAATATTTGAAAAAAAAATTATTCTCATGTAAGTGATCGGAAGGACTCTGGAAATTATTATAAGAATATTTCGAAGTTCATTATCAAGCTGTCGCTCTTCGTCGAGAACCAGAGGTCTTAATGGATTATCTAATAAACGCCAGTGTTTGATTTTTTCCGTTGAACATTGTTTATGATCAATAACTTTTTTAAAATGTTGCAAAAATTTACATTCTAGCCGTATTAGAAGAAATCGGTGAAATAATAGATGAATCTTTTAAAATCGTTGAATTTAAGAAAATAATCAAATTGAGATCCCCGGAATTTATAATAGGGAAGAAATTTGTCTTGGGCGACCACAGTTGTGCAACGTAAAAATGAAGATGAGTTGGATAGGTTACAGTTGCAATATCAAACAGAATGAGTAAATTCAACGTATTATGATGTTGAAAGTATTTCTTCATTAGATAAACTCCTTAAAGCTGTACAAATAATACTAATCCTGTGCCAAGAAGAAAAGAAACTTGGGATTTTTTTTATTCATGGGCAAAAAGAATTAAAACCCGAAAGTTTAAAGAAGTTAAATGGCGAGAAAGTTGCTAATATTTTGGTTTCTATTAATGATTGCAACTAAGAGGTTACGAGAAAATGAAAGCATTAATTGTGAACGAGTACGAACCCTTTCCTCTTGTTTACTTAGAGAATTTTAAGAAAAGTAAACGGCTCTTAGAGCATAAATTTCCTTAGCTTTGCATAGTATATACGGCGTTATGTAAGCTATATAAACACATAGATATTATATAAATATAATCTACACACACATAAGTAATTTACATATAAATATTTTTAAATAATAAAACTAATTCAAATTTAAATCGTATGTACTCTTATGTAATATGTATAATTATTTCAACCTTAACCTTTACAGAAAATGGAGTGGCCGCGGTAGCCGAGTGGTATGGGTATCGGACCGTGGCTTGCCTTGTCACGAGTTCGAGCCCAGTACCACTAAAGACCCGCCGTGTAGGGCAGCGATACACGTTAAATCTGTCAAGAGCTGAAACGTCCTCCCGTTGGTGTGGTGTGGTAGTTAGGAGAGGGGTTGGTGCCAGCTCAGGTGTCGTCCACGTCACTTGACCATAGTTCAAAATTACGTGGTCCGTCGCCAAAAGCCCTCGTGTAGCTAAACAGTGCGACGTTAATATTCAATCAATACAGAAAATGGATGAAAGGAACAAATCCACCGATGAATGGGCACGAAAAAGAAAACTACTTAACACTCCCACATTTGAAAATGTCGTAAAAGAAAACGTAATACATCCGAACAATTAGATTCTCTTGCCCAGAATAAATGAGAAATGTTCATTTCTATAGTCTGGTCATAAGCATACAGACACAATTTTTTTTATTCATTATTTGAGAAAGTATGAAAAGAATGTGTTTTTGATCTTTCTCTTATTTTATTTGGCAATAAACATTTTTTTTGTAATGAGAATGGTTGATGAAATGGTTTCCGAGTTAGTAGTTACTATAGTTAAAACGTTTAACAACCTTTTTGAAATACGTACATTTAATATTAATTCCATGACGTTACCAAAAATATCTTTCGAGAATCTAAAGTATTTCATTCATTTGATTGCAATCAAGAACATGTGAAACAGAGTAAAAATCTGTAATGAAGATTTCTATTGCATTTTTTTTATCTGATTTTAAATTTTTTTAAGATCACCTAAAATTCCACAAACAAATTGTTAGAAGGGATATAAAAACATTCTTGAAAATAGAATAAAGCCGATAGAAGCATTTTTCACACTTTTCACTCTTTCAGTGTTCCATTTTTTTTTCTTTTCTTTTTCTGTTCTTTTTTTTTTTTTTTTTAGATTTTTGTAAATTTATTTTATACACAAATTCTGGATTGCATTCAAATATGAAAGTATTATTTCTGGTATTTGCAGTATAATCGAAAGTTGGTGCAACAGTGATACTGATTGAAAAATCGGATATTCGAATTCCTAAAAGAAATCGAGTAACTTATTTTCAGAATATGCAATTCAAAACATTTGGAAAGCATGAATAATGCATATTATTCAACGAAAGAAATGCATACTTGATATTTTTCAAAGAAAATTGAATATAAATCCATGATTGTCCGAAACTCGTGGAATATTCTATTTATATTACAGACTTTCATCTAACAAAGAAATATTCAATTTATCACATTCATTGTACTTCTGTTCCCTTTAAAGAAACATTTCAAAATAACATACCAGTTCTTTCATTAAACTTTTAACTTACATATAAAATTTCTAAAAACTGAAAAACCGTTATTCTTGTTCAGGAAAATGTTTCAGGTTCAGATAATTTAAATTTATTGGAAAAAAAGAATCTACTTTAGAGATATTGTCACAATAATAAATGATATATTTTTTGTGTTCCCTTCAAATTATTATTAGTTTATTAAGCTTTTGAATTATATGAAACCTAAAAATGAAATGACAAGACCATGAGAAAATTATACACTTTAAGATTAAAGTAAAGTTTATTTACATACTAAAATAAAAGTATGCATTCTTATGTAAAAAAAAATATACAGATTCAAAAGCACCAATATCCGCGTTTTTGATAGCATTCGGTTATACAGAAAAATATCGCGATATTCGACATCTGGTGTCGAATATCTGAACTAATAAATCTACAAAAATCGAATGAACTCTGACACGAAATAACAAAATAAAGACAATCTAACACAAAAATAAGGCAATCTAGAATATTATCTGAAATGATATTTGAATAACATTGCATTGGAGTATAAAATTGTTTCTTCTAACTTTTTTTGAAGAAATTGTATTGTAATGTTAAGCAAACTGATCACAATTATTCTAATAGTCAGTAATTTTGCTCTTGAAATGCAGATAGTTTTGTTATGAAAACATAAATGTTCATATTATAATTTTCAAGTAAAAAAGAATTGAACTTATGTCACATTTGAAGTTTGACGGTGAGTAACCCTAATTTCACATGGACATAATTTGTTTATTTCTAGTTTAAAATCATGTACTTAAAAATTAGCTAAAACAGCAGTTATTTATGTAATATAAATATTACGATTATGGCTATATACATTATTCCTCGCGCATACATACACGTATGCTTACTTCGTTTAACTAGAGCGTAAACAGAATCAGGCAAAGCTTGTTTGAATCAAATATTCTTTTTACATTCTCAAATATGTATATAGCTCTTACAGGCGTAAATTTTTTTTTAATTAAAGGCATTTAAAAATTACTGGCAATAAAAAACAAACTTTTTGGTAAAACCCTGATTAATTCCCTGTTTCTTTGGAAATACATTATCGTGTCAGCCTACAAAATTTGGGATTGGCGAGAAAACTATGGAATTAATAAATATTACTTGTAATTAAATATTCGCAAAAGAATGAATTCAACGTGACAATATTTTTTTATAAAAACCCGTTACATGGAGATAAAATACAATGAGACATGAACTTACCAGTTTTACTTCCTCGGACGGGAATATTGTTCTTAAAAAACCATTAATTCTGCATTCCTGAAAAAACTTTCTCTTTCATCTTTATAAAAAAAATTATTTTATAATTAGTTGTTAAATGATATTATTCAGAAAATCAGTAGTAAGCGAACACAAAACTTCCAAAGAAATGCAGCTGCTTTATTTATAACAGAATTCTAAAGATAAACATTTTTTTCGTTGCCACATGATCAGAATGATAGAAAAAATAATAAAATTAATTTAGTTTTAACAAATATCATCTACATCAAATAACTATTATGAACTGTGTATAAATTAAAATATCGTCTGCATCATAAAATAAAAATAACTCAAATGAATTGTATAAATTAGAATATCGTCTGTATTATAAAGTAAATACGGAAAATTGGATTCTAAACGCGCATAAAGCGTTGTATTTTTATTTAGGTTATGGAGGCTCAAACGTGTTTAAGCAAATATCCAGATAAACAAAAATCGCTAAATGAAAGGATTACTGTACTTTCCCTTCAGAGTTAAACAAAGGATAATTTGGGGAATTTGTGTCTCAAAGAAATTGTGTGCATTTTTAAAAATCTTAAGAAGTTTAAAACTAAAGAATCAAGGTACTATGAAAATGCGATAGTTTAAATGAAAAAGTAAAACGGCTTTTAATTAGTGATTAGTGGGCCGTGAATTTAGACACAGAAATCAAGAATCATTTCTTAAAAAGCTAGTAGAAGGCAGAATTTTCACATCTAAGAGGGGAAAGGGTAAGATATTAAGCTCTAAGTATTATAAATGATATATCCTAATTGTTAAGAACAATACAAATACTGCATTTTCTTTTCGCTATATTTTGGTCTACTAAAATAAACTCCGATTATAATAATGATTTTCACATTTAATGCAACTTTTAATATCATAGGAACTATTCTCTCTTTTTATTGTTTTCTTACTAAAAATATTTTGTTAATGTGTATGTAAATAATATTTTGTTTTTTTTAACATATAATATTTGTCTAATATGTACGTAACTAATGTTTTATTTCAAAATAATTTACAATGATTTTAATTATTATAAATTCCTCAACATATATATTAAATTAATGCTCCATATTGATTTTCATGTCTATAATGACATTTTTAAAATTAGTAAGGAAAAAGGAGCTTCAAATTTTTTCTCAGTTTACTTTATAGTTCTTTTTAGATAAATATTTAAGAAATTTGATATAACATAAATGATCAGGGAAAATTTTATTTTTTAGAAAAGAAAATCCGTTTGACACTTATGTTATGTAATTGTTATATTTACTTTTTATTCATTTTACATTGTGGATGGTTTTGATACTGAAAGACTTTTTCATTATATAAATATAGCTTTGCTCAAAACGTTTGTTTAGTAAATTATATTTTACTATAAACAAGGGGGGGGAGGGTTGTACCTCCTGTCCGCCTAACGGCAGACCAATGTCCATTTTACAAATTTTACAACTCTTCATACACATTGCTCAAATTTGTAACCATAATATTGAACAGGACTTATTGCCTTTTTATTGCTGTTCTCGTGTGGAGGTAAATAAATAAATTTATTACATCATCACGAAAAGATTTTTGATATATGGAGAGATAAAATTTTTAATTTAGAAAACTTGGTGATTATGAAATAAAAAATAAGTTTTACTTTCTTTAAGAATTTGACATTTAGAACGCTATATAACTTTAATTTTATGTCCTAATCACTTGGACAAAGTTCAAAATTAAGAAGTCTGTCACCAGTAGACCCCGCGTTGTTTTAAAATATACAAGGTTAATAAGAATCCAATGAAACTTCCAATTCCTTAACTGCTATAATATAAATAACAAATTTTAAAACTATAATAAAATAGTTCCAAATTTAGAAGTTTTAAAAAGACAATAAATTCAATAAGTAGTAAAATGTTGAAATACAGTTGGACCTCCATTTTACGAATTTTTCCTGGAACCAATATCATTTTACAATTTCTTAGTAAAGTGACCTCCAATTAGCGAAATGCATTTTTTATCTAACAAATTTTTTTTCTTGTGATTCGATTTTTTTCCTCCTTATTTTAAAAATATTTCTGGATATTTCAAATTATTTTCTCTTTTGACACATTTTACATTGGTCAATGACCTTGAACTAGTATTACTAGGCGCCTAACTCAATTAGAGCAATAAAATTGTCGCAATTTTTCAAAAAAGAATAAAGTCACATATATAAAATTATCAGATTTTATCAGTAATTAAATTTAAGGACGCATGTGGTAATGTATGCTTTAAATTACTGATTATAAAATAATACATGTTTAAAATTACTTTTCGCTTTAAAATTAGAAGTGTCTTTAAAATTCATTAATTTTAATATATTTTTTTAAAGTTAAAATACAGTGTATTCCTTTAAAATGTTTTTTTGTTGTTGTTGTTTCAATTGCGGATTTCTTTTTTATGGGTAAAATTTATAAAATAAATAGATAGTAATTTTCAAAAAAAAATGTGAATAATTACTCTTTTTAAATAATATATTGTGCTTATGGATTTAAAATTTGTTTTTAAGTGGTTTCCATAGTATATTAAAAGAGGAACTCTATTTAACGAATTTTCTTTATTAGGAATTTTATTTTCTTTGTTTAGAGACTTCATTAAATAAAGGTCCGACTGTATAAATATATTTTTAATAGAAGAGAGAGAGAGAGAGAGAGAAATCAATATTTAGCTGCAAAATAACTTTTGCAGGCTAAAAGCCAAATACACTCATTCCTGATTCATTCAAGCCCATTCTTTTAATTTTACGGCACACAGTATTAAAATATTAATCGCACGGAATGTTTATGGGACATTATTTGTTTTTACTTGATGTTTTCCATTACGCTAATGGAAGTCAAAACATGCGAGAATATCCTGAAACGAAAAGTAATGAGAAATACATTTCGAATGAATAAATATATATATTCTCGTAATATTACTGCATTTACTGTACCATTAGGGGAAATTTAACGCTTGTTTTTTTTCTCTGTGGGAGTGGTAATCATTTATGATAATTATAGGTTAAATATTTTGTTTAAAGTGTATATATGCACATTTATTTTTAAACCAGTGATTCTCTCTCAACCACTGTCGCTCGATTCATTGGATTTATAATCCATTTGTGTACGGAAAAATCTGTATATGAATTAACTTTGAATAAAGAAGAAAAACTAATTTCTCTCTGTAATTATCGAGATTTAATTTCATAACATTCGGAAGAGTCAATTAATTAATTTTGGATTAAAATTAGAAGCGATGATTTCATAACAGCCAAAAAAAAATCTTTAAAAATACTGTTACAATTTTCTACACCTTATTTGAGTGAATTCGAATTTTCAACATTAACAAATATAAAAATGAAGAAAAAAAATTCGATACTTTTAAATGCAGAGGACGTAATGAGAGTGGTAATATCTTTTTACTACCCAATATGTTGTTGTTACTTATCCCACTTAAATGACAAAAACATGGAAGATCAAGTTCATGAATCCGTGCGTCTTTACACATTGAAGAACTGTAGCAGGACTTGAGAGCAGCTGGCTATTATGGCAGCCAAAACAAGCCAAGATGTGGGCAGAAGCGACTTGGGTCACATTGTAATTCGAACAAGAAGGGTAAACTTTAAGACCCCCGCCACATGCCGTTGAGCTCGAGTATGTCCACTGCGAAACCCCCCTAGCAAGATTATTTTTATCTCGCCTATTGTTAGTCCCAAGCAAAGCAGCACCAGAATGGTTTCCTTCATACCATTCATGTACAGGGGTCTGCTTCCAAGAGGAACTGGCATCTTGTTTGACTCGTGTAGCAAGTTCTGAAAAAGTAAGGCAGCCACCATGCTGTAACGTCGTGAGTAGCTATCCATCAATAAACAAATCTTTACAGCTTAATATACAAATAAAAGCAAACTTTATTTGCTAACAATTTGTAAATGAAGTAATATAAATCCAGATTAAATGCCAAGCCGGTGTGGTCAGTTCATATACTCATGCTCAACGCCACCGGCGTTCATCGTCTTTTTCACTTTCTCTCGGGGATTTTTTCTTTTCTCCGGTCTTTTTTCTCTTTCTCTCTCTCTCTCCGGGTCTCTTCTCTCTTACTCTCTCTCCAGGTTTTTTCCGGTCTTTTCCTCTTGTGTCCTCAAAAACAACCCTTTTTAAACAACAGGGGTGTGTTCACAACACGCCCCTCGCTCCTTCTTATTCGCAGGTCAACAAAGTCTCTCTTGACCTCCCTCGTCCTATTGGCGCATAACACGCCAAAACACACCCGAGCCGTCTGGTCCAAGGCGCCATAGTTCCTTGTCCACAGCTGGACACACTGGCCCATCACGCCACCTGTTTCTAGTATTCCCTTTCATACAACACTAGAAAAAGACAACATGGTTATTTTTAAGATAGGCTTCACCCATTGTCAAAGGGGGCGCCGAACTCTTAAGTCTATTATGCCGACCCGTCTGCTAACTCCACTCCCTGAGTTCAGACAATAAACAATGGCCCCATGGCCACGTGCACCGGTCATTCCACAGCTGGTTGATCGTAAAACATTCAGGGACAATCGATGGGTGAGGCACTTGTCCTTGACCAGCTGGTAAAACCATAACATTTATCGAAAGATGGGAATTCACGACAATAGACTATGTCACAATGCATAATCTTCATGGCTGCCCTCACGGGCCAAACCATCTGCAACCTCCTTCCCGCAGACATTTACGTGCGACGGTACCCACTGAAAAAAAGATCTTAACATTGGCATCTAAGCTATTTAATAGCTAGACAATACTCGTTGTCGCTGTGTCACCATGCCTTCACCATTTAGATAGATGCTGAATAAAGCTATCTCTGAGTATCCAAATATCTGTATGACACTTTCAATAAAGCAAAATAACAAAGCCTCCTCAATAGCTATGAGTTCTGGCCGAAAAACTGAGCAGTAGTCAGGATTTTTCTATCAGGTAATACCGTTCCCCTTTTTGATGAAAATTCCACTGCTCGAGATAGCGCCTACGACCCAAAATAAATGGTTATCAAAAATTATCAAGCTCGAATATCGCATGAAATGTATTCTTACAATTAATTTGCAATGAACTACTCAATAAACATTTTGTTGTCTTTGTCGTACATATTATTTTATTTAACATTGAAAATTATTATCGTAAAATATTTTACATTGGTTATTACAAATAAGTAAAATTCTTTTAAAATTATTTTGTTAGTGTGCCGCCAAATTTTGAAATTGTTAAAAGTGAACCGCAACAACAACAAAAAAAGGTTGAGAATCACTGATTTAAACAGTCAATATATTGATGCTACTTGCAGAAAGAATATTTTTTTTTTTCATGTTGCAGTAAAAAATTATTTTTTAAAAACTATATTATGCGGGGTGGAAAAAGTTTGCTATAAATTGTTAAATGCAGTCGTTTGAAAGAATATTAATTTAGCAAAACAAATCCTTTATTTCTTTTTTAGAATATTTTTTATTTTATTTTCATTTATTAATAAAATATTATCGATTGTCAAATACAAGTAAATGCAAGTATTTAACTGACGTTCCTTTTTTTTAAAGACGTATTTAGATTCGTACTGTTTCAAATAATATGATTTTGATGAGATTATAAATTATTTCCCCCTTAAAGTATCCTCAGTGAATCTTAAGACGAAAAGCTGTAAAATTAAACTACTCATAACAGTGGCGCACAAAAGGGAGAGGGGGTCCTCGGGCCGGACCCTCTTCAAATCCTTGATTTTTTTCCCCGATTGATTATGATCCTATGTATGAAGTAGGTAAAATTTAAAAAAGTATTTGTTGCTAATAATTAATTTTATTAAGTAATACTAATTATTTATTTAATAATTAATTTTTTACTATTTTTTGTTCCTGAAAATCAACAAAATCAAAAGAAGCATGATACGAGATTGGTGGACTTTTGACCCTTTACCCCCCTTCCTTCCTTGAAAAATTCCTGTGTTCCTGTGTGCGCTACTGACTCATAAGAATAACACTTACTTAAGATCGGAACAACCTCCAGAATTTCCAAAATCTCCTTTTTATAGTTTTTTTCACACCTTTTATATTACTTATTATAGGAACTAGTTTATGCTAAGTATCCGACTACTTGCGACAACTTTTTTTTAAAAAAAAATGGAGACATGGAGATTTTTTTTTGTGGTTTCTAGATTTATTTAGTACAATTTAAGAAAAAAAGGCTAAAATTAAGAAGAGAAAAATGAACAAATTCTCTATTTCAATTTTGATGCGTTACTTTGCTATTCCTATTTGAAATGACCTTCAGGATAAGAGATATTTTAATTTTTACAAAAACTAGAGCACTTTATCTTAGTTATTATATGAAATTGCTTAAAAAAACAGTGATTATATTCACATAAAAACCGTAAATTTTGTAATAAAACATTGACTGATAAATCTGACACTTCTTCTGTTATACAGAACATACACAAAAAATTTCAGCAAAATATTTTTAAAAGTTTTTGAGCAATTACTGTCCTTGTTTGAGTTTTTCGAAAAAAAAAAACTCATTTCGAGTAAAACGCATTTTAAAGTTTGACGCATCTTATGTAAAGTTACGGCCTCTGCTTTTACTAAAACACTTGTAGTTTTTGTTCCAGTGAATGGAAAATAAAAAACATGGTATTTTTATAAAGCTAATAAGAAAAAATCATAAAAAGCCTATAAAATAAAATCATAAAAAGAATTTGTCAATTTTTGGCAAAATTCACAATATTAGGGTAGTCGGATATCTTAAGCCTTAAGGTCCGACTACGTTCGGAACGGTTATTTTAAAAAAGTGCATAAATGGATAACTTTCATGATATTTAGTGTCACTCAGATTAGAATACATGCATAAAATTGTTTTAAGGACATTTTGACAAAAAAAATTTATTTAAGTATAATGAAGGGTGTTTTTTTTAGAGGTATAGAACTTTAAATTGCAATAAAACAACGATGTATTATTTGATTGACATGAATTTTTTTTATTCGAAAGATAATCTCGTGGCATTACATTTTAAATATGATTTCTGGCATAGGACTGCCACGGCTGGCTCGGATGTAGTCCAATCTGGACGTCCAATTTTCGATGACTTTTCCCAACATTTGTGGCCGTATATCGGCAATAACACGGCGAATGTTGTCTTCCAAATGGTCAAGCGTTTGTGGCTTATCCGCATAGACCAATGACTTTACATAGCCCCACAGAAAATAGTCTAGTGGTGTTAAATCACAAGATCTTGGGGGACAATTCACAGGTCCAAAACGTGAAATTAGGCTGTCACCAAACGTGTCTTTCAATAAATCGATTGTGGCACGAGCTGTGTGACATGTTACGCCGTCTTGTTGGAACCACAGCTCCTGGACATCATGATTGTTCAATTCAGGAATGAAAAAGTTAGTAATCATGGCTCTATACCGATCACCATTGACTGTAACGTTGTGGCCTTTAACGTTTTTGAAGAAAGATTCCACCAGCCCATAAAGCGCACCAAACAGTCAATTTTTCTGGATGTAACGGTGTTTCGACATACACTTTTGGATTAGTTTCACTCCAAATGCGGCAGTTTTGTTTGTTGACGTAACCATTCAACCAGAAGTGCACTTCGTCGCTAAACAAAATTCGCTTATGAAAATCGACCATTATTTTCGAAATAAAATTGCACAATATGAAAGCGTTGTTCAGGCGTGAGTCTATTCATGATGAATTGCCAAACCAAACTGAGAATAAATCACTTGACGGCCGTTAAATCGGTCGCCATCTTGGAAAGTAATGCCAACTTAAACTTCTATACCTGGAAAAAAAACACTCTGTAGTTAATGTGCGCCTATAATAACCTAATTTTGAGGCATCTGTAAGAGCTAATCCTTATATAGGTGACTTGGTAAAAAAAAAGTAGTAATTCAAAAGCCACATAAAGCGAATACTGAGGGTTTAAAAATTATTTTGAATTAAATGATTCAAGTTACTCATTTTTATTTTATACCTAATTGATTAAATTTGTAAAAAGTTTATTAAAATAAAAACCTAATTTTGTATATTTTCGCCTTATTTATTTATTATTTTTAAATTTCGACAACATAGACTTGCATTCAAAAAAGTGCTATTTACGTAAAAATCCCACACAGTAAGCTTATAAGTAACATTTTTTTTTTTACTTTTGCCCATTTGTTTGTTGTAAAAGTTGGAACTGGCACGTTTAATTATTTTTATCAAGTAGTGGCACTCTTCCCAAAAAGGTTGGGCCACCCCTGTTCTAAATAAAAAAAGATACTCCTTCCCTGATTTATATACCACCGTTTTACTTTGCAGTTTAATCTCATTAAAATTCCTTGAAGGTCGCTCGCTTTGCTTTCTTAACAAAAAAAGGAGGAAAAAACGAAAAATAAAAAAAAGAACGTATACAATTTCAAGCATCACCGCTTCTTAACTGTTTACCCGAATCTTCTCTGAAATGTGTTCCGCACAGCTAACCAATAACACCGCGGCATTATATTACAACTTAACGGGTAAAAATGGACATTTTTTCCCTATGCAGTTGATACAGTTTTTCCTGGAACTGTTTGTATCAATTATGTTACTGATTGTGTACGCGAAAAGCTTCCGCGTTGTTGTATGGCTCCTCATTCATTATTCTTATTGTCATTTACTCAACCCAAAGCAGTTTGATAAATCGTCCTGACCTTTTTCCTGAGCCATAAGACTCTTTTTTAAATCCTGGTTTATTATTATTACTTTTATTATTATATCTCGCGCTTTATATTTATTTTGATGCCGGTTGATCCGTTTCAACTGCAACAATAAGGTCATTGAACTAAATAGTCTGTTAAGAATAATGCATATTTTCATTGTGTGCGAGACTTCATTATGATGGAAATCGCGTTTTATATATACTTTGCTACAAAACTTCTATGATGTTCAGACAGGACGATAAAGAAAGTGAAGTCCTTTCAGAATTTGATAAATTGCTTTATTCACGAAAAAGGAAGTTTAAATCTATGAGTTTTATCACTGAAAAAGTATATTAAGTATTTTCATTTTAACGTGCGTCTGCCTCTCAATACAAATATTAAAATTTAGAAAATGGGTATATATATACATTGCTCAAAACAATTAAAGGATATTGAGGAATTATTTAGATGATTGATGCATGATCGTAAGTCGTGGTAGCCTATATGAGAAAAAATGACACATGTTTGGCAGGAAAAAAATGCTTTTTATTGAACGTTTAGGTTTAAAAGGGGTTGTTGTTACCAATGCCACCTGATCGGCAAAGGCCAGATCAAGACCCACGAAATTCATCATGGCAAAGGGCTAAGTGACGCCTGTTGTTAGCCGTAGCTTTGATCACCATACAGGTGACAGTATGATTTGGCTCGATTCCACCCCAATTAAGAGGGAGAACACTCTGGGGGTGGTCAGAAGCCTCCCACCTCTCTTCCCCTTCCACCAACCTCACGAGAGGACTTGCGGCTCGACGGCTATTTAGAGTACCCCCATGCTGCGCAGGCACTATACATTTACAAACATCCATGTCGTATCCAGGATTCGAACCCAGTGCCTACGGCACAGCAGTCAGCGTCGCTAACCACTATACTGGATGGGCGACTAGGTTTAAAAGGGGGAGGGGGGAAGAACAGAATTTGTGCCTTGGGGGGGAAACGAATGAAAAAGATGTTTCCTTTGTGATGACCCCCTTGGGTCTCCCCCTGGACACCAAGATTAATTTGAAGCAAAGAATCACTAAGAGTCATTTTGTATAATAATAACTTGTATTTATTAAATCAATTCTCAAAAAAAAAAAACTCTAATAAAATATAATATTACTATGTTACGTCAAATAAAAGGGATTTACCTTTTATATTAAATTAAATTACGAATTATGAAATTAATGATTATGCTCAAGATCAAGTAAGGTCTACCGAAATAGGAGGTCTGAGAAATACACGTACTCGAATTATTAGCGTTCATTAACTAATTTTACTAAACTAACGCTTATTTTAAGCGTACATAAATTATATTTACCGCTGGCTATATCAGCTTTCTTGTTCTTCCGTAGAATAGCAGCAATAAATCTTCACTGACGTAATCTCCTGGAATCCTCTAAATTTGAGGTTACTGTTGCTGGCTCAATAACCTTCATACCTGCTAGCGTACAACGCTTGACTTAAATACCCAAACAACTTTGCATATCCGTTCACCTTTTGGAGTTGATTGGAAATATACGCGAATTTATAATCCCCCAAAAGACGCCTAAGAGTATTAGTGGAAAGGTTCCGTACAGATTCGTCACACCTTGAAAGGAAATTATTTTTAGTAGGGTTTTCTATCCCAGGCTGTGCAAGGTCGATCCAGACTTTCATCCCTTCAGTAGGTGGATCAGTTCCAAGCTTGCTTGAGAATTAAACACTGGAGGTTCCACGTCAGATTGACCACCTGACCGGAACATCTGCACATGTATCTCAGCGCTCCAGGTCAGGAAAACTGAGACGGGCACAGTAGGCTTTGACCCTAATGGGCTGTTGCCCCACAGAGTTTAGTTTTTTATGGGTTCCCTTGATGGCCAGCAACGATAAACACCATTGAGGTATGGAGTCCGTGAGTCTATTAATGAGCAACTGCATATTCTGTCCCACTCCTTCAAATGAACCCTTTCTAGTTCAAAGAGAGTTTGTGGGATGGTAGGCGACCAGCAACTCCGTCTGCCTAGAATGTCTCAAACATGCTTTATTGGGTTCATGTCCGGAGACTCACACTGGCCATTCCATTTGTGTGCTTCCTTACTCGAAAAGTAAATGATCCACCAAATCAACAGGATGTAGCCTACAATTGTCGTCGATTAACATGATGTCATCTACAATTGCTGCAGCGTAAGGGACTACAATAGGTCTGAGGATCTCATCTCTATATCGTTTGGATCTCCAATTCGAATGATGTGGAGATTGGTATGCCCTTCAATGGAGATGCCAGCTTTGACCATCACTCCTCCATTGCCAAATTTGACACTTCCGAGCACGCGAGCGCAGAATTGTTCCTTGCGACACGTTCTCTCCAGATGAATATACACCTATTATCAGGAGGAACAGAAAAATGGGACTCGTCAGGGAAAAGAAAACTGTGCCATTTTTTTCTCCTCCAGTTCACATCCACTGCTGCTCGAGCCAGTTTCGAACAGTTTCTGTCGAAACTGTGGCGACAGTAACCTAGCGAAGGTGTTGTTGAAGAAGAGTGGCATTCAGATATTTCGGTGTCTTCGAGGCGTTAGTGTTAAATATCGACTTTTATTGAATTTGTTGCGTGTCGACGACCTTGCTCTGGTCTGTGGACTGCATTTCCAGTCTCCATAAAGCGTTTCCAGATCCTGGAAATCACATTTAGGGAACACTTCGGCTTGTGTTTGACCCCCCTCTAATCGACTATCAACTCTCCAAGCTTCTGATTCAGTTAAATGACTTCGTTGAGCATCGCCCTCATCGAAACAACATATTCACTAAATATTGATTATTCTTTTTTTGGTTTGTCTTTCGTTAAGATGAAATCCAAATTTCATTCGCTGCCAGTAAATAGTCATTTTTGACGTCAAACTCAAAAATTTGCATACTCCGAAATTTGAAAATGAGAAAAATTAGCATTTGTTATCTCTACTACCATTTTCTGCAACAAGTAAATAAGTGTTTAAGCGGTTTTTTTAATGTTAGATTTACAATATCATTTTAATAATTTTCCCACCTTGGTGTTATGTAATTCAAATCTTCGACAAGTGTTCTGTGATTTAAAAAAATAGTTTAAAATAAAACAGAAATTATAATTCTGATTTTATCTAAATAAGTTTATTCTTGAGGAAGTGAAATTTTTAACAAAATAAATTCAATGTTAATCTAAGAATGATAGTTTAAAAAACAAGTTAATCATTCTATATACGCACACCCTTTTTTTTAAAAAAAATATTCCAAAGTCGTCGCTATTTAAGAAATATCATGGTATTTAATAATTATATCGTCGCTATTTAATAAAATAGTATCATACAATATTTAAACGTAAATTTCGTATATTATGTAAGCGAATCGTGAAATATAATTGACACTAAATTATTTAAAACGCTTTAAATGTTTGTATAAAGAAATTACACAAATTAAGAAAAAAATAATCGCTAAATATTTAACACTTATAAAATAAAGATTTAGATTAAAAAATCCTTGTTCTTAACGTAAATAGGTATTTTTAAAACATCCATGTATAATATAAATTATTTTTAAGTATTTTTTGTAACAGAAAATGGCAATAAAATGACAATAAAATTCTCTAATAATTAACTTTTTACGTTGATTACACAAAAAAATCGAAATTAAAAAAATATCACTAAAATATAACACTTATAAAATATATTTAAAAATGATTTAGATAAAGAATAATTATTTTTCTGAGTATGCGTAGATATTTTTAAAACATCAATATATTGTATAAATTATATAGCATTAGATATTTCATTTCTATAACAGAAAATTGCAACCAAACGATAATCAAATTCTTTAAAAAAATAATAATTTTATGAGCTACTATAGTAACCACTCGATCTTGGAAATAACTGGTAATCCGTTTAATTAAGCAAATTTGTTGACAGGAAATGTGCTTTTAGTGTTATCATTTTAAGCAGATAATGTATTTTTTTTTTTGTTTTTAATGCGATTAAGATAATTGAATGGTATAAGGAAATACACAGTAAATAAGTTTTAAGTATATTTCCTTAAAAATAAACGAAATTCAAATTATCTTTCTCTTCTAAATTGCTCGATGAATTTGATAAACAAACAACATAAATTTCTTTTTGATAACCTTCCACGTTTATCTGAAAATTCTAATTTTGTCAAAGAATAAACAATAATTGAGGATATTGCTGCAAGTTTTAGTTCCGTAAAATTATTTCTCTCAGGGACATAATTAACATTAAAATTATTCTTGTTTTATGCTAAAGTAGTTACCAAAAGTAAAAAACGGAATCACATACTGAATTTTCAAGGAAACAAACTAAGTTATGCAAGAACCCCATCCTATATTTCGTAAATTTTATCTGAATTTATTTCGACATTTAAACTCACAATGGAGAACAAAAAAAGGAATAATAGAATTAATGCAACTCCTTAAAATAATCAAATACTGCTTCTTTAATTTCAGTTATACGAATGAAAATGGAGCATATTTTGGTATCTTCGTTAATATGGAAGATGTTTTTGGAACATAAATTTATTTGATGCAAATTTAAAGCCAACTCTGGCCTTCAAAGTTTTAAAATTTAAGATATTTCCTCAATAAATTAAATTTTGCGCGATATTTTGCCATTGCAGTTTTTATTACGTATTTCAAAATATTTCAAGATGATAAAAATTTTAGAAGCCTTAAAATACAGTTATAAATTATCTAAGATTTGTATAAAATTGTATTTCACTCTTCCATCATATCGTATGCATTGTATTATATTGTATTCATTGTATTGTTCCTTGTATTTCATTCCTTCATATATATAAAGAAGTAAAAGTGACTCGTTCACTCATCACAAGATTTCCCAAACTATTAGACCTACAGATATGAAATATGGTGAACATGTTTCTTTTGTTGAGTAGAGATCGGCTAAGAACAGATTTTCAAGAGGGATTGTGAGAGATTAGGAGGCGTTATAAATAAACATTTTCGTTTTTAAATTATTAGATGTGCATACTTGAAATCTAACTAGCATATTTCTTTTTTAAGTAGTGATCTGCTGAGAACAGATTTTACGAATATCTACTCCGTAGAGGGGCGGTGAGGGGTTAAGGGGTTATATACATAAAAATTCCCGTTTCCGAACAATAGACAAAATTTGATTAGCATGCCTTTTTTGTTGAGTAGAGATCTGCTAAAAGTGTGTTTTACGGACATCGACTCCCAAGAAGGGCCAGGGGGAGTAAAAAATAAATAGATTTTAGTTCTATAAATTCAAATCCTTTTTCGATTAAGAGGTGTGGAATATTCGTTTGTTTTTTAATACATGTTGTAGATAATGTAAAAACATATATCAAAAACATGTAAAAAAAAGTATACATATTCCTTCAAAGTCACGAAATACCAAGTGAACCGGGAGGGTTACAGCTAGTCATTATATATTTGGAAGTTATACATAATGTAAAAATAAATTTACCGGCATTTATATATAGAACTAAATAATTGTAATATTAAATATTTGTAATGCAAATATATTCATATATTCTTACATTTGCTGTTCTTGTATCTAAATAAGAATTATATTGTCATAATTAATTCCCAACCATTATTTTTTCTATATTTAATTACATGTACATTATCATTATAATAGATGCTCCAACACCCAGAGAAATCATAAAGTGGAAAAAATTTAAATTATTCATTTGAGGTTTTGGCATAATAAATGCTTACTTGTTGCTATGTCATTAACATAAAAAATTAGAATAATGTAAAAAAATCATTTAAAAAATTTTCAGATGGGAAGTTAACGTTTCTTGCGCAAATATGAGATGCAAATTTTAATAATTTGAAGCTGGTATTCACACCTAATGATAACCTAAGTAGCTTTTTATCATATAGGAAAGAAGGCACTTTTGCAATGAAAGAATTGTTCCATTTAAACAGCTAAAAAAGAAGCAATAAAATATTTTTGTTTGGAAAGATGGCAACGATTATTTTTGTTTCGATTCATTTGTATTGAATTGAATGCTGCATTATCGTCTGATTTTATTTTTTATTGCAGTTTCTATATGTGCGTAATGCAACTGTTAATGCATATTAAACACAGCAGAAGAAAAAAAACACCGACCTCTGGTTTCTTGCATTTGTCTACAAAACAAGATCTGATATTCCATTAGTCTGAACTAATTACATTACAAGTAATATAAAAAAATTGAAGTCAATTCCTCCTCAAAGAAAAATTTTATTTTAGTTACTTTTTTTAAATAATCACAATTAATACAAATATGTATATATACATTTGACAGAATCACAATATTAAGTAACAAAGTAGACAGCGATTTTCCTTGCAATTTTCCTTTCCATATATAGTGTTGGACTATGTTTTTCTTTTGTTACTATTTATTCCTTAACTAAATTTAATTATTCTAACAAAATAGTGTAGTAAAAATGAAATAACATTCTCAAAAATTAAGCCATCTTAGGTGGGATTCAAACCCACGACCTTCAGATTAGAAGTCCAAAGCGCTACATGGACACAGCAAGTGATTTTCCTTTTTATATAAGGTGTTGGACTATTATTTTTGTTAATATTTATTCATTTTTTAATTTAATGAATGAACTAATATTTGAAAAAACTGTATTAACATCAAGTGTCATCCACTACAAGTTTAAAAAATGGATTTGAACTTGATCGGATGAATAGAAAGTATTTTATTAACGATTGAAAATTTGAACAAGGCATGTATATGTAAAGAGTGTTTTTTTTCCAGGTATAGAAGTTTAAGTTGGCATTACTTTCCAAGATGGCGACCGATTTAACAGCTGCCAAGTGATTTATTCTCAGTTTGGTTTGGCAATTCATCAAAACGATCATCAAGCAAGGCGTAGATTCGTCGAATGGGCCCAAAACGAGATTGCCGTTGTTCCCGATTTTCATAAGCGAATTTTGTTTAGCGATGAAGCGCACTTCTGGTTGAATGGCTACGTCAACAAACAAAACTGCCGCATTTGGAGTGAAGCTAATCCACAAGTGTATGTCGAAACACCGTTACATCCAGAAAAACTGACTGTTTGGTGCGCTTTATGGGCTGGTGGAATCCTTCTTCAAAAACGTTAAAGGCCACAACGTTACAGTCAATGGTGATCGGTATAGAGCCATGATTACTAACTTTTTCATTCCTGAATTGAACAATCATGATGTCCAGGAGCTGTGGTTCCAACAATACGGCGCAACATGTCACACAGCTCGTGCCACAATCGATTTATTGAAAGACACGTTTGGTGACCGCCTAATTTCCCGTTTTGGAGTTGTGAATTGGCCTCCAAGATCTTGTGATTTAACACCGCTAGACTATTTTCTGTGGGGCTATGTAAAGTCATTGGTCTATGCGGATAAGCCACAAACGCTTGACCATTTGGAAGAAAACATTCGCCGTGTTATTGCCGATATACGGCCACAAATGTTGGAAAAAGTCATCGAAAATTGGACGTCGAGATTGTACTACATCTCAGCCAGCCGTGGCAGTCATATGCCAGAAATCATATTTATAATGTAATGCCACAAGATTATCTTTCGAATAAAAAAAAATCCGTGTCAATCGAATCATACATCGTTGTTTTATTGCAATTTAAATTTCTATACCTCTAAAAAAACACCCTTTATAACACTTTTTTTTCTCCGGGATAAGATCTTTTTTTTTTCAAATTTCTATTTTCGATTAATAATTCTAAATGCTAATCCAGTTTTATTCACAAAAAAAAAAAAAAACCTATTTTTATTGCACATGTTAAAAATCGTGATTCCAGTGAATAATTTAAAATTGATAGAAAATATACTTAGTTACTTTAAAGGATTTTTCAATTTTCCTTAGATTACTTAAGAAAAAAATCCACTCAAACTGAACTAAAATGTTTAAAATGTGCGTGATTTTAATAAAGAACACAAATCACAAACACTATTCGCTAACATATAACATGAATGATACTTGCAGGTAAAACTGTCATATTTTGTTCAAGTTATTGTAGATTTATTGTTCTGAGACTTTTGTTGAACTTTTTCTTGCTTTTGTCTTTTTGACAGGCTGCAATGTGTCTTGTGGTACATTAGTGGCTTCATATCTTTTTTTTTTTTTGATAAAGTTCTTTAGGTAGCATTTCAAAACCTTCCTTTCGACTAAAATGTGTATCAAAAATTACTTTCCTCAAATTTATTTTCACTATCATGATATTATCCATTATTTTATCTGTTTCTTTCCTTGCTTGATCAATTTCTTTTTCCGAAACTTCAACTTCATCCAATAGAGATTGCAGATGTGCCAATTTCTTTTTTAAAAATTCCGTTCATTTACATTTATAAACCATAATGATTCGTACAACATAGCAATCAAACAATTAATTCGTTCACAGGTTGAAAATGTAGCCTGTTCATAGAAAATATTTTGGAACAAAAGTGGTCGTGCCAGAAACTCGGTCACCCGAAATAGCTTAAGATTGTAAAAAAATGTTTGCCACTCCTTAAAAAGATTAAGAGATGTGCGACAAATATATTTCGGTTCCCACGAAGTGTGTCATATAGGAGGATACTAACAAGATCATTTGTAACTAATAATCTTCCCAGAATTAAATATTTCGTGAGCCTGGAGGGATTCTGTGCCCCGTTTGATCTCTCCCGGGTTTAAATACCATATTTATTAAAATAATTTATCGATCTATTCAGATCAATTGTGCCTTTACGCGTAACACGAATAACAGTTAACAAAATTAGGGATAAAACAAGTTTAAGTTATGGAACTGTGCAATTCATCATTCGTTAATAAGTTGTGATACCACAAAACCACAGAAAAGTGAGTGCCTGGAATTTTTAATGCAAATTAAAAGGTGGTAAGAACACTAATTTGTCAAAGACCTTTTAATCGCTATGAAATAAAAAGAGATGAATTTTTTCGATGCGAATTTTAACTTGTACACTTCCGACTTCTTAACATATAAAAAGTTTTAGGACTAAAAACACATTGGAAAAAATGTGTAGATCTTAAAGAAGGATCTTTGAAAAATAGCATTTTTGTATTCTGGGTAGATAATATTTCAGAAAATGCTCTTGAACAACATCCCATTTATATTTAATCCACCGCCATAATACCGATAATCGATCAATTATTTTCACTAAATTTACTCTCCCCTGCTATTTCTTGTGAACCTATTTTAAGGATTAAACAGAATGCTTAAAGAGATAAAAAAAAAAATAAGACATATCAAAATTACTGAAATACATTATAATCTGCATATTCTTACATTATCATGAGAATCCAAAAAATTGAACTCGCAGGAAAATGTCATAAACTTCATGGTATTTGTTATTCCTTTTAAATTTTTAGCTCTACAGTTGATCATATACAAGCAATTCTTTCTCTTGGCACTTCCTGCTTTTTTTTTGTCAGTTATAAAAAATGTATTGTCTATAGTCTATGTATGAAGAAATGTAATATATTCCTAGTAAAATTCATTGACCGCCAACCGTCATCTAATTCTCGGAAAATATAATTCCACACTTCTCCTCTACATACCAATCATCCACTAAAACTTCCAATTGGCGTGACGGTTGGCGCAATTGAAGCCCTAAGCGTTTTTGGTATCGAATACGATTTCATTGGATTTTGTGTCGGATCTTTCTACTTAAAAGACACGGTCAATAATATTATATGAAAAAGGTGAATATGTTTCGAATCTCGTGGCCTTTGGGCATGAGAAAAATATGCGGAGTATTTTGAGAATAAGAATAATTTTCGAAGTGTGTGAGCAGCCGTATACTTCTGCATGAATAACATGAATTTTTTTCCATCTTTAAGAATTAATAAATAACATGAAATAACGTAACAAAATACAATAATTTGTTATTTTCTTTACATAAAGATCTGGTGTAAATCAACTTATGATTATACAGCACAGGGAGATGTTACCTATATTATTATAAGAACGTTGTAATATTTTGAGTGTATAAAAAGTTACCAGTACATTGAAACCCTAAGAATAGATACGCATTAGAATTATAGCCAGGTGGGGTTTTTTTATACTTATAAAACAAAATCAACGGAATATGTATATTTTTATGTATAACATGGTCATGATTTTCATACAAATCTATCTATAAAATATATATAGCCTTTTTCATACATTTTTACTTCATGGTTAACAATTTTTGTTTTTGAGTGTCATTACGTGTGCACTTTACAATTATGATTTTCTAACACGTAACAATAAAGACCTTTTTTATGCTACCAGATGGCAGTAGACATGAAAAACAGTGAAATGAAATGAGCATTTTTTGTAATGAGTTTAATTTTATTTAAAAGACTGAATTAGAAAATCCGAGAGAAAAGTTAATACTAGAAAAAAGGCCAATTATTTTTTAAAACATTTCCTTCTTGTATTTCTATTGAAAAAAGAAAAACAAATGCGATAAGAACATAGAAAGCAATATTTTTTTATAATAAGTTGAATTACACACGAATTTTAGCGATTTCATAAAGTTCTATGCTGCATTAATGTAACATATGCACTTAAAAACTGATTTTCTTAAGAACATATACAATTTTAAAAATATCTTTTTCGTACTATTATTGTACTGATATGCTCTTTTTAATTTAACGCTAAATGAATTTTTCCTTATTTTGATTCAATATTTGTGGAACGTTACATTTTGGGTTACATTGAAGCTCTACATTTTGGGTTACAGTTGCTGAGTGGCAACGATCATGAGCTAATGAACAACATTGTTGCTGTCGAATCTAAGTTCGAGTCCTGATGTACAAAATATTCAGTTTGTAAAGTGATTGATTTGTCGAGGCTCAAAGTTCTTATGTTGGCAGAGGGGAGACGAGTTTAAAGAACAGATGATAGCACAGGGAGTCATCCTGGTGACACTTGAACGTAGTTCAAAATTACAAGATCTATCTTCAATAGCTCTAATATTGGTTCACAATTCGACGTTAAACAGTAATTAATACAGCTTATGAGGCTTTACTTTCTATATGCTTAACTCCTTCAGACATTTCCTGGATTCGAAACAACAGATTCATGCACATTTTACAACTAAATACCGTATATCCCGTCGTATAACGCCCACCTATACTTTCAAACTTATGGTTTGAAAATTACTTAATTACTCACAAACTTAATTTTTAGATACATTTGTCATATAATGCAAACCTATACTTTCAAACTTATGGTTTGAAAATTACTTAATTACTTATTAACTTAATTTTTAGATATATTCGTCGTTCGACACACACCTTTTTTCTACGAAGAAATCTGAAATGTGCATATGCAATGCTCTTATCTTTTAAAGTAGAAATAATCTACGAGTGTTACCGTAAAATCCGGCGTATAACGCGCCTTTTTAACACAAAAAAATAAGACCAAAATTTAGGGGTACGCGTTATACGCCTGGTATAAAAGTAGGAGCTTTAAAATTAATAATAATAACAATAAAATTTTTAAAAAATGAGGGTAGAAAAAAAATTAGACTTCTACATAAATCGAAATAATGTTTATTTAAAAGAAATGGCGTTCCTTATGAGCTTAATGGGTTGCAGTTTTAGAGAAGTATGTTCTTTTTTTTTCTAAAGCTTGGAATAAGCTTTTTTCTAAAGCTTCAAAACATAGCAGCATTATGCACGTGCATTTCAGGTATCTTCGTAAAAAAGGGGGTGCACGTTATGCGGTGAATATAACTAAAAATTAAAAATTGCAGCTTGAAAGTATGAGTGCGCGTTATACGCCGTATTTTACAGTAATTAAACCATAGAATGAGAAAAAAACTCAACACAACTAAAAAATCACTAAAAAATATGGTATATTTAACAACCTTGATGAAGTTAAAGATGATTATTTATAGACCAGGATAAGTGATGGTGAAAAACCGAAAAAGAACTGGTTGTTGTGCCTGAAGATATAACGGAAGGCGAATAGGAAGATTTTTTTTCATGTTATCCAATAATGAAAGTGCATAAGGTAAGTCACTTCTTTTAAATAAACAGTATTTAGATATACGTAGAAATCCCAAAATGCTCATATTTTCTTTATTTTTAAAATTATCATTTTTATATTTGGTGTATAACTTGCATCCGTAAACGTTGGTCTTTTGTTTTAAAAATGCGCATTATTCGCTGGATTTTGCGATAGTTTACTAATTTATCTAATTACTACTTAAATAATGAATTATATTATAGACTCTCAAGTTTAAAGACGTAACAAAAATAAGCCTCGTGTTGAAGGAAACAATGCAAGTCCAAACTAATATAATTCACAATTTAATAACGAAATCTAAAACCAGACTCGATGCACAGAGCCCAACCTAAATCCATGTCAGATACAGTTAGATAAAGAAGTACAATTGTATATCAAGCTCACGATAGGAATCTTAATGTTAAACTCGCCTATCTCCTCTACAGATTGCATCTTAAACTAGAATTGTGTACCAAGACTAGAATACGCCGTTTAATTAATTTTTTAACCTATTTAAATAAATCAACAACGGGAAATAAAAGTAAGGCTGCTAAAAGTAGAATCGATAGTTTAATCATAAAAAAAGGCATTTTGAAAGATGTAACAAAAGTATAAAAGGGAATTCAAAAACATAAGGGCAGCGGCGCTCATAAAGGGGGTCGCCAGATCCGGAACCCCATCCCAAAGCCCTTAATTTTTGTTCGATTGATTATAATCTTATGTATACAATACGAAAATTTTAATTAAGTATTTCTTATTAATAATTAATTTTATTAAGTAATGCTAATTATTTATTCAATAATTAATTTTTTACTTTTTTTTTGTTCCAAATCAAAAGAATAAAAAGAATATGTTGGGCGGCGTATTGGGTATGATACAAAAATAGTGGATTTTGAACCTGGAACCTTCCCTTGAAAAATTCCTATGTGTGTGTGCGCCACTGCCTATGGGTGTATCATTTATGTACACGTGGCATATATATTAATCATAACGTTATTCATGAATTGAAAATACATGTCTTGAAGGCCTGCAATTTAAAATTTTATTTTTTCTTGTTTTAGAGATATCAATTGCTGTGTGTAACATATAAAATAAGGTAAAATGTAGTTGCGTGGAGAGCAAAAACAGTATTAGTAATTAAAACCTACCTAGGCAAGTAAGAGGATCTACGATTGGAGATTAGGAGAGAAACAATTTAACCCTTTATCGACCGACAGTACTTAAAAGTACCACTCACTTTAAAATTACGTAGAGTAACCATTTGTACGAATATTCTGACGATATTTAGCAGGAATATTCTTTGAAATCCACTTTTCCAAGATATATGGCAGTATGGGTTCTATGATGAGTATTTTAGCGGGAAAGTCAAACAGTTTTATAGGAGAAATTGTGTTTTCAGCTGACAGCATTTTCAGCGGATTGCGAGGATTATCCTTTTTGTCCCGAAAAAATAGTTCATGTCAAAATTTAAGTGTCTTATTTTTTTTGTATGTAAATTAAAACCTTAGAAAACGATTTCACTCTTTATTTTAAGTGAACAGTGTATATAATTAATTTTACAGTTGAATATCTTTAATTAATTAATTAGCTCTAACTAATTAAATTTCCCTAAGTGGAGTATTTTATTTATGTATATCCCTTAAAATTTGAATGTAGTGATTCAAAAAAAAATATCCCATGAAAAAAACTGCAGTAAATCATAATGTGGTCGATTAAGGGTTAAACAAATAATTTCAAAACTTAATATTAACGCAAGGATTGAATTTTGAAAAAAAAATAGGGATGCAATTTTAGTTTGGTGATTTAAGACTCAAAATAATTACTTTTCTGCAATAAAAATAAACAAAAAGGATGATTACTGATAAGTGGGTAGTACACTAAACATAAAACATTACATAACCTCAGCTCCCTCCCTGGACTGTCGAATGAGTTAGAACTATGCCGTTTTTCCGTCTTCTGCTATATCCTGCGCTGTTATTTTGATAGAAAGTTTTTTTAAAAAAATTAGTACGGTGACAATCCTTTAACCCTTTAAAGGGCACAAAGCTAAAATACACTTTTCTGTGTTAAAGTACTTGATAAATGTAATGTTCTCATCCTCTATAAACATTATTTAGGCACAAAAAAAAATCTGATCAAGGGTTTTTTTCTTGGATGGTGGCTAGACGTTATAGCCACTGCGCACTTAAGACATGAAGCTTACTTTTCAGGACAGAAATAAAGAATCATATTACAATAAACTTTTTATGAAAAACTAACATTTATGCTAATGACTATTTCAATAAAAATTAAATACAAAGTATAAGTGTAATTAAATAAAAATAAAATAATTGTACTCAGTAGAATACTTACTACACTGGTGTGCAAAACTTAAGCAACAGGTGAGTTTATTGCCATAACTTCACGAAAAATCATCAGAGACACATGAAATTCAGAATGAGGGAGAGTATTATGTACGTAAAGGATGACGAAAGCATCGGCGCTGAAAAAGGAATACAATGCATACGGTATGGAATCAAACAAAAACAAGCTTTATTGAAGCGCATAGTATCGTGACTCATGATGGTCTATCCAACAGGAAGAACAACAAGCAGATGTTCCTTAATATGGTATATGTCCTCCCCTCACTGCAATGGTTGCTTCGCACCGTCTCCGCATACTCAGAACCAGCTGGTGCAACATTTCTTGAGGTAGGAGTACCCATTCTTCAATCAGCATCTGTTTGAATTGTTGGGTGTTCTCCGGATGATGTAAGCGTGCTGCAATACGTCTCCCCAAAGCAGCCCACACATGTTCGATGGGATTTAAATCTGGGGAGTATGCTGGCCAATCCATTCGAGTGATATCTTCACTTTCCAGCAGCTCCTCAAGAGCAAGAATCCGATGTGGCCGTGCATTGCCATCCATAAAAATGAAGTCTGGGCCAATGGCACCTCGAAACAGACGCACATGGGGAAGAAGTACCTCCTCACAATAGTGATCCCCGATTACAGACCCTCTATCGAAAATGTGGAGCTCAGTTCGCCCGTTCAGCATAATGCCTCCCCAGACAAGAACTCCAGGACCACCGTAATGGTGTATTTCCTTGATGTTACTGGTATAAAACCGTGTCCCGATCTCTCTCCAAATCAAAACGCGTTGAGAATCGCTTCTGGTACTGAACCGATTCTCATCCGTAAAGAGGACACGACTCCATTGATCAGTTGTCCAGTTTTTGTGCTCTCTGCACCACTGTAAACGGTGGCGTCGGTGGTCAACTTTCAACGGGAGACAGCGTTCAGGACGGCGGGCGAATAGGCCCCCTTTGTGAAGGTGTCTGGCCACAGTAAACCGCGACACTTGTCGCCCCGTTGCTGTAGAGAGTTGCTGAGCAATGACACTTGCTGACTGCCGTCGGCCTCTTTTTGCCTGCAGGATGACATATCGGTCATCCCCGGCAGTCGTCGTCCTCGGGCGGCCACCACCAACCTTTCTAACTGCTGCGCTTTATGGGCTGGTGGAATCCTTCTTCAAAAACGATGAAGGCCACAACGTTACAGTCAATGGTGATCGGTATAGAGCCATGATTACTAACTTTTTCATTCCTGAATCGAACAATCATGATGTGCAGGAGCTGTGGTTCCAACAAGACGGTGCAACATGTCACACAGCTCGTGCCACAATCGATTTATTGAAAGACACGTTTGGTGACCGCCTAATTTCACGTTTTGGACCTGTGAATTGTCCCCCAAGATCTTGTGATTTAACACCACTAGACTATTTTCTGTGGGGCTATGTAAAGTCATTGGTCTATGCGGATAAGCCACAAACGCTTGACCATTTGGAAGACAACATTCGCCGTGTTATTGCCGATATACGGCCACAAATGTTGGTAAAAGTCATCGAAAATTGGACGTCCAGATTGGACTACATCCGAGCTAGCCGTGGCAGTCGTATGCCAGAAATCATATTTAAAATGTAATGCCACAAGATTATCTTTCGAATAAAAAAAATTCATGTCAATCGAATAATACATCGTTGTTTTATTGCAATTTAAAATTCTATACCTCTAAAAAAAACACCCTTTATAATCCTTAATTTTCTTTTTACGACTTATAAACTATTTTCATGGCATCCGTGTATTATTTTACTGCCATTTTAATGCTAAAATTTATCAGTATTTTTTTAAAGAAAAATTCCCAATCGTTTTATTAAACCAAAATATTATAGGTCATGATCTGAAGCAATATTGAACGGAGATCCGTTCGATGCAGTTACTCTCTATTGATATAACATTTTATCTTGATTTTATGCTTAACTTTATTTGATATTAAGAGAAGTCTACCTCGAAGAAAAAAAATAAACTCGAAGATGAAATTGTTTGAGTACATTTTAAACGTTTTTATCTCAGTATTATTCTTACTTATGTATACTTATATTTTACATAGATATATACGTATATATATTTTATAAGGAATCAATCATTGTGTTGATAGATTTATTTTAGGAATACAGTGAAATAAGGTTAACGTAAAAACGCTTAAGACGAAATATCGGTTAACACGAAATAATGCAGCGGTCCTGAAGAACTAGTATGCATTTTCATGCATTTTTTCTCCTAACACGAAACGAAAATCGCTTAACTCGAAAATATGTCCTTCTAGGAATGTACAAAGTACAGAAAACACCAGCCGGATTGGATAGTCCTACAGTATCATTGGAAGAATTCGTTCCAGTAAGATAATGATAATGTGTGTACCGAACCAATTAAGGCAGATAAAGAAATTTTGGAATTTGTTCAAAGCTCAAAAAATATCATTGATGCAGATTCTGACGACGAAAAGGGAATAAATCTGCAGCTCCTGTTCCCACCGTCTTCCGAAATGATGAACTTTATGAAAAGTATGCGTAGTTATTTAGACGTACATTCCAATATTGAAATGAATTACAAAAAGGACGATACCAAGCGAGCGAGCGCAATTGATGCTAAAAAAGACAATATAAGGGAAAATATCAGATTATTTTCCAAAAACTCGATGAGTGTTTTGATTTTTTAAAAAAAACGGAATTTTTGTATTAAATTTCTTTAAGTTCTTTTGATTGTTTTTGCTTCGTTGCTTTTTATCAAATGCATGCATACATATATATATATGCAAATAAAATAAACTCTAATAAACTTAATTTTGTGGATATATATATATATATAGTGTCTATCCTTTAACATGAAATTCTTTTAACGCGAAAAAATATTTCATCCCCACTCAGTTTTGTGTTAAGCGATTTTCAGTCTATTTAGATTAGTGAGGCATGAATGAGAGTCTTATTAGCTTCACAGTAAAAGAAACATGAGCGTTAAAGGTGACGCACCTCGTAATTTTGAATCTCGGTTGAGTGACGAGAACAACACCTAAGCTCGCACCAACTTCTCCTAACTACCACACCATCTAAAGGACATTGAGTCTCAACAGATTTAACGTGCATCTACCTCCTCTACACGGCGAGTCACCAGGACTCGAACCCGTGATATTCCGAGTTCGTGGCAATGACTATTGGGCTACTCCACCCGCAAAGGCCTAAGTATGGGAATTTTAAAAATAATTTTAATTCCACCTTTATAAAGTATAATTTAAATAAATGAAAACCAAAATAAAATATACTTCCAGACATAGTTTTAAATGGACATGACGAACACATAAAAATGTCTAGTTTAAGAGAGAAAAAAAATGTGGTGGGAGAGGGTGATCAAAAACACTATTAACAATTAGCTTTTATTTACAACAGAATTTACTCAAATCGGGTCATTTTTCAGTCTTTTAGTTTCTTTTTTTCTTTTTGCTAATCAGTATTTACTACAGTAATTTTTTAAAAAAATCGTAGCACAACTACATTTGCAACAAATAATAAAATCCCGTAACAAAATCTTTATGTTGTAAATCGAGCATCGCATAAATCACATTCCAACACAAAACGAACATTTCTCATCCGCGGCTCAATCCTCCAAGTTCTTCCTTTCCCCCTTTTGTTCGATTCGCGTGCAACCCTCCCTTAACAAGTGCAACGACACCTGTCGCCGCACAAATTGCTCCCTTGCTTCTACTTCCTGTGTCACCTGTTCGACCAGCCTTTCCGCTTCGAGGGAGAGGTGAAAGTGATTCCATCGTCTCTCCGGACACACGCCGCCAGGTGGAAGAGGGGAGTACGCACTCCCCCTTTGCCGACAAAAGGTTATCTTTCGATGTTTCACCATTTTTTATTACCCCTTCGTGCGCCGAAGGGATTAATGATGATTCATCTATACACGAAGATGGTTGTGTATTTATTATTGTTTCGACTATAAATTAATCAATTAATGTCTTGACTTTTTTTCTTTTATTTCAAGTTTACGGGAGCTTAAGTTTCAATTTATATGTTTTTACATCGTGATGATTATACGTATATGGTGCAAGAAAACAGCAAAATAGAAAAGTAAAGTAAAATAAATACACCCAACTCTTTTTCTTACACAATAGATACGTTTCTTAAAAACCGTGTAAAAGATATATGTGACATATGGTAAATTTAGGGATATGTTTCAGAATTTTAAAAAGTCATGTAAGATGAAAAAACCGTGCAAAAAAAAAGTAATTACAAAAATCATTTTTATTACATACAAATAATTAAATAAAATTAGTGCACAATGAAAATTCAGTCTATAAGTATATAAAACACAAAATTCAAATTGAAATTAAGGACGAATAACTAACTCAATCCGTGCAATAATAAAAGTTCTCGTGAAATTTTTCTACGTAATTCGTCTGCCCGGTTCATTGCGTAGTGTAGAAGAAGCACGTACTGAAACAAAGTTAGGTTTTAAAGTCTATTGATTAAAATTTTTGTTTAAACATTAGTTAATATACTTTAAAAACTTGCACATGCATTAAAATTATTTTTTCCCCTGTTTCTATTACTCTTGGCCGGAGTTCTTTCTTTCGACTAATACAGAATTTGATCTGTTTTGATTAGAAAAAAACCCCTAAAATTTAGCTAATGCTTATATCTGAATCTTGTTTCCACAAATTTTAGATCAGGATCAGCAGCTACTTACTAACAAAGGAGTGCAAATATAATTTCTACTCACATATATAAAAAATATCAACTCATTTTTTTAGCTTCACTTTTAATTTCTTCTCTCAACTGAATCAGAGCACAGAACAATTTAAAGAAAATTAGAGAAGGCACTCAGCATTTTTCCTTAATCCATTAAAATAAATTAATTTCTCGAAGTGAACTTGAGTTCAAAGAAAGAAGAATCGATAAAACGAAGAAAATTTTACTAAATCACCTTATAAGGACGATGGAACCTTAGTTAATTATACAATAAGATACTGAAGAAACCTTCAACTTCCAAACCCTGTTTTAATGTTCAAAATAAATTGAGTGACACACTCATCGTTAATTGATTTTTTTGCCCTCGAATAAAATGTAAAAATAAATAAATAAACAGTAGTAATCACCAATCCACTTATTTGAAAAGCTAAACCTAAATTTTCAGAGTAGGTAACTGAATTCTTTCAGAGCTGTGATTTTGAAAAAGCGTATAAATGGATAATCTTTTTGATATATTTAATGTCAGTTCAACTCGAATATACATATAAAATTGCTTTAAGAATACTATTTTAACAAAAAAAAAATATTTAAATGCAATTTTTTGTCAAAAAATGAAAAAAGAATGACATATTTTCAAAACCTTCTCCTTTTACGAGAATTGATTTAATCATAATATTTTTTCATTATATAACTAGGATTACAATAACAGAGTTGATCTAGGATTTTTGAAAAATGCGCATTATTTTCAGAATTACGATTAATTGGAATAATAACAGGTGTTTTTTTATTAATATTGCTCTACTCTCTCTGTGTGTTATTATAGAATAAAAATAAACCTCCTTTTTTTTCTTTTTTTTTTTTTTTTTTAAACTATATATTTCAAAAATCCTAGTTCTGACTCTGTAGAGAAATTTTAGCTTTATATTAGGTTGGGAGAAAAGAAATCCATTATTTTTGCATGAAATTCAAGACTTTATTTAAAATGTTCGGATTGTCCGATTTGGGTCAAATATGTACCGTTTTGTTGTATAATTTGTTGCCTCTATCACAGAAGTCTTGGTCCTTATTGTCGAAAAACTCTAGTAATCAATTTGCACGATTTTCTCTTGAATCCAATTTCTCATCACTCAGGAAATTTAAAATACGAGAAAAAGATGGTAATCGCTTGGTGCCAGGTCCGGACTATATGGCGGATGCATTAAAACTTCCCAACCGAGCTCCCAGGGTTTCTGGTGAGTCACTACAGGCCTGGCGTTGTCCTAATGGAACACAACACTTCTTCTGTTGGCCAATTTTGACCGTTTCTAGTCAGTCGCTGGCTTCAAATGGTCCAGTTGTTGACAGTAGATATCTTAAATTAGTGTTTGACCATACGGAAGAAACTCATAATAAATGACCCATTTCAAGTCCCACTAAATACACAGTAGAGCCTTCTTGGCCGTTATTCCTGGTTTGGCCACCGTTTGAGCTGCTTCACCGCGCTTTGACCACAATTCGCACAATATTGTCGTATGTGTCCCATTTCTCATCCCCACTCACCATCCGCTTAAAAAATGGGTCGATTTCATTCAATTTAGCTAAGACTTCACAGAGGAAAATTCGATCCATCATGTGTTCTGGTGTTAATTGGTGTGGCACCCAAACATCGAGCTTCTTTTTGAATCCAACTCCGCAAATGGTTTAAAACTGTTTTATGGCTCATGAGCGATGTTACGACTACTAACATGTCGGTCAACTTCGATTCTTTCTGTGATTTTATCGATATTTTCGACGACGGGCCTACCTGTGCGAGGTGCATATTTAGCATCAAAAATGCCTAAACGGAATCAACGAAACCAAAATTGCACGTAATTAGTTGTTACAGTATCTGCACCATAAACACCATGCACAGTTTCAACCACCTGTCTTGCATTTTTGCGTTTATCAAAGAAAAACTGTAAAAAATGTACCTAATTTTCTCTTTGTTGACTTCCATTTTTAACGTCTTGTAACTCACAACTGAATGGACCAAACAAAAAAAGACAAAATAATTTTTTTAGTGTGAACTGTCACCTTGACAACGAGCATAAATTTGAAATTGTTTGATCGATACTTCAGGAGATATGGACACTATAGCCATCTACCGAAAAAGTAATGGATTTCTTTTTCCCCAACCTAATTTAATATCGGCAAAATATTTTTAAAGAAGTAATTTTCATAAAAGGAGAATATTTTGAAAATATGTCATCCTTTCTTCAATTTTTGCCAAAAAATTGCATTTAAATAATTTTTTTTCTGTTAATAATATTCTTAAAACAATTTTATATGTATATTTTAATCAAGCAGCACTTGATACAAAAAAAATTATTTAGTTAAACGCTTTTTCAAAATCATGGTAATCTGAACATCGTCATTTATCTTTTAAACGATTGTTACCTATTTATAGTGTTTTTAGCCATTACAAAAAAAATGTCATTAATTTTATTATTTTATGGAAAACGAGAGAAAAAAAACGAAGAGTTGCAAGAGAGCCAATAATATACTTGTAAGCTAAAAAAAGAAGAAAGAAGAAAGAACACAAACAATATACCTCAAATGAGCTCGCTGCAAGTACCAATTTTATTCCATTAATATCGCATCAATATTCATTGAGGTCTCGTCTTTCATCATCTATAATAAGATTTTAGCTGCTACTTCTTCAGTGTAATCTTTTTATATTCTCTATGTCTCCCCGTACCGTCTTTTTTTAATAACCATAACTGATCATTCCATTTATATTTATGAAAGAAATATCTAGTGTCAACTCAATTACCTTTATTGAATCCATGTTAATAAATTTCATAAATAAGTTGGCATGGTGTTTTTTCCCTCTCTTTTCTTTTCTTTTTGCGTTGCATGTGTATAAAAATAAACATTTTCTGAGTTTATTATTCAAAGTGAGTTAAATAAGGCTTAGCTATTATACAACATATGTTCAAAACAATTGAAGTTTTGATATTGAATTTTCATAGAAGTTTAAATATGTTATTATTTTTAATTATTAATTTTCTTTTCAGTACATTTATTTTTATTGTAAAGTACATAATGCATCGTAATTATACCAACAATCGAAATATCTATGTCAATGTTATTTAAATTTTAGAAATGTTAAAAATAACACTTGATTTAAAAGTGGAGCAAAATTTAAAAAATAAAATACCATACTTTACTATTAATAGATACACTAACTAGAAATGAAATGAGCAACACAGCTAAAGCATACATTCTAATTCATATATTTAAATTAATTCATAACAAAAACGATATTCTATTTCGAAGAAATATTAATTTTTCCACCCAAATAACATGAGAAAATAATTTAGTTGGAAAAAAAATCGTCTGCTACTGAAGAATTGTAATTTTAAATAAAGGTTATATGTATTATAAATAATGAGAAAAGAAGATGATTCAAACAAAGTAAAGTGAAATCACAGTTTTAGTTTCTATTAATTCCATTCCCTTAAAAATAAACTTTTCCACAACTAACCCTTTCGTAAAAACTTAAATTTTAATTTAATTCTTTAATTTTAATAGAAGTTGTATACATTCTGAAGAATGATTGAATTAGAATTCGGTATTTTCTCAAACCTAAATAAAACAGTTGATTAAATATTTGAAAAATTCTCCTAAATCGGTTTTCTTTGAAATAATAACTCGTCATATGAAAACTTCGCCGAAAACATAATACTATATATTAGATTTTAGGATACTCAAGACAGGAGGAAGAAAACTTGTGTGTTTGTTCAAATATATCTCATTAAATTATTTAAAATACTTCTATGTTTAAGATACCGGTAATCGCATTTTCAAAACCAGGATGTTATGAAAAATCACAGAATGTTCCATTTTTTGCGGAAAAAATTGATTTCAGTAATGAGTGCGTAGTTATTATTATTATTTTGATGCATTATATATTATTTGATTCGTCATTTCAGGTTAATTTATTTGAAATGTCAACATAATCTTTTTGTTTGTTGTTGTTTTTGTAAGTTTATTTCAAATTTAGAATAAATGAAAATTCTGATGCAATTGTCTTCTCAAAAAAAAAAAAAAAGTATAGATGGATCATCTACCTGGTAGTACCATAAGTTCTAATACAATAGACTCAATTCATGACAGTTGTTTTGGCCTATCAATAGCTCTAGTTAAAGTAAAACAACTCATACTCTTGAAAGAACACGGTGGACTGTAATTTTTCTAACTCTGTTTATTCCAACGGCTCATGGCCATCTTGTTTACACTCTTATCTCTTAGCGTGGGCACGCCCAAAGCAGATCGATTCAATTCGCTGCATTTGCGAGGAGTTATAAACTCAACAAATGACGAGGCGCTCAACAACGGTCGCATGATAAAGACAAACACGTGTTCACCATTGAATTATTAACAGACATTAAACTAATTGTACTTGTTGCTTTATTAACAATACTTAAATAAAATTTCAAATTTCGCAATTAGGTAAAAATATTTAAATGCAATAAAAAAAATTCTTCGAAAAAATTTTTCATAATTAAAAAAAAAATCTTATTCTATGCACATATTTTTAAATAAAATACATTTTGTATACATATGAACTTTTTAAGAGAAAGTTTCTGCAAATAGCAAAAGTTGGTAACACAATGAAGCGCATGAACTGATTAGCTGAAAACACAAGATAGCTTTTATCGTGTGACTATGACGTCACTCGAGTTTTTGAACTGATTGGCTAGAATAACGGGGCTATCATTATTATACGACTATGACGTCCCATGAATTTAGCCCATTATAAGAGAGTTAAAATTAAAAACTATTAATCACATTTAAAACTAAATATTCTTAAAGTTTTATTTTACTTTTAAATTTATCATATTGCATCTTTAGCTCAAATTGGTCACCTTTTCACTTTACATGGGACCTTAAATCTAACCAACCATCTATCGAGGTACGCATGACCTCCAAGGGAATTTCCATCACTACTTTCCTTCAAAAACATGTAAGACATTCCAAATTAGGATGCCATTTTTGGCGCAACTTTGCTCTAATGCTGAACACAATTTATAGTAGAGTAGATTTAAATCACGACGGCTGGACTGCCAACCTTTTTACTCTATGAAGTTCCTCATTTTCTTCTCTAGCTTTTTGGGCAATTCTTGCATACACATGGTGATTCTGGTGGCTTGAAAGATTCTTTAAAGTCCGATATTTTCTCGTTGGGGTAAACAAAATTCTTCTGTGGTCGTAATGCGCGTGCCGTTGCAACAATGCTTTTGCTTTACGGTACCACTGGAGCTTCAACTCCTTTTTAAGAAAATTACCATTTATTTTTTGATAACCTCTTGGTCTATGGTCTTCATTTCCTATGTGACACATTTTTCCTTTTCCCACAGTATCAGTTTAACAATAAGAGACTTCTTTCGACGAGGATTTTAACGAGTTCTCACCCTAACTGTTTTGACCAAAGCTGGTATTCTCACCGAGCGCGTGCGACCGAATTTACTACGGTATGCGATGCTATTAGTCTCAGAAAATTTCTTATTGGTTAGATAAGTGAATAACCTTTTGATGAGTAAATTTATAGAGCCTTAAATATATCCAACGGGGTTTTCTTTTTTTCATGCTGAAAAATATATACTGCACACTTATGTTCAAAGTGTTAAAGCTCTGACTGGTTTAGAATACCAAGTTTGAAAGATCACAGTTTATCGAAAAATACTGCAAGCATTCTCAAAAGACTTCAACATCGTCTGTTGCGCTTGAGAGTCATAGCAAACGATTTCAAATGTTTATATCAGAACTTATGGCACGATTAGATAAAATGTCCAAGCTGGAAAATTAAATTCCACTTAGAAGCTCATTTTTAGCCACAACAGATTTTATAAAGGTTTGGAAGAAATTTTCATTTTCATTGTTTTATTCATTCAAGGATATGCTCCATTTTTTTGAATATGAGGAAATTTCCTCAGAAATCACCTTTGTTTTCCATGCATTAAATATTGTTTGAAACATAAAATGTGAAGCACCAAGATTTTACCATTTTAAAAAAGTAATGCAAAAAATAATAAATGCAGTTCTGATAAATGTTAAAGACATTATAGTTTAATTAATCTGTTCGAGCATGCGCAGTGGGCGCCGCATGGTGGTGATTAAGTGTATTTAGCGAAACGAGGATTAAGAGTTTTCAGAGTGTGTGTGAGAGATCAGACGAGCGCGAGAGCGCAGAATTACGGTGCCCATCGTAAGTGTTCCCCGACATACTCCCCGAGCAACCGAGGGTGAAAATAAAGGAGTTGTGTCAACATCCTCGTCTGGTTTCCTGAGAAAAAAACACATAGGGACCACTCCGCAACATAATCATTATCGTGTATTTTTATTCGTATAACACGTAATGAAAATATTAGTTCGCTATAAATCAGTAGTAAAACTCAAAATAAATGTTTTTATTAATAAAAATCGTACACAGTTATTCCTCTTTCTCTCAAAGTTTTAGCTTTCATCATACCAATTCTCATTCCCCATTTCCAATTCTCTATCCAGTCTCCTGCTGAAGAGTAAGATAAACCTCATAAAATGCAGGACATCAGATTTTTCTTCCGACTTCTTCATAACAAGAACATTATCTGTGGTTTTTACTGCAGCCAAATCATGATAATCGGAGAAAGGGAAATCATAAAGCCCTATTTCACGTTCTTTGCGTCCATTAACTGTATTAACGACTCAAATAAGCAATTCTCAATAGCTCACCGATTTTTTTTTCTTTAGTAATGGATGAGTGACCGTGAAATTGTGCGAGTTTAGCTGCAAAAGATCTTTAAAAGACTCTTCACACCAAAAAAGAAAAGAAAAAAAAATGAAACATGCAGCAACATAAGAAAGAAATAAACTTAAGGCAATTGTAGCAAAATGGCAACGTTTCTTTGCCTTAGTCAACTTGTCCCAATCGACTAAGTTGATTTTTGATTTTTGTGGTAGGATTAAAATAAATAAATAAAACGAAAGTAAATACTGATTTGTGAGAAGCATATTGCCGAAAGTAATCTTGTAGGTATATAGCAATGAATAACCAGCTCTCCTACACGTTAGACCATTAGATCTTACTTTGAAGGCTTGGAATACAACATGCCAGACAAATTATACGAGCAACTTCCAACAAATAATAAAATGACAACAGTGACTTAACTGTGCCGGTTTTTTTAATATCAAGTAGTGTCAAGAGTTAATAGAAAGCATAATATGATCTTTAAGACCTTTAAGATCTCTTTAAGACCCAACCCGCACGATTGTGCGGGTTAGATATTCTTGTACGTTTTTGCTTCTGGAATAGTCGTTTGTAAGAAAATCGCGAATCTAACAATTGAGCCGATTTGCATAAAGTGTAAAGTGTTACTTTTTATCAACAGACAATGGTTGTGGTCCGTGTTTTACTTTCAGCTTGCAAATCAAGCTTTGTTTTCAAATACAACGAAAACATGTCTTCTTTTTATCTGTCGTAAAAATGTAATTATCAATATATTTCTAATTGCTTGAATACAAATTTTTGTATTAATGTTTAAATAATTGTAAAATAGAAAAAATATTAAAACTATACTCTATTAATGTGACGTGTAGGACTCGGGATTTCGTTACTCGCACGATCGTGCGGGTCGTTACTTGAGTCACTGCAGCTGTAAAGGTAAGTACTTACCATGCGAATTTTCTTTTCTGTTTCAATAATTTTGAGAAAATCCTACCTAAAAATGAAATATACAGCTATATAATTAATACCAAATATTCTTGCAGGTCACCATGGATTAGTCCCTTTTTTTTCTTTCTCTCTCTCTCTCTTTTGAAATTAATTTTCTTTTTCATACATTTGTTGAGGAGTATGGCATTTTTATCCTCTCCACAGATATCTGCATCCATATCTCTTCGTCCCCCCATAAAAAAATCTGGATTTTCCTGTGGTAGTTAGTATGGTGTAGTTTAAATAAATAAATATATATATATAGTTAAATAATAAAACTTTCTGATACATTTTACTATTTTGCATGGAATACTGTGTTAACTCTTAACCAAAAACTTTTTCAAGTGTCTAAAAGGAGAAGAATTCTCACAGAAGAAATTTTTCAATTGATGAATAAATCAGATTGAACTTAGATCAGAACTTAGCGATCTCTCGGATGATGACAATGCTGCGAACAAAACATATGAATCACGTATACTGGAAAGAGAATAATCAAGTTCAGATGAGAGCAATGAAGAAACACATAGGAATATTTAAAATGGAAAGAGACAATTTTGGATCATTCTTTACCATAAATGTCTCTTGAACCCATTCATTACATTGATTTAGCTGTTGCAAATTCTTGGTTCTGTGCAAACAAGATGCAATATAAAATAAAATCCCTCTAAAAATCAAAATGGATCGCTTAAAATTTAAGTTAGAGATGGTTGAAGCGTTATCAGCCTCTCCACCTACTAACAAAAGTATTTTAACTGATGATGAAGATAACACTGTTGTAATTCCACTCGCAAAAAGATCAAAGCGTTATAATCCACCTGCTTTACATGTCATGGCCTTTATCCTGGCCATTCCAGGATAAAAGGCTTGACATGTATAGCCATTTTTGATGTGTTAATGACATTTCAAGACGTCGCAAGTGGAGATTTGAAAACTACAAAAACAGTTCGAAAACATGTTGTGAAAAATGCAATGGTTATTTATACTTGCCAAAAACAAAACAAAAGATTTTTACAGTAAATAAATAATGAATTAATAAAAGAGTTGATGATGCATCAATAATTTCCTTATTTGTAACAATTTTAGTTGAATTAAGATTGTTTCTTCTATCAACGTAGAGCTAAAATGTATAACTCGTAAAATTTCATTGGTGACCTAATTCACAGATAATGCCCAACCCGCACGTTCGTGCGGGTACCGTCCGCGTTCCAGGAGGGGAGTGGAATTTTTTTTATTATTTTTCCGAATGTCAGTGGGGTCTATATAGTATTAATAAACAGAAGAATTTAATATTTAAAGGTAAAAATAATTCGGGTCTTACAGGGATATACTCATTAGCATGAGTTTGATTTCGATTACCTTTAAACATCCACCGTTATCATTTAGACACCGCGATATAAACTATATAAAATAATTGTTTTATCTAAATAAATATAGGACTACTTTTCATTAGGGTTTAATTTTAAGACTTTTAATAATATTTCATGCAATTATGGCCCTTTAATCATAAAAAATTGACGTTGACATTATGTTTCGCGAAGCTTGTTGAACCACTGCTTTGTCGCAAGACATTTCGAGTCATAAATCTGCCAGAAACATTACTATTATACAGTATCCAATCTGTGCCATCCCCAGAGACATACATATCAGGATTTCCTAGATTATTATCAATTACATCTGCACTTTCTTCGCAGTCACTTTCACTCAATCTTACGTCTTCATCGGAATCTAAATTAGAGCAAGACAGTTAATCACCTTCCGATTCATTCTCAGAAAGCTATCGGAACAAACTAGTAATTTCATCAGGGCTTAGACCTTTTCTATGAGCCATCGTTTCAGTTGTCTGTTCTGCACTAAGTTCGAAATTCAAATTAATTTTTTTATGAGTAAATAAGCAAACACTATGAAACGAACCACTTAGACACAACAGTTTTAGTATAATTGATTCATTTTCGCTGTGAACCCAATAAAACTGTATTCAAGGTAAAAAAAAATGTGCGATAGAACTTTGGAAGTTTGTTTGACTAATAGTATTTCTTAGTGAACTATATTTTGTTGAACGACAGTTTTTCATAATGATAAACTCCCTGGGTGACGAAACGACACCTGCAGCGGCTCTATGTATATTTAGTTGTAAAATCACTCCTAATTAACCTAGAACCACAAAAAAAAAATTTGTGTAATCACCAGGGGAAATGATTAAATATCACGAAAATTTTCGAATTCCTTGCAAAAATGCGGAAAGGAGAACAAAGTAAACAGTCTCCGGTGTCCAGTTGACACCGACGGACGTTCTAAGCCAAAATTCCTCTTCGCCTGTTCATCAACTACCCTTAGTCTCCTCTGCAATGAATTTGAAGAGTATAATTACAAGCCAGTCTTAATTAAATATTTATCTTTGAAATGCTACTCTCCTGTCTAGAACAAAATCGTTAGTAAAAGTACTCATTAATTTCTATTAACTGATATTCCATTACAAAGTCAAAAAAAAAAACAACAGATTAACATTAAATATTTAGAAAACGTTACATTTTATTCAGTCTCTCTAGAAAGAGAAATTGAATTCAAATCTCTTGAACACCCTTCAGATCTCAGAATCTTTAGAAATTTTTTTTGTCAATAAAATCCTGAAATTTTGTATATTATATTATTTATTTTGTTTTTACTGTATACTTAAAATTTTTTCTGGCATCGAAAAAGCATATTTTATCTACTTTAATTTTAAAGTAAAACCCTTGCATTCTTTTAATCAGAAAATGTACTTTAAGATATCAGACTACGTTCGGAACCGTGATTTTGCAAAAGCGTGTAAATGAATAATATTTATGATATTTAGTGTCACTTAAATTAGAAAACGTATATAAAATTGTTTTAAGAATTGTATTACAATAAAAATTATTTAAGCACAATATTTTGACTAAAAAATGAACATAGAATGACCCATTTTCAAAATGTTCTCCTTTTGTGAAAAATGCTTCTATTATAATAATATTTTGCCTGTAAATCGCTCAGACCTCTGTATAGAGGCTCAACTAGAATTTTTGAAACATATAACTTACCCATGTTTTAGGACAACAGAAGGGAGAAATTTTAAGAAAAAAAACGTCGATAATTGTTTCAATTGGTTGTAACTCTGAAAATAATATGAATTTTTCAAAAATCATAGTTGAGCCTCTGTACAGAGGTTTGATCAGGCAAAATATGATTATAATAGAAGCATTTTTTACAAAAGGAGAACATTTTGAAAAAAAAGTTATTCTAAGTTAATTTTTTGCCGAAATATTGTATTTAAATAATTTTTTTTTGTCAAAATGTCCTTAAAACAATTTTATACATGTATTATATATTCTAAGAGATTATTCTATCATGAAAATTATCCATTTATGCGCTTTTTTAAAATCACGATTCCGAACGCAGTCGGATACTTTAAATATTTAATGTCAACCATACATTAAAAAGATTTATATTGTAACAAAATTATTTTAAAATAAGTGGGGGTTAAAATCAATTTAAAAAATCATCTTTCCTAGATATTATGTTAACTTAAATTAATCTGATTTTCACAGATTTAGGTAATCCTGAGTGGGCCCTGTATTAAAATTCCCTGGAGCCCTTTCGGCTCTCTATTTTCCCCTTAACATTTTAGGATTGTTTTTCTTGTAGATGTTGGGGGCCCTCCAGATTGAGGATCTCGTATCATTGATACGGGAATACGTTGCCCTTGCTTATTTTGCACTTTGAATTAAGAACTGAAGGGAAAATCTGTACTATTAATAGAATTTATGTAAGCACCACCCGGTGTAGAGAAAAAAATTGGAAAACTTAGACGAGTAAAATGTGATACTCTGAAATTACTAGCCATAATAACCTGCACCTCAAAAAAGAGATTTTTTGTTTAATTCATTTTAGATTTTTTTAAATACAATTTTGAAGCAGTTTTCTCTATCTCAAGTGATATGACATCATATTACGTAACAATTATCTCAGAATGCGTTACATTATCCCTCATGTAATTTTTAAGAGGACTTGGTACCCCAAAAATCACAGACCTATCGTTTTTTTTTTATTTTCCTTTAATCTTATTCTTTGCATTATTATCTTTCGATTGATATATGACTTGTGCGTCTCAGAAAGTTAGAAGTTGAATAAAACTTATTTTGAAAACAAATTAGGTAATTCAGCCACACCCCCGTTTTAGAAAAAAAAACTAAAAAAAGCGTTTTGATAAAAAAAAATCTATTTTATAAAGAGAAATAATAACATTAAAAAAAGAATGAGTAATATATAAAGCAGAATATTTCCGAGGCAATACGTACAATCTTTTTTTTTTTTTGTGAAATGTGTGCAAGTAAAATTTTTAAATTAAGGCATTTTATATTAATAATTTTATATTTTCAGTTCTTATTCTTGATATATTTTTCATACAAATGTAATACTTTAATATTATAAGAAGAAAAACAGCTAAAATTTCTGTCGTGACAGAAAAAAATTTTTTTTTAACGTTTTTCTTAAATTTTCTTGTGCAATTAGTACTCTCTAAAAGTTGATCATTTATAAAAATGTGTGGGTTGAAAAATATGAAAATGGAATTATTTTAAAGAAAAATGTATAGCTAATATCTTAAAGTGGTACTTTAAGTTTAATTAAGTTTATAATAATTATTTTTTCAGAATTATAAACTTTAAAGTGGTTTTTCTCAGTTTGTGTTTTTCGAATCCTTAGTGCATTTAAAATGCTACTCCTTCGACAATTATTTACCAATCACTTCCATTTTCTACCTGCGTGTTAAAAATAAAGCATGTAAGAAAATTAGGGATCCGTTTTGCTATAAACTGAACACTTTTTTTAAAAAAAATAAAATGTAAGATATGTTGGCTTTTTCGTTGATTTTTATCTTGTATATCAACATTTTATTTATTTTCTCGAAAACGAATAAAGTTATTGTAAAATCGATCCCTAAAGTTGTTTAGAACATCCATAAGAATATCATAAAAAAATTTCAGGTCAAAAAATTAATTTTTACAAAAGGAGTAGGATTTTAAAATTTTCCAAATTTTCTTCAAAGAATTTAAAATTTTAAAATTGTGTGAATAATATGTGAAAAATTTCATCTCTTATCATTTTCTTGAATAGAAACATTGTATAAAATTCTAAAATATATTTTTTAAATACATAAATAAAGAAAATTGCTCAAAAGGTACCAAGTCCTCTTAAGAGATTTTTACATATTTTTGTTCCTATAATTAGAATTATTTAACTTTGCGTTTATTCATTTACTTGTTCTTTGAGGCAAATTACAATCATTTTTAGCATGCTTTTATAAGTTTCACTTGTATGTAATGTAATCTTGAACTCGATTTTTACCCACTTTAAAAGGTCAGATTAATTCCAAAATTTTGCTCACTTTTCAAGGACCAATGACAATACAATAATTTCATAATTTTGTTTCATTGTCCTGATCAGGATTCTGAAAAATAAGGATTTTAAAGGTTTCGAGATTTGGCGTCTAATTCATTATATCGTTTCCAGATTTGGCGACTAATTGCATAAACCATTTTCAGATTTGGCGACTAATTCCGTAAGCCATTTCAATATTTGGTGAATAATTCCATAAGCCATTTCAAGATTTGGCGAAGAATTCCAAATTTAGTGACTAAAAGATTAAGATGCAACCCTAAAACCGCAAATAGGCTTGTGGTTAATACAAATAAAACAAAAAAGTGTTCTTTATGGGAAAAAGGATACGGTGGGTGCATAGTTTTTCTGAAAATGGAAATAAAAAAAAAAGACTCCTGCATGTGAATAATAATAATTTATGTTCTAACTGCTAAATATTTTTTTATTTTTATAAAGCAATACGTTTAGAAGTGATGATACGAATTAACATTATATCAATACGTTTAAAAAGTGCTAAATTTATGTTCTAACTGCTAAATATTTTTTTTATTTTTATAAAGCAATATGTTTAGAAGTGATGATACGAATTAACATTATAGCAATACGTTACAAGGTGATAATGCAATTGACATTTAATATTTCTTCTTAACATACTTTTATTAGTAAAACCTGTATCTATAGAGACGGAATCTTTGAAATCTAACGATATGGGACTCATCCGAAGCCCCGTAAACGGAGAGAATAAATACCCTTCAGACCCATTAATTAATATTCATTGAAGAGCAAGATTAATTCCGGCTCCAAATATCAAACTCAAGGATAAATAAATGATAGTTTTAAATAAAGAATAAATGATAGTTTTAAAAACTAAAAAGAACCATTCTTTTATTGTAGATCGAACTAAAAAATGAAAAATAAATTTTAGTTTAAGAAAAACTAAAAAACACGCTTTTATAGTTAATCGAACTAAAACGTAAGAAAAATAATTCTTTATATAAGAATAAAATATTTACCGAGAAAATTAATGTCATTGTGGTAAAAGCGTGGGATGTTGGTACTACATTTTTACACTCACTCAGCATTTCGGAATAGAACTAGTAAGAAACTATAACAATTAATATAGAGCACCCCACGCTTTTATCCCAATGACATTAATTTTCCCGCTTATATAAAGAATTTTTTTTTTTACTTTTTAGTTCAATTCACTATAAAAGCGTGCTTTTTAGTTTTTTTTAAAACTATAATTTATTTGAATGAATACTCGTTAAAAAAGGTATCCCTTGAATAGTTGTATTTTAGATTTGTCAAAACGGTTTGAGTGCTTATAATTCTACTTTTGCACTTATGATGCTATCTGATTGAAACTATTTGATTGATCTTTTTCCCAACTTAAATTTTGGTTTGATTTATTTTTTTGGAATATTTCTTTGACTTAAATTTATATCCATGTTTTAGTTTCTCTTTCAGTGTATGCCTACATTCTGTTCATGATAGTTTGATCAAGACTAAGCCTATTTATTTTTTTCGAAAAGATTTTTTTTTACTTCAATTAACGTGAATTTTGTGATTTTATTTTGAGCTTATTTTTAATCTAAATTGGATATAATTGTTTGTTCTCAATAGTTTTTAACTTTAGGGCTCCAATCTGTGTTACATAAAATGATATTCAACAAAACACTGATATATAAACATGTTTTCAGTAAAAAATAAATTTGAATCAAATTTCTGAGATTTTTTAAATATTAATTATAGTAAGATATAACTAATAAGAGTTAAAAAGGGATATATGTTTATATTTTAAAAAATAAAATTATTTCTTTACATGTTTTTATTATTACAACACCATTGTAATCCATCTAATTTAGTTATTTTAACAAAGTAAACAACAATGTTTCAACCTATATAAAATCGCAACAAATACCACAGCTATTTTACTCATATTGTTATCTTGAAAAATTGTTCAGTTTAAAGTCTGATTGAATAAAGTGAAGTTGTTATTTGATCACAGTGTTATCTTTTTTTGAAAACATAAGTTTTTGATAAATAATTCGTTGACAATGGCTGGATCGTTTCTTGGTGCGTTTTCTGTCATGCTTCTTTGGATCCTCAATATGTTCCAAGGGATTTATTTCTGCGACATGTCTTACATGTTTTATTCCGTTGGATATATTTTTTTTCTGGAACACTGCAAAAATTCATCTCCAAAGTATGAACTTTTGATATACAAGTCACTGGCAATAGCAGAATCCTTATTTGATGCATTTTCTGTCATGCTTCTTTGGATAATTAATATGTTGCAAATGATATATTACTGCGACATATCCTGCATGTTTTACTCCGTTGGATATATTCTTCTTCTGGAACACTGTAAAAAGTGAACTCCTAAATAGAAAAAGAATGGTAGCACAGGAATAACATTTGATTACATTGTTCAGCCTTCTAAAACTGAAGCCTGTGATTGCCACCGATGACGTTGGAGACTTCAATCATGCTATTGAAAACTAACTGAAGAATCCAATTCCAGCACTCTGGTCAACTGTTTAATTTTCCTGCAGATATCAGGTGCCGTGATGTTGTATGGATAGCAAATAATTTTCCTCTAAAACTGATGAATACTTAAAAGAACTTGGCAATCCTCTTAAAGACTGCGCAATAACATTGGATCATAATAAAAATGCAAGGACTTCCAGCGATTCGTTAGAACTGCTTCAGTAATGGCAGAAAAAAACTCAGCTAGCATCATAATAACATAGGTTTCAAGAAAAGAAACTCAGAAGCTTCAATATCAATGAAATTACATAGAGATAGTGACTCTATAGAAGAGATAGTCTCTGTAAAAGAGATAGTGACTCTAAAAGAGATAGTGACTCCATAGAAGAGATAGTGACTCTGTAAAAGAGATAGTGACTCAATAGAAGAGATAGTGACTCTGTTAAAGAGATAGTGACTCTTTATATGTGATTTTTGTCAATAGTTTCACCTTAATAGATTTTAAAAATTATTACGAAAAGATTTGGCCTTCAATAAAATAGTTTATTACATTTTTTCTGTGTCTTTTATATCATTTAAATATATATATATATCGTTGTTATTACATTAATGTTCGCCAAATATATAAAAAAGCATAAATCATCATAACATATCATCACATTTCTTGTTTTTGATTAGTATACGGATGAATTAAAACAAAAAAAAATCCATGTCTTGGCCACACTTGAAGGCTGGAGAAGTAAAAAAAAAATTGAAAAATGATTTTAAAATAACGATCTTCTAAAGTAAAAACCTTTAATAATTGCTATTCTGTTCGAAATATGAATGAAGATAAGTAAATGAAAAATTAAAACATCATCTACTATAGTGGCAGTAAAATATAGGTTGGAAAAAAAATTGTAATATGTTAGATTTCTTTTAAAAAGATTGTAATTTTATTAAATAAATAAAATAAGGAAAGATTTAAATAAAATATATTATTTAATTCCCGCAAAATAATTTACCCTTTTAAATATAATTTTAAAAAATAATTAAAAGGAAAACCTTTGATGCAAAATTTCTTTTAATAAAATTATATCTATTCTTAATTTACAATTAATTTTATTGCTGTTTAAAATTTTCGAGTAAAATTTTTTACCAGGATGTTCAAAGTAAGGTAAATCACACACATAATGAATGCATTGGTTGTCTTGAAGCAATTAAATTCTAGATAATTCCACAAATAAACAACTCGTTCTTTAATTTTGTGCTGTAAAATATTAGTGTTCCGTGATTAGTAATTATTTTTAAGAGTTAAAACTCTTTATACGGTCATTTTGTATTATGACAATATTTTAAACCTCTGCGTATAACGGTACTTTTAATCATTTATCTACCGACGGTACTTATAAGCACCACTCACTTTAAAATTACATAGAATAACCATTTTTACGAATATTCTGACGATACTTAGCAGGAATATTCTTTGAAATTCACTCTAATAAGAGAAATGGCAGCACGGGTTCTATGATGAGTATTTTAGTGGGGAAGGCGAATAATTTTTTGTAGTAGAAATTGCGTTTTCAACAGACGGCGTTTTTAGCGGATTGGGAAGATTATCATTTTTGTCCCGAAAAAGTAGTTAAAGTCAAAAGGTGTCTTATTTTTTTTGTATGTTAATGAAAACCTTGGAAAACGATTTGACTATTTGTTTTAAGTGAACTGTGTGTATAAATAATTTTACAGTTGTTGTGAATATCTTTAATTAATGATTTAGTACTAAATTTCCTAAAGTTGAGTATTTTGTTTATGTACATATATATACCTTAATTTTCAATGTAAAGATTCAAAAGAAAAAATATTTCATGAAAAAAACTGCAGTAAATCATAATGTGGTAGATGTATAAATTAAGTACAAATTTCTTGATCATACCATTAGTACTTGCCATCAAGAGCAGGTATTAATTTGTATGAGGTACCTTTATTTAAAAAATATAGAAGTGAATATTGAAGAAAAGTTGTTAGTATTTCGTTCTGACCGGCGAAGGTTAACAACATTCGTATTAAAGACTGTGAAGAAAAATGGCTTAGATATTAGTAATTTATGCGGCGAAGGAAACGACAACTGTTCAAACATGAGAGTTAAGCATAGCGTGGCGCGGGAAAAAAAGAAAACAAAAGAATTATGGATATTAATCACGGGAAATTTTTGTGTGTGCCCTGTTTTAATCACAGTTTGAACCTTGTCGTAATTAACGATGCGAGCAAACGTTACGAGCGTTTATTCGATGCAAAAATTTTTGATTGTTCAAGAAATTAACAATTTTTTTCAAGCTTCAAATAAATGTTTTTAAAAGACGCGTGTTTGAAAATTAGAATAGCAACTTTTGACAGGTACGAAAGACTCAGTCGACTAGAGGCAACAACTCCGAACGATATTTAGCTAGGAGAGTACCACTCTCTCGAAAAAATTAAATAACACAGATGTCTCTCTCTCTCTCTCTCTCTCAGCCCCTATGTTTAGTAAAAAATACTCTAAAATGTAATTTTATATGAATGATTGTTTTTTATGGTAAGAAATACTAATGGAAGTTAAAGCTGTGTTAGCAGTATTTTTCGGACTAAAAATTTTAATATTTCTTAAGTTTCTGAAACTTTAAATAAATTATATTGTACGAGGCGCATCCAGAAAGTAAGTTTCCCGATGTTTTCCCCTTTAAAGTAATCGTAATTAGCCGTGTCAATTGTGCATGCGTAACAGATTCATGAAGTATCAATCATATACCAGCCGGAAAGATCCCACCTCGTACCCGTAGCGTGGTAGTAGTGGTCAGAAATGGAAATTCTTATTCCTTCTTCCGCCGCCTGCGAGGTTCCGTCGGTGATAAAGTTAAATGCACAAAGCATTGCGCCTATTGAAATTCATTGTCAGCTCTGTCAGGTCTATGGGCCGAACATCGTGAGTAAGCAGATGGTGCGTCGCTGGTGTAGGCAGCTTTCTGAGGTTGTCAAAGCGTCCATGTGAAAAACGCAGTGGGCGACCTCCCCTCATTAATGTTGATCTTGTTGAGCTAATGCGGCAGCGCGTGATGGAAAACCGTCGCTTCACGATTACGGAACGAGCAGCCAATTCCCGCAGATATCCCAATCCTTGTTTGTGGCCGCGGTAGCCGAGTGGTATAGGTATCGGACCGTGGCTTGCCTTGTCACGAGTTCGAGCCCAGTACCACTAAAGACCCACCATGTAGGGCAGCGATGCACGTTAAATCTGTCGAGAGCTGAAACGTCCTCCTGTTGGTGTGGTGTGGTAGTTAGGAGAGGGGGTACCAGCTCAGGTGTCATCCACGTCACTTGACCATGGTTCAAAATTACGTGGTCCGTCGCTAAAAGCCCTCGTGTAGCTAAACAGTGCAACGTTAATAATAAATCAATAAATCAAACCCAATCCTTGTTGCATGAGATTGTCACTAAGCACCCTTGCTGTTCAAAAAATTGGGTGCCGAAAAACCTGACACCCGAACACAAAATTCAACGCTTAGGAGCAGCACTGACATTCCTGCAACGGTATCACGATGACGGCGACGAGTTCCTCAACAGGATCGTCACGGGCGATGAGACTGGGATTTCGCACTTCACCCCGGAAACCAAGCAACAGTCATTGCATTGGCGGCCTAGCGGATCTCCGGTCAGGACAAAATTAAAACAGACGCTGCCGGTACGGAAAGTGATGTGCACGGGGTTCTGAGATAGTAAGGGCATTCTGCTCATTGACTTCCTTCCACTTGGTGAGACAGTAAACGTTGCCAGTTAGTGTGAAACACTGCGGAAATTGCGACGTGCCATTCTAAAAAAGAGGCGTGGAATGCTTAATGCAGGTCTTGTGCTCCTCCGTAACAATGCTCGTCCACATATGGCTCGACGCACAGCAGTTGTTTTGATGGAATTTGGCTGGGAGTTGTTTGATCATCCCCCCTACAGATCTGATCTTGCTCCCTGCGATTTTCACGTTTTCTTGCACCTCAAGAAATTTCTGTCCTCTGGTGAGCGTTTCGGTAACGACGAAGAGTTGAAGTCGTCTGTCACATGCTGGTTCTATTCATAGGCGGGAGAGTTCTTCGACAGAGTGATACAATAGTTGATCTTACAATTCTCTCTCGACAAGTGTCTCAATTCTGGTGTTGACTATGTTGAAAAATAGATGAAATATTGCTGTACTTGTTGCCAATAAATATGTTCCTGAAAATGTGAGTTCTTTTTTTAAAAAAATAGGGAAACTTACTTTCTGGATGCGCCTCGTATTTTCTGTAAGATTATAGATCTAATAAAGATTTAAAATATAGCCTCATGAATAGTAAAATCTAACATATCCTTTTCTTTTTCTTTTTTTTGATGCAAATTTCAACATCCATCTAGATGTCATTAATTTCACGTCTCCGAGACGTCAAATACTGTCTCGTACTCTCGAAGAAAGGGAAAATGTGCATCAAACTCTGTCTTATTTCCATATGTCAAGGGATTATAATCATTCTTGCGTTTTTAAATTGTATTTCGCTGAAATTATTTAAAGGTAGATCCTTATTTAAAAATATACATTTTTGAAATATAAGGGGTGTTCAAATGAAAGTGATTCGAAGTGTATATCCATGAGATGCGTAGGGTCAGAAATAAGACAGATACAGAAATAGAAACATCAATATTTAATGAATGAAATGCATACAAAGTTTGTTCAAAGAATTCCTCCATGACGTTTGATAGGCGTCTCATTGTTTAAGAAGGTTGCGAATACCTTCCGTGAAGCACAATGTCGGCTGATCATGGAACCTTTACGCCACCGTCGGAGTGAGTGAGTGAATATTAACGTCGCACTGTTCAGCTACACGAGTGCTTTTGGCGACGGACCATGTAATTTTGAACCATGGTCAAGTGACGTGGGCGACATCTGAGCAGAAATTTATCGTGCATCAATTCTAGGATAATGCCATGTAAAGAGCTAGCAAGCTTAATAAACTGAATTCAGTGAGTGAGTGAGTTAATATTAACGTCGCACTGTTCAGCTACACGAGGGCTTTTGGCGACGGACCATGTAATTTTGAACCATGGTCAAGTGACGTGGGCGACACCTGAGCAGAAATTTATCGTGCATCAATTCTAGGATAATGCCATGTAAAGAGCGCGCAAGCTTAATAAATTGAATTCAGTGAGTGAGTGAGTTAATATTAACGTCGCACTGTTCAGCTACACGAGGGCTTTTGGCGACGGACCATGTAATTTTGAACCATGGTCAAGTGACGTGGGCGACACCTGAGCAGAAATTTATCGTGCATCAATTCTAGGATAATGCCATGTAAAGAGCGCGCAAGCTTAATAAATTGAATTCAGTGAGTGAGTGAGTTAATATTAACGTCGCACTGTTCAGCTACACGAGGGCTTTTGGCGACGGACCATGTAATTTTGAACCATGGTCAAGTGACGTGGGCGACACCTGAGCAGAAATTTATCGTGCATCAATTCTAGGATAATGCCATGTAAAGAGCGCGCAAGCTTAATAAATTGAATTCAGTGAGTGAGTGAGTTAATATTAACGTCGCACTGTTCAGCTACACGAGTGCTTTTGGCGACGGACCATGTAATTTTGAACCATGGTCAAGTGACGTGGGCGACACCTGAGCAGAAATTTATCGTGCATCAATTCTAGGATAATGCCATGTAAAGAGCGCGCAAGCTTAATAAATTGAATTCAGTGAGTGAGTGAGTTAATATTAACGTCGCACTGTTCAGCTACACGAGTGCTTTTGGCGACGGACCATGTAATTTTGAACCATGGTCAAGTGACGTGGGCGACACCTGAGCAGAAATTTATCGTGCATCAATTCTAGGATAATGCCATGTAAAGAGCGCGCAAGCTTAATAAATTGAATTCAGTGAGTGAGTGAGTTAATATTAACGTCGCACTGTTCAGCTACACGAGGGCTTTTGGCGACGGACCATGTAATTTTGAACCATGGTCAAGTGACGTGGGCGACACCTGAGCAGAAATTTATCGTGCATCAATTCTAGGATAATGCCATGTAAAGAGCGCGCAAGCTTAATAAATTGAATTCAGTGAGTGAGTGAGTTAATATTAACGTCGCACTGTTCAGCTACACGAGTAATTTTGGGTGACTTTTGGCGACGGACCATGTAATTTTGAACCATGGTCAAGTGACGTGGGCGACACCTGAGCAGAAATTTATCGTGCATCAATTCTAGGATAATGCCATGTAAAGAGCGCGCAAGCTTAATAAATTGAATTCAGTGAGTGAGTGAGTTAATATTAACGTCGCACTGTTCAGCTACACGAGGGCTTTTGGCGACGGACCATGTAATTTGAACCATGGTCAAGTGACGTGGGCGACACCTGAGCAGAAATTTATCGTGCATCAATTCTAGGATAATGCCATGTAAAGAGCGCGCAAGCTTAATAAATTGAATTCAGTGAGTGAGTGAGTTAATATTAACGTCGCACTGTTCAGCTACACGAGGGCTTTTGGCGACGGACCATGTAATTTTGAACCATGGTCAAGTGACGTGGGCGACACCTGAGCAGAAATTTATCGTGCATCAATTCTAGGATAATGCCATGTAAAGAGCGCGCAAGCTTAATAAATTGAATTCAGTGAGTGAGTGAGTTAATATTAACGTCGCACTGTTCAGCTACACGAGGGCTTTTGGCGACGGACCATGTAATTTTGAACCATGGTCAAGTGACGTGGGCGACACCTGAGCAGAAATTTATCGTGCATCAATTCTAGGATAATGCCATGTAAAGAGCGCGCAAGCTTAATAAATTGAATTCAGTGAGTGAGTGAGTTAATATTAACGTCGCACTGTTCAGCTACACGAGTGCTTTTGGCGACGGACCACGTAATTTTGAACCATGGTCAAGTGACGTGGGCGACACCTGAGCAGAAATTTATCGTGCATCAATTCTAGGATAATGCCATGTAAAGAGCGCGCAAGCTTAATAAATTGAATTCAGTGAGTGAGTGAGTTAATATTAACGTCGCACTGTTCAGCTACACGAGGGCTTTTGGCGACGGATCACGTAATTTTGAACCATGGTCAAGTGACGTGGACGACACCTGAGCTGGCACCCCCTCTCCTAACTACCACACCACACCAACGGGAGGACGTTTCAGCTCTCGACAGATTTAACGTGCATCGCTGCTCTACACGGCGGGTCTTTAGTGGTACCGGGATCGAACTCATGACATGCCTGCCATGGTTGGATACCTTAACCACTGGGCTACCGCAGCCCTAAATTGAATTCAGAGTGGAACAATGAATTTGTTTTAAAATTGAAACGAATTTCCCCACAAATAAAAAAAAAGTAGTCAATTAAAAATTAAGCCTTAAGGTATCCGACTATGTTCGAAACCATGATTTCGTAAAAGCGTACAAACGAATATATATTTTTTTTAATATTTGAAGTTTCTTAGATTAGAGTACTCGAATAAAATTGTCTGAAGAATATTATTATAAAGAAAAAATTATTTAAATACAATATTTTGGCTAAAACTGAACTTAGAGAATTACTTATTTTCAAAATATTCTCTCTCTCTTTTTTTAATGTATAAATGCTTTTATAATAATATTTTGCTTATATATAGCCAAAACATCTCCAGAAAGCCCGAAGTAGGATTTTTGAAAAATTTATAGTATTTCAAGATTTACTTCTCTCCAATTGAAATAATGACCGGTGTTTTTTGGTTAAAATTTTTCCACTCTGATGTATTAAACTATGGATAAAATCCACTTCTAGGATATAAATTTCAAAAATCTTAATTCTTGCTTTGTACAGAGGTCTGAGCCATATTTACGTAAAATATTATTGTAACAGAAGTATTTTCCATAAAAGGAGAATGTTTTGAAAAAAGCCATGTTAGTTTTTTTGCCAAAATATTGCATTTAAATAGCTTTTGTTGCAATAATATTCTTAAAAGAATTTTATATGTGTTTTCTAATCCAATTGACACTAAATATTAAAAAAATAGTCGTTTGTACTCTTTTGTAAAACAACGGTTTCGAACGCGTAGTCGGATACCTTAACGATCAAATTAAAAACAAACTTTAGGGGGCACCCGGGTTTGAACCGGGGACCTCTCGATCTGCAGTCGAATGCTCTACCACTGAGCTATACCCCCGTCGCTGTGTAATCCGCTAAAGAAGTGAGCTTTGATAAACTTATCTTCAATTCTCTGTAGGAAGCTTTTTATTTTTATTGATTAAGAATGTATATATAATTTTTTTTAAATCTTGTAAGTATAATTACTGAAAACACAAAAATATATGCTAAGTTATACGAAGAACGAGTAAGATAAGAAACGAAATAATTTTTTTTTATCAATAAATATTTTCCCTTCCGAAATCAGGAAAAAAAATTTTCTTTTGATAGTAATGAGATAATTTTAAAGTCAAAAGTATAAAAACAATTTTCGATAAATGTAGAATTCTTTATTATACCCAATTTATTGTTTTATGCATTTATTTATTGTTATATCCAATTTATTATTTGTGGGAGAACAAAGCAAATAGAATTAAATTTTAGAATTTTATTTTTCGTTTATTAATTCTGATGTTCTGCTTGTAAAATGTGACATATTGATTTCCCGTTTCAAAACTTTAAAATGTTTAAGTGAAATTATCATTTGCATTGAAATATTGTATCACTATTTTCTATAAATATTGTATTGAATAATATTTAGAGCAGAACCTTCTTTTGATAAGGGAAGAAAACAAAATGAATAAAACTATTGAAATTTCTTGGGAAAAGATGTATTTTAATTGCAAGAATATATTTGATGAAGTTTGGAATTAAGTTCCCGAAATTAAAACTATAAATTTCTCTGCACATGTTCAATTACAATCTTGTTTGTTACATCTTTGTTAAACATGATTTAATTCTGCTGTCGTCGGAAAATACAAAATTATAAATAATTATTAATACACTTTCAAAGCAAAATGTTATCTTTCTCTGACTCTTTCGATGTAGTTTTAGAAAATAATTCCTGATTAGTATATATTCGCTGATTTTTGCGCTGATTAAATTAATTGTAATAAACAGTGAAAATCATTTAACTCGAAACTGAAGGGATTGAAATATTTTCTCTTGTTAAAAGAATTCCGTGTTAAAAGATATTGCAAAAAAAACCAACACACCATATATTCAACAAAATTAAGTATATTAAAGTACATTTTATTAACATAGATATGTAAAGGGTGTTTTTTTTAGAGGTATAGAACTTTAAATTGCAATAAAACAACGATGTATTATTCGATTGACATGAATTTTTTTTTTATTCGAAAGATAATCTTGTGGCATTACATTTTAAGTATGATTTCTGGCATATGACTGCCACGGCTGGCTCGGATGTAGTCCAATCTGGACGTCCAATTTTCGATGACTTTTTCTAACATTTGTGGCCGTATATCGGCAATAACACGGCGAATGTTGTCTTCCAAATGGTCAAGCGTTTGTGGCTTATCCGCATAGACCAATGACTTTACATAGCCCCACAGAAAATAGTCTAGCGGTGTTAAATCACAAGATCTTGGAGGCCAATTCACAGGTCCAAAACGTGAAATTAGGCGGTCACCAAACGTGTCTTTCAATAAATCGATTGTGGCACGAGCTGTGTGACATGTTGCGCCGTCTTGTTGGAACCACAGCTCCTGGACATCATGATTGTTCAATTGAGGAATGAAAAAGTTAGTAATCATGGCTCTATACCGATCACCATTGACTGTAACGTTGTGGCCTTCATCGTTTTTGAAGAAGGATTCCACCAGCCCATAAAGCGCACCAAACAGTCAGTTTTTCTGGATGTAACGGTGTTTCGACATACACTTGTGGATTAGCTTCACTCCAAATGCGGCAGTTTTGTTTGTTGACGTAGCCATTCAACCAGAAGTGCGCTTCATCGCTAAACAAAATTCGCTTATGAAAATCGACCATTATTTTCGAAATAAAATTGCACAATTTGAAAGCGTTGTTCAGGCGTGAGTCTATTCATGATGAATTGCCAAACCAAACTGAGAATAAATTACTTGACAGCTGTTAAATCGGTCGCCATCTTGGAAAGTAATGCCAACTTAAACTTCTATACCTGGAAAAAAAACACTCTGTATATATCCAAGTACTTAAGGCTGTTTTCGCCGTATGCACAAGAGGGTGAGCACATTTTCAGACAGAATAAATGCCTCAATTTTTATAAAGATTGGGGACATTGTAAGTCATGCATTTTTTTATACTGTAGTGTTTTTAAAATTTCAAAATATTTGATAAATAATTCGTTTTTACACAAGCTTTTATTTAACTTGCAATGTAAAATGTTCGGGTGGAATCTTGCAACTCAATTTTAAAGATCATTTCTGCAACCGATTAAGCTGAAATTTTGTATACACGTTTAGTTTGGATGAAATGCATGTTTTGACCATTTATATTCCGATATCGCAATTAGTTAAAAAGATATTAATTAAAGTAACTTGTTGGGGTGGAATCTTACAGCTCAATTTTGAATTTCATGTCTTCCTCCGTTTGAGCTGAAATTTTGTATACTCGTTTAGTTTGGATGACAATGCATGTTTTGACCATTTATATTCCGATATCACAATTAGTTAAATAGATATTGATTAAAGTAGTTTGTTCGGGTGGAATCTTGCAACTCAATTTTGAAGCTGATGTCTTCAACCGATTGAGCAGAAATTTTGTATAGACGTTTAGTTTGGATGACAATGCAAGTTTTGATTATTTATTTTCCAATATCGCAATTAGTTAAAAAAATATTAATTAATAAATTAAAAGAAAAAAATCTTTTTTAAAAAAAGCTTTTATTTAAATGCTATAAAAAGAATGAAATAAACATTTCTTTTAAAAAAATTTTTGCAATCAACTTATAACGTCATTACACAATTTATGATATAAAAGCTTGTCGCAAGATTTAGCTGCGCAGATAAACAAGTAAATTAAATAAGTTGAAAAGAAATGTTTATTTTGATCTTTTTAGAGTATTTAAATAAAAGCTTGATTTTAAAAAGATTATTTTTATTTTTATTTGCTATCAACTTATAACGTCATTACACAATTTATGATATAAAAGCTTGTCGCGAGATTTAGGTACACGTATTTACTTCGTTTAAAATTTTTAAAAAATTAAAATTAATCAGATCAAGTTATTTAATTTGGTTGTTTATCTACGCAGGCAAATCTCGCGACAAGCTTTTATATCATAAATTGTGTAATGACGTCATAAGTTGATAGCAAAAAAACGTTTAAAGAAATGTTTATTTTATTCTTTTTAAAGCATTTAAATCAAGGTTGTTTTTGAAAAGTTTTTTTTTTACTTTTAAAATATTCTTTTTAACATGTAAAGGGATTGCTCATTTAACATTACGGTATAGGAGAAAAAATGCGAAACACATTTTATGAAAGAAAAAATGTTTCATCGCAGATAAAAATGAGTAGTATGATAGAATATGTGATTTCCTCCCTGATAGTAAGGCCAAAATATATTATTAATGTTTGAGTACTTTTATAAAGGGTGTTTTTTTAGAGGTATAGAACTTTAAATTGCAATAAAACAACGATGTATTATTCGATTGACATGAATTTTTTTTTATTCGAAAGATAATCTTGTGGCATTACATTTTAAGTATGATTTCTGGCATATGACTGCCACGGCTGGCTCGGATGTAGTCCAATCTGGACGTCCAATTTTCGATGACTTTTTCTAACATTTGTGGCCGTATATCGGCAATAGCACGGCGAATGTTGTCTTCCAAATGGTCAAGCGTTTGTGGCTTATCCGCATAGACCAATGACTTTACATAGCCCCACAGAAAATAGTCTAGCGGTGTTAAATCACAAGATCTTGGAGGCCAATTCACAGGTCCAAAACGTGAAATTAGGCGGTCACCAAAGTGTCTTTCAATAAATCGATTGTGGCACGAGCTGTGTGACATGTTGCGCCGTCTTGTTGGAGCCACAGCTCCTGCACATCATGATTGTTCAATTCAGGAATGAAAAAGTTAGTTATCATGGCTGTATACCGATCACCATAGACTGTAACGTTGTGGCCTTGATCGTTTTTGAAGAAGAATTCCATCAGCCCATAAAGCGCACCAAACAGTCAGTTTTTCTGGATGTAACGCTGTTTCGACATACACTTGTGGATTAGCTTCACTCCAAATGCGGCAGTTTTGTTTGTTGACGTAGCCATTCAACCAGAAGTGCGCTTCATCGCTAAACAAAATTCGCTTATGAAAATCGGGAACAACGGCAATCTCGTTTTGGGCAAATTCGACGAATCTACGCCTTGCTTGATGATCGTTTTGATGAATTGCCAAACCAAACTGAGAATAAATCACTTGGCAGCTGTTAAATCGGTCGCCATCTTGGAAAGTAATGCCAACTTAAACTTCTATACCTGGAAAAAAACACTCTTTATCTGAAAAAAATATTCTGAATTCAGGTCCTATTCTTTAACATTAGCCGAAAACAGCCTTAATAAAAATCATTGAAACAAAACCATTTACAAAAACTTAATGAAATTTAATACAAAATTTAACAATACCAAAATCTTTAGACATTTCCGTTTTCTTCTTCCGTTTTTGATCAACAGCCTTAATAACCTCCTTCTTCATTTTAAGCGAAATAGAGTGTCACTGGTTCGAGTCCTGGTGCCACTTGTCCTCCTCTGTGAAGAGAGGGTCGATACACGCGTTAAATTTGTGGAGGCTCAATTTACTCCCATATGTGTAATGCATTGGTTTTCAAACTTTTTCAAATCACGGAACTCCTAGAACTTGAAGGTACTTTCATGGAACCCCTAGAACTAGAAAGTGTTTTTGTGGAACCCTATTCCATACACATACTTCGAAGAATGTATCTCAAAACAATATTTAAAGTAGATTAACATGTTACAGGCACTTTATGTAAAGGCAATTTAAAAAAAAGTATTGCATTTATTATATAAAAATTCTAAACTAATTTTTTAATATAATTTACTCATTAATAATATTAATTTGTGATTCAAGTGTCACCTACGCATGCATTATATTTAGTAACTGGGGTATATTATAGTATTCTTTACCCAAACTGTTGAAGTCTAAGTCTGTTGAGCTTAAATGCAATCGCATTAATATTCTGAGTTTAATTTGTTTTTATACTTTGTTTTTGTGGCCATTCACGTTGAGAAATATTTTTCTCACTTATACATATTGTTCTGAATGGCAATAAAATGTTTTTAGCTGTGTGAGAAATACTGTGTATTTTGCATGAATTTGCAACTTAAAATGTAGAGAGAGAGAAGCTGTTCTTGTCTAAATTTAAATTTTAACATCGAAGCTGTTGATATGTTGCTCCCTTTCCTTCATTATACGTTTTGTATTCCACAAATGTAAAAAGGCGTATTTTCCATTAGAAAACTATTTAGTTTTGCAAGACATTGTGCTAACTAACGAGTATAAAATTATCTCGATGAAACCCGAGATAGTAAACAATAGAATATTCACAATCTATTAAGAAGTCTCAATATTTATGCATTTATTTATGCCAAGTCTTTTTTTTAATTTTTAAACATACAATGAATAATTCAGTTTTCGTTTTAACATACAAAGGGATAGCTTATTTAGCAGTACGATATACGGCAGGAGTGGCGAACCTTCGTGGGCCAACATACCATTTTTTCTAAAGAATTGTTTAAGGAGGTATAGACGTGCCGTCCAATAATTTTGACGTGATTATTGGAAAAATAATAAAACTAAATACTAATAAAAAACTCAAAACTCTGAATTTACTACCAAAAAAATACATTTTGCTCTGTATAGTAGTAAATTTTTTATTTATATGTGTAATTCAAATTATATAAAGTAACATTAGTGTGTCTTCGGTTGTTGCAGATTAGACGACATATAAAATATTAGGAATGTAAGATGTTACTTTTAGCAGAATGCATGCTGAATTGGAATAAATTCAGTTTATCAAATGAAGTCACATCAGGGTACATAATAAACTTGAGCGTTTTCGATGTTTGAGAAAATTTTACTGAAAATTCCTTGATTGAATAATCGGCCGCCACCCTACGAACAATCACTCTCGTTTGTTCGTAATACTTCTTAGAAGGAAACTGTTTTGATCGGTGGCGTGCCATTGGTTCTCCATCTCTGGTATAGGAGAACAAAAAAACGTAAAATATATTTTTTTACCAGTCAATGCTTTATACAAGGGTGAGGTTTTGGTGTGGGGGGGGTTAAACCTCTCCCCTATATCAAGAGATTTTAATTTTTAACTTGAAAATTACGTCTTGGTGCTATCGTCAAGATTTTTTTTCAATTCCTACTATTAGCTCACGCTCTTTATATATTTATTTATATATCTTGGTGAAATTTTCAATCGCTAATAAAATACATTTTAAAGCGCTCAATCGAGCTGAAATTTTATATACATAATTATTTTGGATGACAATACAGTAATTTAATAATAATTAATAAAAATTAATTGATTAAAATTAATTATTTAAAGAATTACAAATACAGCCCCGTTGGCATTATTTTTGGCGACTTGTGTCAAAACTTGAAAAATGTTTTTTTTTTCCTCACGTTTTAAAGCATTCAGTGGAACTGAAATTTTGTATACACGATTGTTTTGGATGACAATACGATACTTTAATGAAAATTAATAAAAATGAATTACCAATTAATTTTGTGATTCTGTGATATGTATATACATATTTATATTAATTGTAACTATTTAATAAAAAGTAGCTAAAATAAAATTTTTTTGTTGATCTAAGTAGGAATTGACTTAAAATTTTTTTTTATATTATTTGTATCTCAGAGTATAATTAGTAATTTAAAAAAATATGGCGGAAGAAAATTTCCGCGGCACAGTGGTTGAGAATCACTATTCTAGTAGACACAAAAACCAGAATATAATATTGATGTTGGCGTACTTTAATATCTGGAAATATATTCCAGATTTGAGTCTTATTCTTTAACAATACCAAAAACCAGCCATGCAAAAGATAAGAAATTGAATATTTGTCGCAAAATTGGAGCGAACGCAACTAATTCTCAGAAATCTGTGCAAAATGTTTTCATGAATTGGTAGAAAAGACAGAAAAGACGAATTTGCTGTCCTACTTTATATATCATCCTATCAATTTCATATACATAATTTCACCTTCATTCTAGGTAATGGAGAATATTTTGCATACTAATTTTAAAATTCTTTATTTTTAAATATATTTAGATTGGAAGATTAAGAAGCTCTGTCATTTCTACAAATGCGTAACAGATTTATCAGATCAAATTATGTCAAAGCTCTTATTGCGTGCACAAAATAGAATATTGCGACTCTCTAAAAATTTAATTACAGTTAATATTCAAATACTATTACTTCTCAGAAAGTCAAAAAGGAGAATATAAATACAGGAATTCATTTCGAAGGTCGCATGTTCCTTATCTATGATGAAGAATATGAGAAGGTCACGTTCCGAGAAATTTTATTTAATTTCGATTGCGATGTATCTCACGATAAATTTTAAATTGTGCATTGCATTGAAATAAGTTTCGCAAAACTTAATTTAAAGTTCCGAATATTTCATTTCTTATCAACTTCTGTGACAGTAACGTTAGTCAAACAAGGAAATTTATGTATATTCTGCTCACATTATAAATCTATAATCAGCGCGAAAATATTTAAACCGTATTTTAAATGTAGGTGACATCGGCGTGGATATGATTTATTGAAGCTTTGATTGTGTAGATAAGTAACTTTATACTTCGTGAAAAAAATATAAAATGTATGAAAATATGTTACGGGAAATGGAGGATAAAAATAATAAATAAATTTGTGTGGAATATATCAAAATTAATTCAAAAGACGGCTCATGCTTTCTTGGAATAGATTATAAGCCTAACCTTCCTATGAAATTTCAATTATGTAATACAACTTTACAGCTTCGTGTATATAATACAGAATCGGGATGTAATTGTTTAATTGATTAACTTCGCGCTTTGAAGCTACGCTTGAGTTGTAATAAAATAAAGATGCGTGAGATCCATTTTTATTTTTATTACGTTTTTTTGTGTGATTTTATTATGTCTTATCGATTTTGTTTTTTTCAACTTTAGCTACGGTTATGTTTCAGATATTTTGTAAATATATTACTAACAGGGATGTCTTAAGACTTCTTGAGGCCCTGGGCTCCTTCGCAGAGGTAGGCTTTTATCAGGGGCATAGCTACCACCATATCAATGATACGGAGCCCCCAAGATACAGGGGCCCCAACATGTGTAACTACAGTCTCACTAACTGGGCTCCCATATCTAAAAAAAGGCCTCGAAGGAATTTTGATACAGGGCCCCTCAGAGCTAGCTACGCCAATGGCCCTTACACAAATGTAGACCCCACCTACGATCTTTAAAAGTAGACGGTACATAGCATACGTTATTTAACACTCGTACAAACAATAACCCGAAACAAATAAATGCGCATGATTTACAATCGCACAAACCGGCACGACCGACTGCTGTCTTTTAACTGAATGAGTAATGATGGTGTACGGTGGTAGTCCAATGCCTCTACATGGATGACGGTTATCACATGTGGCCATTTGACAAATTGTCCAATATTCCCAGTTTTTCGGAGAATACAACCGGAAAAAACATTTGACAGTTGAAGTTATTCAAATCATGATGTTATTAAGGTCTAGTCATAAACGAGATGAAGCCTCCATCGGGATCGAGTCCCTGGGACCGGGCCCAGTTGGCCCATACCTTAACACGCGTCCCTGATTACTAACAAGCCAAAGAACTCGTTCTTAACACGGGTTAATTTTTTAAACATAAAGAATATTATTCTTGATATAATAGCTGAATTGTAAGGTGTGTAGAACCCGGTATAAAACAATATATAAAAAATGTTAAATGATATTTTAATGAATGCATTTATTATTTATCTGTAACACCCTTTAAGCCCTCGCAACTCCTCTTGGGAAAGGCCGATTTTTTCAAACACCCTTTTGCGGCGGATCTCGCACCAGAAAAAAAAACACGCCTACAAAATTTCACGTCTGCATGCCTAATAATTAAAAAACAGGAATATTTATCTATAACACACCTGAAGCCTTTGCAAACCCCCTTTTCGTAACAGATCTCTACTACGTGAAAGGAATGCACCAGCTAAATTTCAAGTCTGTAGATCTAATAGTTACAAAAGGGGAATATTTGTCTATAAAATCCCTTAAGCCCTCTCAACGACCTTTTGGGTCGATTCTCAAAAACTTTTTGTGGTGGATCTCTACCCCATGAAACAAACGGGCCTACCAAATTTCTAGCATGTTGATCTAATAGTTCAAACACGGGAATATTTATATATAACGCCCCTTAAGCCCTTGCAACGTCCCCTGGTTCTTGCGCCATAAAACACCACACTCACTCACTCACTTGTGGATCGATTTTCGCACCCCCTCCCCTTTTGTTACGGATCTCTATTCCACGAAAGGAGCGAGACTACAAAATTTCAAGTCTGTAGGCCTAATAGTTCAAAAACGGGAATATTTATCTATTAAACCCCTTAAGCCCCAGTAATGCCCCTTGGGACTCGATTCAAGTAAAAACGGGATTTTTCTTCATGGATGGGGGATAGAGGGCTACCATACCATTTAAATCCCTTAATCGTTGAGGGATTCATTTCTGAGTTTTAGCCGCATTGTACGTTTTCTTTTATTATACATATTGATAAAGATGAACTGTATCGTTTTACAATTTAAAATTAAATCAGATGAAAATGAAGATTAAAAATGAAGTGAAGTGAGCTGAGTTTAGGCCGCGTGTGCTGTTCATTTACTATCTCAACTATTGAATAGAACATTTAGAACGCAACAAGTTTAGAGTTAGATTTAGAAGTCGATTAGTTGTATCTTCTCTTCCAACCTAGTCATATTTAGATGCCTTCTTACCCACTCATATTAAGGTTTACTTTTGACGTATCTCGCAAACCAAAAAACCGCATTATAATCGAGTTCTTTTTTTAATATTAACAGCTATTCGACTCTTGTTTTGTTTTTATGGGTCTGGTTTCATTCAGGAACTTGGAAATTAACAGAATAATTTCTGGCTAAAATTTCAAAAAAATAAACTCCTAAACTCTTTTTTATGTAGAGAAGCGCCATATTACGTGTAAGCTAATATTGTTATATTTGTTTAATGAATGTAAATAATGTTTTTTTTATAATTATAAAGTATATTTGTCCTACTATAAAACTGAAAACGATACATGAAGATTAAAATTTAGTGGAAATTAACATTATGTCATAGATTATGGAACCAATTCATTAACACTTGAATGTAATTTATCAAATGTATGAAACTCTTTGAGTTATTATGATCACATATACACTGCTGGACAATTGCTAAGGACCGATAACACTATCATCCATAGCAACCACAAAATGAAAGGAAGCAAAATGTGGAAAATTAGAATAAGTGCGGGATATTAGTAAGAAGAAGCATGAGTATGCAAATTTTTTTCCCACGTCTGTTCATCACGTGATAGCGTTCATAAGAGCTTTAAAGGTTTTGACGCGTGTGGACAGCTGTTGTTTCAAGTCAAAGTTTTACAGGAAAGATTTAATAGACCAACTTAAAATTTTTGGCATGTCTTCCCGACATCACATAGATGATTTTATGCGTGGCCGAATTATTGGAAAGATCGAAGAAGGGCGAAAAATAACAGATGTTGCCAGGGAGTTCGACATCGCTCACAGCGTTGTTTCACGGCTGTGGAAGTCATTTAAAACTACTGGAATGTGTAGTAGACGGCACGGGGGAGGTCGTGTTAGAAGTACGACGGCTGCAGAAGACAGATATATCGTCCTATCAGCAAAAAGGAACAGGCGCACCACAGCTCAGCAGGTGGCAAATCAGTTTCTTGCTGCCTCAGGAAAGCAGATCTCCCGAAAAACTGTTGCCAGACGTTTGAGGGGAGGAGGACTATACGCACGCAGACCTGTTGTGTGTGTCCCATTGACCAGACAGCACCGTACTGCCCGTTTGCAATGGTGTCGTGAGCATCACAATTGGACTGAACAGAACTGGGCATGCGTACTATTCTGAGATGAGAGTAGGTTCAGTCTGTCATCGGATTGTAGACGCCAACTGATCTGGCGCGAGAGTGGTACTGCTTATCGTCCAGAAAATATCCAGGAAAAGGACCGATATCCGACATGCAGTATCATGGTGTGGGCCGGCATCATGATCAATGGCAGCATGCGCCTACATGTGGTTGCGAATGGGACTATGACGGGCCAACGATACATTGATGAAGTTCTACTTCCTCATGTTCGTCTTTTCCGTGGTGCTGTCGGTGTCAAATTTGTTTTTATAGACGACAACGCAACATGTCATCGAACACTCGCTGTTCAGGATTGTCTAGACAGCGAAGGTATTCAACGTCTCGTATGGCCAGGGCGTTCTCCAGATCTAAACCCCATTGAAAATGTGTGGGATGCTTTGGGGAGGCAAGTTGCTAGTCGAAACTATCCTCCGACAAACAAGAACACCCTCTTCCGTGCACTCACAGAGTAATGGGATAAATTGCCTCAACAGCTGCTGGATAATGTTGTGTAAAGTATGGTACGACGTGTGGAATGTTGCATCACACTCCACGGTGGACATATCCCGTACTGATACCCTTTCTTTAAGGTGCCTGCTGACTTTTAGATGCATTGTTCCATTTCTCCGTACGCAGATCAAATGAACATTTTTTTTTCTTTCAGATGTTTCACAGCTTTTGTACTTTCCAGATCAATAAATATTCTTTATTCTAATGTCTGAACAGTGTGGCAATTATATTTTATCCTACTAGGCCTCATGTCTCGCTTAATGTTATGCTACATAGCAATTTGTGATCCGTCCTTAGCAATTGTCCAGCAGTGTATATTGTTCTGAAATGAGATTTGTTGATTTTTTTTATGTTGCTTTCGTACATAGATGTTTCTTTATTTTACTTTTTTTTATTATTTGCGCTTAAATTCCCTTAAGGTATCCGACTACGTTCGGAACCGTGATTTTAAAAAAGCGCATAAATGGATAATTTTCATGACATTTAGTGTTACTCAGATTAGGATGCATGCATAAAATTGTTTAAAGGTCATTTTGACAAAAAAAATTTATTTAAATACAATATTTTGACAAAAAATTAACTTAGATAATCTTGTTTCCAAATGTTCTCCTTTTGTGAAAAATGGTTCAATTCTAATAATATTTTGCCTGTACATAGCTCAGACCTCTCTACGGAGGTTCAACTAGAATTTTTGAAAAATTCACATTATTTTCAGAGTTACCACCCATTGAAATAATTATTCGCGTTTTTTTTCTTAAAATTGCTCCCCTCTGTTGTCGTAAAATATGAAGAAACCCACTTCCAAGTTATATATTTCAAAAATCGTAGTTGAGCCTCTGTACAGAGGTCTGAGCTATATATAGGCAAAATATTGTTATAATAGAACCATTTTTCACAAAAGGAGAACATTTGGAAAAAAGATCATTCTAAGTTAATTTTTTGCCAAAATATTGTACTTAAATACTTTTTTTTTTCAAAATGTCCTTAAAACAATTTTATGCATATATTCTAATCTAAGTGACACTAAATATCATGAAAATTATCCATTTGTGCGCTTTTGAAAATCACGGTTCCAAACGTAGTCGGATACCTTAAATGACTCTATAAGAAGGTGATATGATTAAAAAGAAAATCCTATACTAATATTTCTACTTTTCTATCACCCTGACAGTTCGAATTTTAAAATTCTTGAAGTTGATTTTGCTTACACAACTCGTTTCTTAACAACGTGATTACTTGTCAAGTAATATATTTATTTATTTTACTTTTTTTAAGAGCACAAATCTCAATCATTACATAGGAGCTCAGTTTCTCTCGTTACGGTTATCAATAAAACAAAACAGATACTTGAATTTCAAAGGAAATGTTAATTTAAACAAAGCGGAAAATACTAAAGCTGTATATTAACTCTGAGAAATTTTTCAGGTAGATAAATGATTCAATATTAATAGCATATTCTGACCTAAGAATCGAACAAAGCGGGCTTTTAATATGTACAGTGAGATACATTTAATGCGAAAACGCTTAAAATATCCGACTAATTTCGGAACTGTGATTTTAAAAAAGCGCATAAATTGATAATTTTCATGATATTTAGTGTCATTTAGATTAGCATACATGTTTAAAATTGTTTTACAGACATTTTGACAAAAAAAAATACTTAAATTCAATATTTCGGCAAAAAATTAACTTAGAATAACCTTTTTTCAAAATGTTCTCCTTTTGTGAAAAATGCTTCTATTATAATAATATTTTGCCTGTATATAGCTCAAACCTCTGTACAGAAGTTCAAGTATGATTTTTGAAAAATTCACATTATTTTCAGAGTTACAACCCATTGAAATAATTATTGGCGTTTTTTTTTCTTAAAATTCCTCCCCTCTGTTGTCGTAAAACATGGATAAATCCACTTCTAAGTTATATATTTCAAAAATTCTAGTTGAGCCTCTGTACAGAGGTCTGAGCTATAGACAGGCAAAATATTACTATAATAGAAGCATTTTTCACAAAAGGAGAATGTTTTGAAAATGGGTCATTTTATGTCCATTTTTTGTCTAAATATTGTACTTAAATAATTTTTTATTGTAATACTATTCTTAAAACAATTTTATATACATTTTCTAATCTAAGTGACACTAAATATCATAAATATTATCCATTTACACGCTTTTGCAAAATCACGGTTCCGAACGTAGTCGGATTCCTAAAGACGAAATATCGGTTAACACTAAATAATACAACTATCCCGACAAACTACTATGCTTTCTAATGCATTTTTTCTCTCTTAACATAAAACTAAAATCGCTTAACACGAAATGATTTCTCTTCCGGAGAAGGAAGATTTTGAAACTGAGCCGACACTTGATGAAATTTTTGAGAAAGTTTCTGTATTATTGTACTGTCCTACTGTATCATGGGAAGAATTCGCTGCGGTAGATGATGGTAATGTGTGTACAGTCCCCAATTATGGCAGACAAAGACATCTTGGAATTCTATCAAAGCTCAAAACATATCACTGATGTGGATTCCGATGACGAAGATGAAATGAATTATACAGCTCCTGTTCCTACGTCATCCGAAATGAGGCCCATCATAAAAACTATGCACCGTTATTTAGACGCACATTTCAATGGGGAAATGAATAAAAAAAGAAACGAGTCTTACAGTAGTCGCATGTGATATCTAACATCTGACATGTTATCGTGGTAAATACGCAATATTAACTTTTTACCTGAAAAAAATATGAATCGGGTATGATTGGAAATAATTTTCTATCGAATAATTATATCTTTAATGAAAATTGTATTTAATTAACAAAAGGAGTAATGCAATGTTTTATCAAAAATAATTACTCTTGTTCAATTTGGGGAAGAGCGGAGACAATAGACTTATGATAATTAAAATAGGACACATATACTTGTGATTTCAAAGTATTTAAAAGCCGTTGAGAAAAAGAGTGTCATTAACAGTACCACTGTTAGCAGTCGAAACATTCTAATTTGTGTTCATTTCGAACTTGAGTTCATCATTCAAAAAAGCTATGAGTGGCTCAACTTTTGGCAAACTAAAGTTAAAATCACCACTCAAAATCAGGGGAAGCGAGTGATAATTTTTTTAAAAGAGCAGAACTACCTTCGTTATATGGTTGTTGTTATTGTCGTGTGTTTATTACTGGGATACATACGAAAGACGTGAGATAGAAGAACAGATAACATATAACACAACCACAGAAGAATACAGATTTTATTACAAACGATGATCCCAGCATATAACAAGAAGAGGTGCGCTGCTGTTCCTTTCGAGACGGGAATCCATTTCAGGCGAAAGACCGACTTCTTTCCCGAAGAAGATACAACCACGTCTTACTCGGGATTCGAACCGGAACCCACTCGGTTACAAACCGAGGGTCATAGCCACCACACTGGCTGGGCGACTTCGTTATATGGTAAAAGTACAAAATGCAGGAAATCTTTAATTTTTTTTTTTTTTTTTTTTTTTTTTTTTACCGTTTGATTCGAAGAAATGTGTACGACCACTGAAATCACTGTTTGTCCATTTTCAAATAAGCATTCTGCCGCACTTATGTCCCCCAATATCGTGACTAACGGATTTAGAGTCAAACGCTCGAGTGCTTGATGACTACTAGAGTTGGACCCCCAAGCGAGGGTAGCAAAAAGACACAGTCACACACTCTCATTGGTCAAATCAAGTAGCGCTCGCTTACGTCACATCCTGTTACACACATCCGTCCCTTTTCACGAAATCACTCCCAACAAATATCCAGCAACCGAGAGGAAAGATGTTACACATCAAAAATGGGCGACATCAAAGAATTTGTTGTCAATTTGATACTGAAAAAAACAATACAAAGAAAAATACCAGATTATTTTCCAAAAGCTCAATAAATGTTTCGTTTTTCAAAAAACTTGAGAAAATTTTATATTAGATTTCATTAAGTTCTTGTGAATGTTTTTGTTTCATTGATTTTTGTTAAATGCAAGCATATATACATATCTATGTAAATAAGTGTGTACTCTAAAAAACTGAATTTAATTTTGTTGAATATGTGGGGGGAGGGGGTGCAATATCTTTTAACACGAAAAGATATTTCATTCCCTTCAGTTTCATGTTAAACGATTTTCATTGCATTACTCATTTCGATTTTAATCAAATATTTACATGCACTCCATATTCCACAGTAATCTTTTATAATTTAGAAACAGGAAGTTTGATATTTTTGACGAATTTTGAGCTTTATCTTTAAGGATGGATGAACTTTACCTTTGACAACAGAATTTAAGTGACGAGTAATTAATTAGTATTGTTTCTCGTACGTTTAGTTTAATGTTTTTATCCTTTTCTAAAATAATTAAGTGTAAATACAGTTACCTAAAAACAAGAACTGTTAATTTTTCATCATTTTTTACAGTGACTTATGTAAATAGCCCTCGTGCAGCTTTATATAGTGCGCGTTAATATAACTCGCACTCTCACTCACTCGAATTAAGTATGAACATTTTTTTCCCGTCATCTTACACGGTTTTTGGACAACGTGGAGCTCATTCCCTTTATGTATTACAAAAATCGTATCCTTTTTTTGATGATTTTTCGGAGCATATAAAAAAAATTGTTAATTGTACATCAATTGTTTACTGTTTTAATTACCGTAAAATTTTACGTATAACGCGTACTTTTAACACAAAAAGTAGCATCGAAATTTACGGGTACACGTTATTCTCTGGGTATAAAAAAGCTTCAAAAATAAAAATAAAAAGATACACAAATAAAAAACTGAGACTTCTACAAAAAAATATCGGAATATTGTTTATTTAAATAAATATCACATTCCTTCTAAACTTTAAGAGTTGCAGTTCTATAGAAGTATACTATTTTTTTCAATATTGTCTGGGATAATACCTGGAATAAATTACTTCAAAACACAAGGGTACACATACATTTCAGGTTTCTTCGTAAGAAATGGGGTAAGCGTTATACGGTTATACCTAAAAATTAAAAATTGCAGCTAGAAAGTATAGATGTGCGTTCTACGCAGTATTTTACGGCTTAAAATAAATCAATAATACTGTGTTTTATAAATTAACAATACTGAAGTTTAAAATTATCAAAGCTATTAAACGTTCTCTAGAAAGAACCGAAATATTTTTTCTTGTAACCAATAGATATAAAACGAAATTTATATTTACTTCATTTTAAGTATTTCAAATATTACACAATCCTTTACACTGAGGAAATAAATTATTTAATATAAAATTAAAGAATTTTTTCTAAACAATGTTTTTTTCAAACGCCTATATAGGTTAAGTATAAATCGCCTTAATAAAAAGATTACTTCCTTTATCTCAAAGAAATAAAAAGACATAATAAGCACTTTTGAAAATAACCAATTGCGTAATTGTTAAAATTGCTACCTCATGCTCAAGCGAAAAAAAAGTGTTACTGATTATGGGTATTATTTGAAAGGATGTTTAATGTATCTATTTATACTGGTGATAACAAAAAAATGTTATAAGTATAACGTTTAAAAAAAATGCTACAATTAACTTATAAAATGCCCTATTTATGCGTTAAAACTTATGTAGAAGTTTTTCAGAATGATATAGAAATAAAATTATACATAAGAAATATTTGTAAATAATTCTACGTTAAATTATCAATTCTCTTCCATCCCAATACATTAAAGTACTTTTGAAAAGATTCTTCAAGGATAACAAACATAAGAAAAATTGTTTATAGTAGGCAGTGGTGCACACAGGAATTTTATAAGGAGGTGGGGGGGATTCAAGGTCGAAAGTTCACCCCATGCTCCAATACGAAACCAACGTATTCTTTTGATTTTGTCTATTTTCGGGACCAAAAAACAGTAACAAAATAATTATTGAATACATGATACTTAATAAAGTTAATTATTAATAACAAATGCGTAATTAAATTTTACGTACTATATACATAGGATTATAATCATTCGGGGAAAAAATCACGGGCTTTGGAGGGGTCTGGACCGGGGACCCTCTCCTCTTGTGTGTGCCACTGAAAGCAGGGGTTGGCAACTTATGGCACGCGTGTCACATGGCGCGTGCGGTACAATGCTTAGTAGCTCTCTGTACTACTCGACAAATTTGTCAATTTTTTAGTGGATGGAAGTTGATAAATTTCTAATGAACTGTATTTGACAAACATCTTCAGAGTTATGGACATTTACGAAAAAATCTGAAAGATAACTCAAAAGATAAACTTGCAGCTATTTTTATAAATTATTGAATGTCATTTCTGGAGAGATTTGATTGTTTGAAGAGAGAAAATTGCATGTGTGCACTCTGCTTTCCGTATTTGGTTCTAAGTAAAAAATTCTTTCCTCGTAAGAAAAATATTTCGAATTTTTCGAAATTATTTCGAATGCTCAGAATTGTGTCCAATCGAAAGTCACAAATTATGCTCCTGATTTTGTGATATGAAAGTACTAGGTTCGCACTAAAATTTTTATTTAACTATAATGAAGGGAAATACTTGTATTTTATGTTGTCTATTTCTTATTTTAATAAATATGGTTAAAAATGCGTAATCTGTGTGCAAATTAAATTTTTTTAAATTTTTGATGAAGAAATAATTATATTTTATGCTGTTTATTTTTATGTAAGATACATCTTTAAACAATGCAAAATTAATACATAATAGGCCAGTAAATCCATATGATCGACCCGCTTTTCGTAAGAATCGAATGGACTAAATTCATGATGGTCACATGATAAAGGGAACCACGCGTTTCCCATTGATTAAAAACTGACATACTAGTTGTTCAACTTGTAAAGTTTAAATAACATTCAAAATTTGATGATTGGGTAAGTTCACGTGTTAAAATTCTTCAAACTGTTTTCCAAATTAAAAAAAAACCTTACATTATACGAATACTTTTAAATTAAGTGCATTTTTGTTTAACTATGTGCATTATTATATAGCTGACAAATATTAAAAGAATGTTTCTGCAAAAAGCAAAAGTTGGCAACAGTGAAGCACATGAACTAATTGGCTGGAAACGCGTGAATACATTTATGATATAATTATGACGTCGAATTGATTTATGAACTGATTGGCTGAAAACACGTCGCTGAGTTATCATGTGACTATGACGTACCATGAATTTAGTCCATTGTTTCAAAAATATCCTGCTGAGTGGCACCTTGAATCCTATTGGTAGATTGATTTGGCACGCCACAGCTAAAAGGCTGCCGACTTCTGGTTTATAGTTTACTATCTAAAATACCTGGCTTTACATAAGAGTTAAATTTTTTAAAAAAATTATGCCCCATCATTAAAGTACAAATCCTGAAACCTGAAGTCTTTATATAAGATCTGATTCTTGCTACAAATAAAGGAAACGTTTTAGTGATGCGTAGTAAAAATTTTAAAAAAATCAGAGTAGTAAATTTATTTTATCAGTATTAATAGTTATATTTATAGTCAAGGAGGTCCTAAGGCATGGTCCAGCTGGGTTAGGGCCCAGGGCCTTGACCGTAATGGAAGTCTCGTCTCGTTCTCGAGTCAGCCTTAATAAGATCATAATTCGAAAAATTTCTATGATCAAATGTTGTTTCCGGTCGTATCCTTCGAAAAACTGGGAATTTCGGACGATACGTCAACTGGCTACATGTGATGATAGTCGTCCATGTACAGACCTGGGAAGCTCCCTCCCGTGGGGACCTCATTTCTACATTATCTACGTGACCTGTTTCTGTAGATAAGAACGAAGAATCACGCAAATCGTTCATCTTAATATCTGTTTATTAAGATCTTAACTTAATCACAATACACAACAATAGTAATAATCAAAGTAAGCAAATCTGGAATGAGAAGACACAACTCGTATTATCAAATAATCGCGTAATTGACCACTATATCTAACTTTACAGAATAATTCTAATCTCACTAATACACGCACTTTCCTTACAGCTTAATCAAAATCGCTTACCGCTATATCCTAGGTAAACAGCTACTTTATTTGTCCTAACTGACGTGGCTTTAATTCGGCTCTAATCCTTGTAGTTTCGAGAGAGAATCCACCTTTAGCTTGTATATACAGGTACGGATAGGTTAATTCTCGGACTTGGTATGCTTCTAAACGCTATCTTAATCACTTCCACACGTAGACATAGACCTAACATAGCCACCCCGTGACTAGTGAAAGTTGTGTAAAATTCACATTTCACGTAAAATCAAATTTCACGTTTGATTATATAATCCCGCATCAAACTCTTGAAGTTTCAACATAAAAGAAAACTGATATTAAACATGCAGAGTATAAAATAAGGAAGTAAGATACAATAAATGAAACACAAAATTTTTTCACACCCAATATTACTCGTATTTCAGAATATGTATAAAAAAAATTTGTAACAAAAAAAAAGTATATTTTTCAAATTCAATCCGACTGCCGCCTTTAGAATTTTCCGCCCGGTGCAGGGGTCCGGTTTGTTCGGCTCTAGAGCCGCCCCAGTCACCATCATTACTCATTCTGTCAAAAGGCGGCAATCAGTCGAGCCTGTTAGTGCGATTATAAGTCATCCATATTTATTTGTTTCGGATTATTGTTTGTACGAGTATTTGGCAACGTATGCTATGCACTGCCTAATTTTAAGGATCATAGATGGGGCCTACATTTGACCAAAGGCCCATGGCCTCAAGAAGTCTTAAAACGTCCCTGATTATAGATATCAGATTAAATTTTAATATTGAGAGATACTAAGAATTTAAATTAAGCTAATTGTTAATAATTAAATAAGTTCCAATCAGTGATATACACCGACTACTTTTGGTGTGGTGGGGAGTTGTATTTAAAAAAAAAAACAGACGAAGCGCCGAGAGATAATCTTTAAGATAAAAATTTAACTTCTGTTGGGATGCCGACTGGGTGGCGCAGTTGGTTTGTCGCTGGCCTCTGTACCTAAGGTTGAGGGTTCAACTCTGGCCCAAGTCGGTGGATTTTCATGATGCAGAAAATCCACATCGTAAGATTATGCGGCATGAAAAAAATCACTTGGGTGTCCTTTTGGCTTGGATGCTCTCGGAAAAATTAAGAACTCCTAAGTACAAATTTCGCATCGGCAGAGCTCAGGTGTCTCCCTCTATAGAAAAAACTGGGCATCATAATTACTTGTGGCAATTAGTTTCGCCTATATATATAGCTCCGCACTAAAAAGTGATACCAGCTCCTGGGGAATGTATTACGTCTCCAAAGATAGAATTACCCATATGCAGCCCCATTAGAGAAAATAAAATCTGTTGGCTTAAGGGTTGCCCTCCCCTTATATATGCTACTGGTTGTAACAGTAAAAAACATACAGTGAAAATCGCTTATAACACGAAATCGAAGGAAATTAAATATTTTTTCTCGTTAAAAGAATTTCGTGTTAGCGAATATTTTATTTACATAGATATCTATATATATGCATATATTTAATAAAAATCAATGAAACAAAAATATTCAAATTAATACACAATTTTAAAATTTTTTTGAAAAACAAATTTTACTTATTTATTTATTTTATTTTATTTATTTATTTTTGAGATTCTAGGTAGACTCTTTGTGTGCCGACAAGTATAACACAAGACTTACAAACATATGTCAATACTCAATCAATAGTGGAATTAAGTTTCAAGTAGAAGGATATAGGCACAAATGGGAATCAAAAGGTAAAAAAAAAAAAAATGGATGCAAATACAATAAATGCAGGATAAAATACAAGAGTGCTCACATTCAAACGGAGACATTCAGTAATTAAAATTATACAATGGGAAAGATTTTGAAACATGATCATAATAAGATTTTCTAAATACAAATACATAAAGTATAAATACACACATATGCACACATGTAGAAACATACATATATATATATATATAATCCAATATAAAAAATTCAATATATAAATTTATATACACACACATATATATAAATTTATACATATATATACATATACACAGATATATAAACGAAAATATAAAAATAAACATATAGTTATATACCTAAGATAACTAAAATTAGAAAGAAGGCACAGTAGAATAATGACAAACTCCTGGCCTTAGGAACCAGGATTGCAGGTTTAACAAGTTTTGCGGCCAGCCAACCTTCACCTGTAATTTGTCATACCATGTACCAAGCGGAAAGGAAAGAATTATATATGTAGAATTTAAATATTAAAAAATCATTAAATTAAATAACATATGAACAAAAACATAACCTACTAATTCGGAGTGTAAACGATGGCCAACACATCAACAAGTAATGTGTTCCCGCCAAATACGAGGGGTGAGAGCAGAACCGCATAAAATTAATTGCGATACGATATTAAGAAAATTATATATATATATATGTGGGAGACAACAAAGGGGTCCAAGACGTTGGTCTATCTTCTATTTTATTTTAACATTAAACAAAAATTAATTAAAAAGGTAGTTGTGGTTACAGATGAGTTTGACGATGATATTCAAAATATTGTTTAAAAGTTTTTGTTTCTCTTCCACTAATTCAACAGTTTCAGTTTTAGTTTCCATTCAATGCGCCTGCGCGCGGAGACTGCGTTGCTTTTGGCTGCATGCCACAACGGCCAGCCTGACCGTACGCTGTCCGCAGCGGTATTTCCATGGAGACCAGAAGAGAATCTGAAACATACAAAAAAAAACGGAACAGACAAGGACTATACGACAATTATATAGAGATTAAACATATCAAAATTTTGTTGAATTAGACAGTTCTCCATCATGTGAATCTTCGACATCCGGAAGGTTCCACAGGAAAACATTGTGTTTCACCGGCATAAGAACGTCTTTTTCAACAAGTTGATCTTTGGTTGAACGCATCGATATTTTCCTCTGCACGTCTGTTCAAAACGATTTCTCTTTTTCCTTCGCTTCCACTGCCAAGGCTGAAAAATTTTTCGGAGCAACACAAACCGTCGATAATTACTCTTCATAGGTAAAGGGTTAGGTGAGCGGGAGATAAATTCCACGGAACTCGTTTCATGGCACCATTGGCTTTCTTACACAATACTATATCAGAACAATAATCAAAAACACTCTCTTTATAATACCTTGTCGTAACAAATCATCAATTTGATTGTTTACCTGTAATTTCTCAGAACAAGATAAACGTCTGGCTCTCTGACACACAGGAATATCATTTTTCAATTTAATACACATTTTTAACTTAGTACTCTTAATGTTATTACATTTATAATCCTTAATTAGAGAACTCAAATCATTCCTAGTATTAAAGTTCTTAACATATAAAATCATAACTACAGTTTTTTATCACATTTGAAACAGAAACATTTGGAAAAAGAAACAAAATAAGCATAAGCATGAGCACCTAAAAGAGGATTCACTTTCATTCAATAAAACATCGCTCTTTGCGTGGCCTAGTTTTTATTTCAGAATATACACTGGGATGTATAATAAATTCTTCGGTCAAGGTCGGTGATATTGCCGTTCTCACATAGGATGTTGATTAAGATTTATCGGTTTAACTTCTACCACTCGCTGTTCGTCAAAACATGAGCTTAATGTTATGACTTCTTCGGAAGGTGTTTGCACTCTAATTAGTGAGGAATTTAAAACTGGGATCTGGCAGAATCAATCAATACGGGCTGATTTTCCACAAAAATGTTTACGTAAAAATTTACGTATTTTGTACACGTTTATTTTATTACGGATGTGGCTGTTACTCTTTAGATTTAAAACGCTTCTTACAGTCTCTTGCGTAATGAGATGAATCGCCGCATATAAAACAATTTTTATTTTCTCTTTCATGATATTGGGGATAGTTCTCTTTAATCTTTGTTTTAAAGTTTTGTGATTTATTTTTAAAGGGGTCTTGGGTAAATAAGTAATAGAATCCGCTTCTAGATGAAATATAAATATCACACTCTTTAGCTAAATCAATAGTTCTTCTGTAGGTTGCAATTTAAAGTTTCATATAATTTATCAGAGATTCAAAGGAATTAACTTTTCTTAACGAACAATAATATTTGAAGTTTGTCGTCAATCTTGCAGCAAATTGGATGTATGTCTCGCCTGATGATTTTACAATTTTTAAATGAGTTTAAACACTCGCGAGGGGTTAAGCCTCTTCTTTAATATACAGTAAGACGTTATTGCTCTTTCGCCCAGAAGATTTATTAAAATTTCAGATTTATATTCGGGTTAAAAATGCGCGTTCTAATGATTGGAAGAACAGATTAAAATTTTCAGATCTGGTGGGGAACAGGGAAGAGATAAAGTTTTTATACTTTTTTATCATATTTTCTATGTCGAACTGTTTTTCTTCAAGCTGCAGGATTTAAACTTAACGCTTTATTTTTAGCCAATTGTAGTTCGATTTCTTTTTCTAATATTGCCAACTGAAGTTTCAATTTTTTTCTGAAGACCTTCTTTCGTTTTGCGATACTCTCTCATCTATACAAATTAAAGTTTTAACGAAATCTGATCACTTTCAAATGTACTACTGTTCTCAATTTTAGTCTTTAGTTTAAGTATAGTGTCAGTACTTTCAAGTTTCTCAACAACTCTTTTGAGATCCCAGCGTTTTTATACATTTTAGAAATGGAAAGATCCTACCTTTTTTTCTGGCTCCCTTGTTGCTCGCAACGATGTATCCAATGAAGAAAAACGTTTTCCACTGATTTCAATAATAGTTGAAATTGTAAAGACGATGGGTTCCAACCTCTACACAGGCGGAATTTTCATGTTGAGTTCAAACCTCTACACAGGTTGAACGAAGTTTCCGAAAAATGGCGGCGCGTCTCCTCCATGGACGGCTTTTTTTTTTTCACGTTCCAAATTTTGAAAAATTTTTTTTTTTTTTTTTTTTTTTCAATCGCCTCTACACAGGCGGAATTTTCGCTGAGTTCAAACCTCTACACAGGTTGAACGAAGTTTTCGAAAATGGCGGAGCGTCTCCTTCACGGACGCTGTTGTTCATTGTCAGACTTTGGTTCAAAAATCGAAAGTTTATCGATCTATCGCGGCCGAGCCCCCCATAATTTGTGGGAGACAACAAGGGGTCAAGACGTTGGTCTATCTTCTATTTTATTTTAACATTAAACAAAAATTAATTAAAAGGTAGTTGTGGTTACAGATGAGTTTGACGATGATATTCAGAAGGTAACGCCTGCTTCTCGCGTTCTCCTTTCTCTCTCTCTCTAATGTTTAAAAGTTTTTGTTTCCTTCCACTAACCAACAGTTTCATTTTTAGTTTCCATTCAATGCGCCTGCGCGCGGAGACTGCGTTGCTTTTGGCTGCATGCCACATATATATATATATATATATATATATATATATATATATACTTTTAAAAAATCATAAAAATAATAATCATATAAAAATTAGCATATATATATATATATTATATATATATATATATATATTCACGGACAGTAAATACTAGCAAACACACGAAATTTACAACCTAGATAATACGGGGGAAATGCTATTAATGTATGCACAAAACGATGTAAAAGATGATTTGCTTTGAACAAAGGTAGAGAAAGGAGGAAGCCACGCTATATTGTTCTTTTGTAGGCAATCCATGAGTGTACGTCTTTCGGAAGAGAATTTAGTACAAGCAAGTATCAGATGCCTGATATCCTGGATTGCGTCACTGGAGCAAGAGCACTAGTCAGTAGGCAACAAATTGAAGTGTTTCAAATAGGCTTTAAAGTTTCCATGCCCAGTTAGGAACTGGGTAAGTTTAAAATTAGGTTGAAAGTGCTTAGCCTTTAAACGTTTCTGAATAGAAGGAATAAATTCCTTGGTGAGATGCGCATTATTTGATATTTGAAACAAGTTATTCCACTCAGAAATAATTTTTCCATTAAAACCATTCTTGTAATATGAATTCGGAATGCTCATAGGAATCAAATTACTTAATTTTGTCGCTTCTTTTGCAAGCCAGTCAGCATGTTCATTGCCATAGATTCCCGTATGTCCATGAACAAAAGAAAAGAAAACTTATACACCTCTGATTCGAATAAAATTGAGATTAATTTACGTTTTAGCAATTAGTTGATTTTGGGGAATTAATGTTATTTAAGGCATACAAAGATGAAAGAGAATCGCTGCAAATTTAGAAATTCGATGAAAGGTTTTCGTTACTACAGATCCAAGAGACTGCTTCGCTTGAGCTATGCAAAGTATATATGATTTAATGATACTTCAGTTACAGAATAATGTATCGAAATTCCAGAAGTGATGACCACTTATTTTAACCTAGGAGCGGCAGCGCGGGGCACAGAGTCACCTCAGGATCACAAAATTTCTATTTCTGGAGAAACTGTTTGTTATCAATTACCTTTTTTCAGTATCCTCCTATATGGGAACTAAAATGCATTTGTCACATATCTTCCTCTTTTCTTGTGTGTGGCAAATGGTTTTTACAATCTTATGGTACTTGGAATGACTGAGTTCCCCACTCGACCATTTTTGCTCCAAAATATTTTCTATGAACAAGCTACATGTTTTCTCTGTGAAAGACTTAGTGACTTTGTGATTGCTGTGTTATACAACTCATTACGGCTTAAATGAACAGGATATAAAAAAAGAAATGTGTATCTGTGATACGTATTAAATGAAATTCAAACTGATAAAGGAAGGGAAGAACCTCATGAAATAATGCATATTACTCATGATAGTGAAAGTAAATATGAGAAGAGCAATGAGAACATGAAACGGTTAAGTTGAAAGGAAAATTTTCAAATGCTACCTAAAAACTCCATCAAGAAAATTACTAAGCCAAAACTGTACCTCAGGACACAATGCTCCCTGTCAAAAAGTCACAAGCAAGAGAAAAAGTTCAGCAAGTTATTAGTCGATCACATCAAAGGGCAATAAAACTACAACAACTTGCACAAAATAGGACAGTTTTGCCTGCAAATGTCATTGTGTCCTTTATTATAAAGTCTCACATTTCAAACAATTTAGTTCAATTTGAATGGAAAACAATTTATAGTTCAGTTTGAATGGATTATTTGTCTAATTATCAAAGAAAAATTGAAAAGTCCTAAAAGTAGGTACTGTAAAATCCGGCGCATAACGTGCACGTTTAACACAAAAAATAAGATTGAAATTTTCGCATGCGCTTTATACGCCGGGTATAAAAATGATAGCTTCAAAAATATTAATAGAGATGACCATAGAATAAAATTAGACTTCTACATAGTTCGGAATACTGCTCATTTAAAAGAAATAACATACTTAAGGATCTTAAAGGGTTGTAATTATATAGAAGTATACTATTTTTTCAAAATCCCTGGGTAAACACTTCGAATGAATGACCTCAAAATATGATAATAGCATTGCATACGCGCATGTCAGGTTCCTCCGTTAAAAGGGGGTACGCGTTATACGGTGAATATACCTAAACATTAAAAAATACAACTTGAAAGTATAGGTCCGCATTATACGCCTGATTTTACGGTAAGTATACTTTATCTTAGTTAAATTTTTTACTGGAATTGCAATTTTTATCGCGTAAAATAAAAATAATTATAAAAAAAAAAGGTTGTGGTGACGAAGTCACCCCACGCGACACTAACGTTAATATCGAGTGCGCGACTTCTGTCCCGGGTTGAAAGAATTTATCACATTAATGAAAAACTAACTTTTTAAAGAATGTTACTACGAGTCTAGACCAAAAGAGTATTTTATGCAAATTTCAAATGGGTTATTCAGGTTTTCGCGTATTTCTTACTGAGTAAACATTCTCTTTCAAAATTTATTCAGCTTTTAGCTACAGTAGCAACTTTCTTAAAGCTGAATAAATTCTTAAAATTCGCTGAACCATTCAATAAATGACTTTTAAAAAGCTAAAGCTAAAACTACTTTGTAAAAACATGTAGGATTTTAATACATTTAATGTACCAATAAAACTCCTTCTATTTTAGTAATACTTTATTATTGTACTTTTCGATGGTTAAAAAAAGATATAAATTTTTGATACTTCTCAAAACAGTGATAGAGAGAGAGATTTATCCTTATGTTGTAATTAAATTCAGAATTAAAATTGTGATAGTGTATTTTTTTTATTTATAGGTTCTTTAAGGTGTGAAACTTTTAAATAACCGTGGTAATTTAAACAGCTTTCTAGCAATGACGAAGCAAAATATATTAGTTTAAAGCACGATGCGTCGATTTTGATGTGAAAATTTGCAATTGCATTTAGCACGCAAAAGAATGATAGGAGCAAGTTAA